>BSBN01001151.1:600000-1007500 GCA_027924645.1 Cunninghamia lanceolata
ATTATTTCATATCACATTATACATAGAATTCTAATTAACAATCTAGTTTCCTCATTTGGGCGAACATTTTTTTATCCATTTCTAATGGAAATATTTATTTAAAAATTGGTGGCTCCTTGTGAAAAGTATGGGTTCTTATCAAGCGCGCATAACCAATAAGGTTGATATCCATTTTTCTTACATGGTTGTTGATCACATCTTATGAAACAGATGTTGCTTGGTGATAGTTCTAGGTTTAGTGAACAATATTCTCAAGCTTATTGCAATTTTTACACTTGTGACCAAATTTGGTACCAAACCCTTTCACCTTTTCAGTTAATCTTGATAGTATCATCTCACTCCATGCAAATCAAACCAACATTAGGATCATGTGAATGAGATTAAGGATAGCCTTGAAATATGAATCTTTGTATTGTTGACTATCCTTTTAGTACGACAATCCTTTAGGATCATTGTACCCAGGTGCAACAATCCTTCAATCTTCTTTTATTTATATTTCTTTCCTCTTCATACACAAGATTCTCTTGCCTTGTAGTCATGACAATCCACAAATCACCTAACTATCCTTAGTGAGACTATATGTTATTTTGACAGTGATGGTCATCGTCCATTCACAACTCTCCTCTTTAACATAGATACCCTTTGCACATGTTTTGACTTCATGATTTTCCTTTTGTATGTTGTATTATGGTATGAAAATACTATGGCCCCTTCTTCATCCTCTTGTATAATGAAATTGAAGGTCGACACTGACGGTTACTCTTCTTTATTACTTGGTGATAATGAATCCCTAAGCTCATTTTTTATTGTCTTGAAGCCAAATTTATCACTGTTGAGACAGTCAGAGTTGATTCTTGATCATGAATATTGCGAATTACTTCAAATATCCATGGACAATTTCAATTGTGTTTCTTAAGACACCCATGCCTTGACTATACCTTGATGTTGGTCATGATTGTGCTTGGATGGCACAATAGTTCATAGTTAGATTTTTGCCACTAAAGTTTTCCTTTGACAAAGTCATATTTGTAGTCCACCTTTTGATGATGTTCAAACAATATAAATACTTATTCTTAACATAAGCAATACATTTCTCACAAATACCAATGTGTACTATTATGGCAACCTATGGTTGGTTTGACAATCTATAATAGTGATAGCATTCATGCCTAACAGTCCTTATCGTTATTGTCATAATATATTCTACATTTGAGGCCTTGTCTACAACATACAAAGTTTACCTTTCTCACCCATACCTTCAGTATATAAAGGACATTAATAGGGAATTTTTAATTTCCACTTAGTCAGTGCAATCTAGGAGAGGATAGATTGTCTAAAGTTGTGATCTATTTCCATTTACACTTGCCATAACTACAAATGCTTAGTGTTTATTCTCAACCCCAGTATATGAATAAAATGTGACCTATTGTTCTAATAGGCCTATAGGAACAAAGAGGTGATAAAGCCTTTAATTTTAAACATGACATGGTTTTGATAACTTCCCATATTGGTAAGGTCCTGGATGACAATCCTTTGATGCACCTAATTATAATAGGTGTTATGATAGTCCTTGGTATATTTTCATTTCTTTCTTGAATGGCCTGAAAATAAGACATAAGTCATATTAGATCCTTCATAAATAAGAATTCTCATACATTACATTTAAACTTAAACTCCCTAAACATCCATCAATCCATCCATTAATATCAAAATGCCATGAATATCCTATGATCAACCATTCTAATTCCTAGGATAGTCATATATTATAATTTTGCTTCTCTATACTAAAATAGCCCAAGGAATATCTAACCTTGAATTTGTATTTTAACAATCTAATGTCTTTACGAATAACATTGAGCCTTCTTTTGGGACAACATTTTTGCCTTTAGAAGCTCCTCATTTGATGACAGCCTAAAATCAAATAATGGCTTATATCCAGAGCTTTATTAAGTTGATACCTAGGTGGATTAGTGTGTAAACATTGAAATTAGATGGTAATTCACAAGTTTATAGAATAATAAAATGAATCCCTAGTCTAGAATCTAAATGACATAATAAAACGGATATCTGTTTTGTAGTAGCGATATGGACGTTGCAGAGTGTCCGTTGCAAAGAATTGGGCTTTTACAAAACGGATATCCATTTTCAAAACAGATATCCATTTTGTAAAAGTAGAAAAAAGACAAAAGGAATATTGTTGGGCCCAACTTCCGCAACCAGAGACCCTCTACTGTCGAAATACTCGTGATTTCTGGCTATGACAGTGAAAGGAATATTTTTATGCACTTTTGGAGACACAATTTTCTTGTTACAATCATAAGGGTGATATTTTTGTTCCCCTAATGGGGAGCAACAGTCGTCGTAAAGCAAAAAGGAGGAGGAAAGTTACATTGGAGGAAATTGAAGCAATTAGGGAAAAAGATAGGGAAAGGAAGAGGATTGGAAGGGTGGGTTTGGCAAATGCTCATCAAGGTAAATCTTCTTCTTTACCATCTAATGACATGCAAATTGAAGATGTTAATTTTGATTATAATGAAATGTTAGATAAGAATGAAATTCACCATGATATTGCAAATGAAAATATTGAAAAATGTTATGAAACACCTATTCATAATAGCAATACCATAGACAAAGAAGAAGAAGAAAAACGAAGACGTGCACTTGAAGAAAGTGGATATGAACATCATGATGTTGAAATTGCACTCCATAATCCATTTGATGATAAAATTGATGAGGTTGATAACATGGATGAAACAAGAACAATCAATGTATCTCCAAATTTCATAAGAAGAGAAGACATTTGTCAAGAAGAGAATAACCGTGATAAAATTGGAAAACACCCAAAAACCCCAAAATGGTTACTTGAAATTGATGAGAACATAATGGAAAAACTTGAAGGCAAGAGGTCATCACGAACGGTTCGGTTGTGGGCTACAAAACTCTTCAATGAATACTTTGAGAAGAAAACATTAACCAAACAATGCCAACTTTTTGTGCAATTATTAAAGATGTACAAAATGAGACCTTTACTAAAGAAATTAAAGATTCGGTTAAACAAAGTGTCCAATCGGAATAAAATTATTGTAAGAAGCCTTTTCAATGCACTCAATTCTATTGGAAAGACTAGCAAGGAGAAAAATAAAAGAGTTGCCCGTAGAGTAATAACAACCTCAATAGTAAGCAAACAATTAAGAAATGCTTGATTAATGAGGCAAACTTGTGTTGACTTAAGATTGAATCGTAAAACATTGTCAAAAGCACTAGCATTAAGATCAAGGCTAGATAGTCATGTTGCCAATGATACTTGGGCTTTCAGTGGTAGGCTTCCACGAGTTGACAAGAAGCTAATTGATAGCACAAAGGAAGAAATTGAATGATTTTGGCACACTAACTCTAGGGTATCACCGAATGCAAAAAATGTTGTAAAGTTAAGAATTGGTGATAAAGACCGCACACCACATCCTAAACATTACTTGGAATGTAGCCAAACAACATTGTACAAACAATATTGTGAAACTCACCCAGGTATGACAGTCTCACAAAGAGCATTTGAATCTCTTAAGCCATTTTATTGTGTTCCTCTTAAAGTTCGTAATACATGTTGTTGCAAATACCATGTAGAATTTTCTATGTACCATGAATTATTATGCAATATTCGTTCTACTTTACACACTAATGAAATGTTACAGGAGTGTGGTGCAATTCAACTACCAAAGTCATCTAGGGACTTATTGGATTTATTTCTATGTATTAGAGATGATGGTTGCATGTTCTACAAGAATGATTGTTTAAATGGAAAGTGTTTACAATGTGGTGGGTTATCAAAGTTTGTATCATGTTTTCATGAGGGCAATGAGCATGATTTTGGAAAGAGAATGGTTGAGAAAAAGAGATATGAGACAGTGAAATACAATTTGAAAAGTGGAGGTGAAGGTTCTAGATGTGAGTTGATTGTAAGAGAGGTAAGTATTGCTGATTTTATTGATAATTTTAAGAAAAATCTTTTCTACAAGTATGTCAGACATAGCCACAGGTCTCGATGGTTAGATCAATAGTTCAGGATGTGTAAAGACTCTTTCCCGATTGGAACTATTGTCTCTGTAGTTGATTTTGCAGAAAACTATACATTGCAACCCCAAAATGAAGTTCAATCCCAGTACTACAATTCTATTCAGATTGCTATTTTTGTTCACATCACATATAGACATGCCCCCGAGAGTACAGAAGAGAATAGGAAGATTGTCAGAGAATACCATTTTTACATGAGTGATGATTGATCTCATTCAGCAGAGTTTGTGCAATATTGTTTTCAACAATTTTATGGGTTCTTGCAAGAAAAAGATATTAGAATAGATCAACATCTCATTTGGTCAGATAATTGCACTGGTCAATTCAAGAATGCTCGTAATTTCTATTGGTTGAGCAAAATGCATGTAGAGAAAGGTATACATCATATTTGAAATTTTTTTGAAGCCAGGCACGGAAAAGGTGAACATGATGGAGCAGGTGCATGCGTGAAGAGAGCTCTTTTTAAAGAACAACTAAAGATTAGAGGTGGTGCTACATTCAGTGATGTAGATTCCATTGTTAAATGGTGTAACTATGCATTGTCAGGAGGAGTGGCTCTTGATTCTGAAGTGCGCAGGTTCTTTTGGTTGGTTGATGATGGGATAGCGATAGAGAAATTGGAATGTCAGAGAATCAGTGAATCATCAAAGATGCATTCATTTCAAAGCTCAAATGCAAGTACATGAACTATTTGGACACAAGAATTAGCTTGTTTTTGTCAGAGTTGTATTAAATGTGATTGGAACAATTGTGAGTCAAGTGAGTGGGTAGATGCATGGATTCCACAATATTTAATCCCTTTATATGAAGGTCAATCACCTTCCGTCAATGACATGGAGAGCTCATTTGACTATGAACATCTTTCAGACCTTGTATAGCCAGGTCATGTTTATGCAGTTGTTGCACCGCATGGAAATGAAGAGAGGTCAGACTATTGGTTGGCACGATGTGTACAGGGAAAACAAAAGCTAAGACAACCTATGATAGATGATGATGGGTTCACATATCCTACAGGATCAGTTGTTATTGCTAGGACTTGGTTACGAACATATATGATTAAAAAGAATGGCATCCCGGCCTTTGAAGACTTTGAGAAGCATAAAACCATATTGATGTATTCTCACCTAGTTGTAGCAACAAATGTCAAGTTACTAAAGCATCGTGGAAAACCAAAATCAAAAGAACTATGGACAATTAGTAATGCTGATCATGAAGCAATATTGGATACTTTGAAGGTAAGAGATGACCCCTCAGGTACGCTTGACTAGCATTTAAACTTCCAGATGGACAGGTATGACATTTTTTATCTTAACTTGTTCTTGTTTTTTCTATTTTTTAGAATTGTTTTATTAAAAATCTTGTTACTTTAACTATAATGCATGCTTTTGACTATACAGGACTGTGAATAAAGTTATTTTACATGGCATCGTAGATTATTTTGCATGGCATCGTAAATTATTTTGTATGGCATCGTAGGTTATTTTAACTATACTCGAGGTATGATTTTTAGTTCTTATTTGTATTTCTTAATATTGCACATTTGTACCTTTTTCTACATAAGGCATTCCATGAGATGACATGTATTTGATGTCTTTTGCCGAATAGTTCATGTGCCTTGTCTATGCTTTCACATATTACATACATGTGTCACATGGCAATTGCAACTACAACATCTGACAAAATTCTCATTTCTTTGAGGTATTCCACCAAACAGTTCATGTGCCTTGCCTATGCTTCCTTACTTTGCATTCTTATAAAAGTCCCATAACAGTCATAATTAATCTTCATACTAATCTTGATAGTAATCTTTCCATCATTGTATTCCTTGAGATGACAGTCCTATAACAGTCCTATACATGTCTACTAGGATAGTTTTAACTACAACAGTCCTACAACAGTCCTAAGATAGTACTAGAACAGTCCTATAATAAGCGCAGCATTTAATGTACATATTTATGATATTCATGTTTACTTTTAAATCTGCTTGTTCATGCTTCTCACAGGACGTCACCTCCCCTACTCATCCAGCTCTATAGAAGAAGAGAGACAACAAATGATCAAAAGGGATCACCAATTGGTGGTAAGTGATTGATTACTTATGTCATGTTATATATTTTGAATATTAAATTCTATATTAATGTGCATGTTGTTTGATTGTATTAATAGGTGGAAATTTAAAAATCTCTATCGAGGAGGTCTAGTCGATGAGCGATAGAAGATGAGTCATTGACTGGTTCACCATCTTCATGGCCTAGCAAGAGCCATAGATTATTTGATAGCAATCCATAGGAGATTTGATTTTGGGACATTTTGTTACATATGCGTATTTGGCTTTGTAAACATACTTTTGTATGTTATCGATGTATATCATTGTATATACTCATATGGTTTTATTTGTACATGCCTATATGGCTTGATATATACACTATACATTATTTTCATGACATTATGTGCATATATGTATATATAAGATCCTAATTTGGCACAAGTAGGGAGAATGCTTGCACAGGTTATGGAATTTGGTTTTAAACGTTCCAATTGTATTTGCTTCAAAGTTTCTAAAGCCTTTTCAAAAAATCCATTTTGTGCATATCTTGCAATCATTGCATTCCATGAGATAGCATCTCTTTGAGGTGTCATGCCAAATTGTTCACATGCCTTGTCTATGCTTCCACACTTTGGATTTACACCCGCCAATTGCATTTTCTTAACATTTTCTTTCAATCCTTATCAAAAATTCTGTTTTGTGCACATATTGCAATCATTGCATTCCTTCATTTACAACATATGATTAAATAAGAAGATACATATTTACAACACTTAAGACCTTCATGAAATGATACATTGGTTTCTTGATATTCAATCATGCATTGGAGATCTTCAAAGTGTTAAATATGTTTGAAGTGATGAAGAAACTTGTTATTTTGATGTATTTCAACTCCAAACTTCCGCCTAGAAATGAAGGCACTAATCCTTGATCAAACTAACCTAAAAGTGTGCCTTGGTACTTAGGGCACTAGATTATGATTGATCAACCTAAAATGTGCGCCTAAGGCTAGATAGTGAATTGGAAGGATAAAATGCATCATCAAAGGAGTTTATAGTTATTGAAGGCATCAAATGATGACTTGGGCGCACATCTACCTCTCTACACCATATGTGACTAGTGCCAATTATTGAATAAACAACCTAGAATGAGTGCCTTACTATTTGAGGTGCTAGTTCATGCTTCTAGAACACCAAAAGTGCACCTCAATGTTGAGGTGCTAGCTCTTGCTCAAGCAACCTTGAAAGTGCGCTTTCACAAGGAGGTTCTGTTTGGAATTCGTGACAGTTGGGAATGTTCTGTTTAGACCTACAGGTGCACGTGGCATCCATCCACAATAACCTCTCTCATTTTTGGTCAACTCCATTCCGTTTGACCGTGCCGAAATTAAACGCATTGTTGCAAAATGCTTCAATTTAATGCAGTGGAAAGGTGCTAGGTGCGACATTTTTCATTCCATAGCTCATGGGGTCGAACGGACTGCGCCAACGCCTCAGGTTGGGCGGGTAAATGCTAGTGGAGGTCTCATTTTGTGCGCCAAGCATCCCAGTCATTCTGGGCAAGGGCCTACCGGCAAAGTCCCTTAAGATCCTTGAGACCAAAAAACTGCCAAACTTTGACAGGGCAGTTCTCAGAATTCGTGATAGTTGGGATTGTTCTGTTTGGACCTATAGGTGCATGTGGCATCCGTCCACAATAACCTCTCTCATTTTTGGTCAACTCATTCCGTTTGACCGTGTCGAAATTAAACGCATTGTTGCAAAATGCTTCAATTTGATGCAGTGGAAAGGTGCTAGGTGCGACATTTTTCATTCCATAGCTCGTGGGGTCGAACGGACTGCGCCAACGCGTCGGGGTGGGCGGGTAAATGCTAGTGGAGGTCTCGTTTTGTGCGCCAAGCGTCCCAGTCATTCCGAGCAAGAGGCTACCGGCAAAGTCCCTTAAGATCCCTGAGACCAAAAAATTGCCAAACTTTGACAGGGCAGTTCTCAGAATTCGTGATAGTTGGGATTGTTTTGTTTGGACCTACAAGTGCACATGGCATCCATCCAGAATAACCTCTCTCGTTTTTGGTCAACTCCATTCCGTTTGACCGTGCTGAAATTAAACGCATTGTTGCAAAATGCTTCAATTTGATGCAGTGGAAAGGTGCTAGGTGTGACATTTTTCATTCCATAGCTCGTGGGGTTGAACAGACTGTGCCAACGCATCGGGGTGGGCGGGTAAATGCTAGTGGAGGTCTCTTTTTGTGCGCCAAGCATCCCAGTCATTCCGGGCAAGAGGCTACCGGCAAAGTCCCTCAAGATCCCTGAGACCAAAAAACTGCCAAACTTTGACGAAGCAGTTCTCAGAATTCGTGACAACTGGGAATGTTTTGTTTGGACCTACAGGTGTACGTGGCGTCCATCCACAATAACCTCTCTCATTTTTGGTCAACTCCATTCTGTTTGACCGTGCCAAAATCAACTGCATTGTTGCAAAATGCTTCAATTTGATGGAGTGGAAAGGTGCTAGGTGTGACATTTTTCATTCCATAGCTCATGGGGTCGAACGAACTACGCCAATGCGTCGGGGTGGATGGGTAAATTCCATTGGAGGTTTCGTTTCGTGCGCCAAGCGTCCCAGTCGTTCTGAGCTGTAAGCTACCGACAAAGTCAAAAGTTGCTAGGATTGAAATTTTGCATTCCATAGGTCCTAGGGCCGAACGGTTTGTGCCAACACGTCGGGTGGGCGAGTAAATGCTAGGGGAGGTCTCTTTTTGTGTGCAAAGCATCCCAGTCCTTCCGAGTTGTAAGCTACCAGCAAAGTCAAAAGTTGCTAGGATTGAAATTTTGCATTCCACAGGTCCTGGGGCCGAACGGTTTGCGCCAACACGTCGGGGTGGGCGAGTAAATGCTAGGGGAGGTCTCGTTTTATGTGCAAAGCATCCCAGTCCTTCCGAGCTGTAAGCTACCGGCAAAGTCACTCTTTGCCGATAGCTTACAGCTCGGAAGGACTGGGATGCTTTGCACACAAAACGAGACTTTGCTGGTAGCTTACAGCTCAGAAGGACTGGGATGCTTTGCACACAAAACGAGACCTCCCCTAGCATTTACTCGCCCACCCCGACATGTTGGCTCACTCTTTGCCGATAGCTTACAGCTCGAAAGGACTGGGATGCTTTGCACATAAAATGAGACCTCCCCTAGCATTTACTCGCCCACCCCGACGTGTTGGCGCAAACCGTTCGGCCCCAGGACCTGTGGAATGCAAAATTTCAATCCTAGCAACTTTTGACTTTGTCGGTAGCTTACAGCTCGGAAGGACTAGGATGCTTTGCACACAAAAAGAGACCTCCCCTAGCATTTACTCGCCCACCCTGATATGTTGGCGCAAATCATTCGGCCCCAGGACCTGTGGAATGCAAAATTTCAATCCTAGCAACTTTTGACTTTGTCGGTAGCTTACATCTCGGAACGACTGGGACGCTTGGCGCATGAAACAAAACCTCCAATGGAATTTACCTGTCCACCCCGATGCGTTGGCGCAGTCCGTTCGACCCCACAAGCTATGGAATGAAAAATGTCACACCTAGCACCTTTCCACTCCATCATATTGAAGTATTTTGCAACAATGCGTTTGATTTCAGCACGGTCAAACAGAATGGAGTTGACCAAAAATGAGAGAAGTTATTGTGGATGGATGCCACATGCACCTGTAGGTCTAAACAGAACATTCCCATCTGTCACAAATTCTGAGAACTACTCCGTCAAAGTTTGGCAGTTTTTTGGTCTCAGGGATCTTAAGGGACTTTGCCGGTAGCCTCTTGCCCAGAATGACTGGGATGCTTGGTGCACAAAATGAGACATCCACTAGCATTTACCTGCCCACCCCGACATGTTGGCGCAGTCCGTTCGACCCCACAAGCTATGGAATGAAAAATGTCGCACCTAGCACCTTTCCACTGCATCAAATTGAAGCATTTTGCAACAATGTGTTTAATTTCGGCACAGTCAAACGGAATAGAGTTGACCAAAAATGAGAGAGGTTATTGTGGATGAATGCCACGTGCACCTGTAGGTCCAAACAGAACATTTCCAACTGTCACAAATTCTGAGAACTGTCCCATCAAAGTTTGACAGTTTTTTGGTCTCAGGGATCTTAAGGGACTTTGTCGGTAGCCTCTTGCCCGGAATGACTGGGACGCTTGGCGCACAAAATGAGACCTCCACTAGCATTTACCCACCCACCCCAACATGTTGGCGCAGTTCGTTCGACCTCACAAGCTATGGAATGAAAAATGTCGCACCTAGCACCTTTCCACTGCATCAAATTGAAGCATTTTGCAACAATGTGTTTAATTTCAGCACGGTCAAACGGAATGGAGTTGACCAAAAATGAGAGAGGTTATTGTGGACGGATGCCACGTACACCTGTAGGTCCAAACAGAACATTCCCAACTACCATGAATTCTGAGAACTGCCCCGTCAAAGTTTGGTAGTTTTTTGGTCTCAGGGATCTTGAGGGACTTTGCCGGTAGCCGCTTGCCCGGAATGACTGGGACGCTTGGCGCACAAAATGAGACCTCCACTAGCATTTACCCACCCACCCTGACACATTGGTGCAATCCGTTTGACCCCATGAGCTATGGAATGAAAAATGTCACACCTAGCACCTTTCCATAGCATCAAATTGAAGCATTTTGCAACAATGCGTTTAATTTCGGCACAGTCAAACGGAATGGAGTTGACCAAAAATGAGAGAGGTTATTGTGGACAGATGCCACATGCACCTGTAGGTCCAAACAGAACATTCCCAACTGTCACAAATTCTGAGAACTGCCCCGTCAAAGTTTGGCAATTTTTTGTTCTCAGGGATCTTAAGGGACTTTGTCGGTAGCCTCTTGCCCAGAATGACTGGGACGCTTGGCACACAAAATGAGACATCCACTAGCATTTACCCGCCCACCCCGACGTGTTTGCGCAATCCGTTCGACCCCACGAGCTATGGAATGAAAAATGTCACACCTAGCACCTTTCCACTGCATCAAATTGAAGCACTTTGCAATAATGCGTTTGATTTCAGCACGGTCAAACAGAATGGAGTTGACCAAAAATGAGAGAGGTTATTGTGGATGGACACCACAAGCACCTATAGGTCCAAACAAAACATTCCCATCTGTCACAAATTCTAAGAATTGCAATGTCAAAGTTTGGCAATTTTTTGGTCTCAGGGATCTTAAGGGACTTTGCCGGTAGCCTCTTACCCGGAATGACTGGGATGCTTGGCGCACAAAATGAGACCTCCCCTAGCATTTACCCGCCCACCTCGACGTGTTGGGGTAGTCTGTTTGGCCCCACGATGAGCAGAATAAAAAATATGGCACCTGGCAAGGTTTTTGCTCTTAGGATCTTAAGTGACTTTGCTCTTACGGAACAATGTATCGGCAAAGACCCTAGTTTTCATAAGAGGAGACATGTGATTTTAAGAGGTTTTTGGGAATGTGACTTTAGCCTTCCACTCCTTATCTAATGATGAGTTTATTCTCAGAGTTTGATGGCTTTTATGAGCATATACACGATGTTGTTTTAGGATAGTCATAAAGGGCAATTTTTGGACAGCCATGTGTATCTTTTTAACAATCATGGACTGTGACAGTCCCAAAACTCATATAAATCCTCCATTTTAGTGTTTGACAACCTTATAAATCCATTAGATCATTTATACAAACCCTAATGCAACTTATAAACCCTCTTTGCATAGTAATTTCATGAATGATTATCTTGTAGGATTTACATACATACATATATATATGATCTCATAGGCATCTAGGTTTCATACACAAATTGCAATAGTTGTAGAGCCAACCTCCTATCAACGAGAGTTGAATTAATAGTAAATAGAGAGCTTCTCAGCCATAAATGGGATTTGCATACACACACACACCCAACTGAAATAGTATCCTTATTGGCCTTATTGACACCTCCCCCCAAGATGTAAGTTTTTTATGTTTATAATGTGCCCCCAGTGTCCTTGACATAGAGTTTCTTGATATTAATTTCATTCAAACATGTCTTCAATTCATCTTCAAAATGTTTTCAATACATCTCCAATGCCTTTTCCACGAAGGTTTATGCATATTTATACATGATTTGAGGGAAACCAATAGTCTCCAACTGATTCTTGAGTATTTGACTATTCATCTTCCATACTTTTGCATTTTTTTTACATTTTTCATATGACAACTTTGACATATTTACAAAATTTGACAAGATGAAGACTAAATACATGATGAAATGGTTTATCATGACCTTATTTGATTAGGGCATATATAAGGAATTTTTTTATATTGATTCTATTGATCTAAAACCATTCTCTTGATCTAAAAACATTCTCAATGCTAAACATATCATCAATGGACTAAAGAACTATCATAATAATGTATGGCATCATGGGAAGTATCATGACTTACACATAAGGAATTTAAATTATATTGTATATCAAGGTGTATATACATTAAAATCTAGTCCATAATGGTAGACATATACAAAAATTTGGCAAATATGCCAACTCAAAATATTTTTTACAAAATGTGGCACATGCCATGTCTCAAAATCTATATACAATCTACATGCCAAATAGCTACATCAAATACTACAAGTCCACTTGACCCTCAATCTGTGATGGATCCTGAAAAAGTGTCCTCTTTGTACCAAAATGTCTAGTAATTGATGGAGGTGAAGTTTCCTGCATTAACAAGTCAAAACACAAATTTGATTAATCTCTTCAATGGTAAATAAAAATAAGTTAAAGTTAGTAAATAGATTCTTATCTACTACAATTAAGAACTTTCATTTATTAACATACATCTAAATCACTACAATCAACTATAAGACTGGTAGATAAACTATCAATTATTTAGAAAAATTCAATTCAATTACCTTGACTCTATGTTGTTGTTCGGACAATCGTTCTACAAATGATTTTCTCTTAAGACGATTAGGTGTCCTAGTGAAGCATGATGGCAAAGGTGGTACATCACTCACATTCTCAAGAGACTACATAAAAGCAAAGTAACATTGAAATAAATTAATATATAATTATTAAACAAAATAGGAAATGCATACATTTAAAATAGGAAATGCACTACACAAAAACTTATCTACTAGAAAACAAGCACATACCACTATCGAGGCCTCCTGCATCAATTAAGAAGGACAAGAATGTAAGACTCTAAATGACTATAATCAAATATTTAAGTTTTCTAAATTATCAATTAAAGTACAATTCAATCAAATTACCTCCACCCTTTGTTGGTGTTGAGAAAGCCATTCTACAAATGATAGTCCCTTGGGTCGATCAGGAGTTCGAGAAAAGACTATTGGCAAAGATGCCACATCATTGACATTTTTGATTGACTATAAAATAAAATTAACATCAAGATATAAATTAATATATAATTACTCACAAAGAAATAAATGCATAAAAAAAAAAGTTGATGTGTACAACAAATTATACCGGCAAGTCCAAGCCAAATTGGATGGCAGACAAAGTTCCATGATGAACTTCTGTCAACTCCCTCTATGTCATCAACTGTTATCCCACTTAGATACATTAGTACTAATAAAGTTGTTTATATATTCAAATGGAATAGACCATAAAATTTAACTTTAAATTTTACCTGCATAAAAGATTGCTCATGCATTTCTCCTTCTCTATTGTTTACTGATCCGGTAGCTTCTACTCTTGTCCCTAACCCCTCAGCTTGAGTTCTAGACCCCATTGCCTCATCTCGTGAATGGAGATCATACTCTGATGTGTTCAACGGTGGCTCACTACTCTCCATAATAGGACCTAAGCATAAATGATTGCAAGAAATGTAATGATGGGGCACACATACATGTCTAGATGACAATAGTCTAGTAGTACCAGGTGATCCAATATCATCACCTTCATCATGTGCTTGTGCAAACTGAGATGTCTGTATAATCAAATGCTCGATCAAAGAGTGTATGGCACTAAGGCCCTGTTGTGTTGCATTTGCAACAACGTCTAGGTGCTGCATTGGGGGTGGAGAAGGGATAGCAGGAGGGGGAATATAGGGACCTTGTACTTGTCTAATTGCCCCAGGTCTATCTTGAGGCATTCCCTTGCCCACTCCTTGAAACTCTCTAAAATTAAAATAATTAACATGTTGACCCATGACGAACTCTGCATAGAGTTTACGGAGGAAATACAAAGGCACATCTAAATTATTGTTGGGTGGTTTATCAAAAACCATCCACCAATGATCCCAAAAGTTTTGACTAATGCCCTCATGAATACACCATTTGATTGAAAACTTGGGCTTACGGACATCAACATGCAATCCAGTTTTAGGATTGACAAAGTGGTGGGCTAACATAGTTTTTGTAATCTCTAAATCTTTGACTTCATCATATGACAAACCGTTAGCATATTCGGCCTTCTTGGCTTCTCGCCATTGCCTAAATGATTCGTGTTGGGTTGACAAGGTTTGAATATGATTAATGATTCCCTCTAAATTCGATGTCATTATAGACAATCGAGGGTGGCGGCGATACATTTCTATGATCCTACTTATATGATCAATATTTCTTTGAATATTCTCTTCTATTGTTGGAGGGAGAGGGTTTGGTGGTGGAGGGTTTGGGTTTTCATTTTGTGCATCCATTTTACCTAATTAAATTATAAAACATACCCACTTAGCATAAAAACCAAAAAAATTGCTTGAATATACAAAACAAACAAAAAAAAATACACGAAATCTTACCTCTTTGGATCGGATATCCATTCCTCAACTCTGATATCCGTTCTTCGAAGATGAGACTGCATTTTGCAAGCCGTGGGTTTGCAAAAATGCAGTCTTTTTTCGCTTTTTATGTTCTCCAAAACGGATATCCGTTTTCTTTTTCTCTATTGTTTTCATTGTTTTTTATTTTATTATTTTAGCATTTTTAGCATTTTAGTATTTAGGCATTTTAGCTATAAAATACAATCCAAATTTTAGAAAGACTGTATCATATGAAAGGAGAGATTTTGGACAAACTATCAAAATTTATATAGGATTATGATGATATATATATTTGATTTTTATATGATTTCCTTATACTAAGGTATCCCATAGTATTTTAAAGGCACTTTTGAATAGATAATTGTCATAAAAAAATTGTAAAAGCAAGTAGTTTTGACCTGTAAATTCTAACAAATCATTTCATGTTTAACTTACATATTAGATGATATTTGTGTCAACAATTGAGATCAAACTTGTGACACTTTGGATCGACCTCTCATTTTTCTATACATATTCAAATTCCAAGAGAATCATTGGATTGATGTCATTTATATTTCTAAAGGTGACAAATCAACTTAGCACATCCTCAACATCATAGGATTAATGTCGATAGAGAGAGCAAGATAGAGAGAGGGAGATATCTATAGAGAGGTAGATACAGGAGAGAGGTAGATGCGAGTTAGGGGTTAGGGATTAGGGCCATTATTTAGGGTTTATGGATTTAGAGAGAGAGAGACTACTTTTGACATGCAACCGTAAACCCTAAATAATGCCCCTAAACCCTAAACCCAAGTAACCCTAAATAATTCTTCCAAATCCTAAACCCTAACCCCTAAACCATAAACCCTAAATAATTCCCCTAAGCCCTAAACCCTAAACCTAAGAAAGGGAGTCCTAGTTTTCTTGTTTCCATTTGCTTCGTCAATAAGGGAGAGGGAAAGATAGAGGGGAGAGATAGGATATATAGGAATGAAAGGGGAATGACTGGGATGCATGATTAAACCTAACCCCTAACCCCTATTTCCTAACCCCTAAACCCTAAACTTGAGAAACCATAAACCCCTAAATCCTAAACACTAAACCCAAGAAACCCTAAAACTCTATCTCCCTATCTCACTATCTCCCCATCACTATCATTCCTCTACCTCTCAATCTCTCTCCCTATGCTTTAGCCATGTCCCTCACTCTATATCTCCCTATTGGTCCTCTCTCTCTAAACACTAAACCCTAAACCTCTAAACCTTAACCCCTAAACCCTAAACGCGAGCAACCCTAAACCCTATCTCCTATCTCTCCCTTATCTCCCTATCTCTATCATCCTTCTACCTCTCAATCCTTCTCCCTATTTGTCTAGACATATCGCTCACTCTCTATCTCCCTATCTCTCCCCTTTGTCACCTCTATCTCTCCCTATCTGTCTCCTCTCTCTTTCTATCTAGCTATCTCCAAAACTGAGAAACCCTAAACCCAGGTACACCCTAAATCCAATCAACTCTAAACCTATATCTCCCTATCTCTCCCCTATCTCCCTATCTCTATCATCCCTCTACCTCTCTTGATCTCTCTCCCTATGTCCTTGGCCATGTGCCTCACTCTCTATCTCCTTATCTCTCTCCTCCGTCTCCTCTCTCTATCTCCCTATAATTCCTCTCTTTCTATAAACCCTAAATCCAAAACCCTAAACCTCTAAACCTAACCCCTAACCCCTAAACAATTTAAATCCTAAACCCTAAATAATGCCCCTAAACCCTAACCCCTAACCCCTAAACCTGAGAAACCCTAAACCCCTAAACCTTAAACCCCAAACCCCTAAACCCTAAACCCAAGTAACCCTAAACCACTATCTCCCTATCTCTCCCCTATCTCCCTACCACCTTTGTCCCTCTACCTCTCAATCTCTCTCCCTATGTCTCTAGCCATGTCCCTCACTCTCTATCTCCCTATCTCTCCCCTCAGACTCCTCTATATCTCTCTATCATTCCTCTCTCTCTCTAAACCCTAAATCCAAAACCCTAAACCTCTAAACCTAACCTCTAACCCCTAAACAATAAATCCTAAACCCTAAATTGTAATGCCCCTAAACCCTAACCCCTAACCCCTAAACCTGAGAAACCCTAAACCCAAGTAACCATAAACCACTATCTCCCTATCTCTCCCCTATCTCCCTATCACCTTTGTCCCTCTACCTCTCAATCTCTCTCCCTATGTCTCTTTCCATGTCCCTCACTCTTTATATCCCTATCTCTCCCCTTAGACTCCTCTATATCTCCCTATTGGTCCTTTATCTCTCTCTAAACCCTAAACCCTAAACCTCTAAACCTTAACCCCTAACCCCAAAACCATAAACCCTAAACCCTAAATAATGCCCCTAAACCCAAGCAACCCTAAACCTCTATCATCCCTCTACCTCTCAATTTCTCTCTCTATGTCTTTGGACATGTCTCTCACTCTCTATCTCCTATCTCTCCCCTTTGTCTCCTCTATCTCTCCCAAACTCTATCAGTCCCCTCTCTCTATCTCTCTTTAAACTGTAAACCCTAAACCCCTAAACCCAAGCAACCCTAAACCTCTAAACCCTAAATAATTCCCCTAACCAACCTCTAAACCACTTCTCTATATAGGTGCAACTAATACCACTTTTTCATTGTTTTCCACATTTAATTATATTCTTTTCCATTTTCCAAGTCCTACATGTGTCCAAGTTGTATTGTTTGTCAAGTTTTTAGTCTAATTGTTAGTCCCAACTCTCATGGTTATTAAAATGTTAGTATATTATAGTTAGATTTATCCTTCAGTAACATTAATTTACACATTGTTGCACAAACAACCACACTGAAACATAACCTTACCTAATTAAGGTTAACCTTTTAAAAGGTTCTTTCATAAATGGCGAGCTTAACAGATCCAACTAGTTCAATGTTCTTATAGTCCATGCTTACCCTTCCAAGAGAGTTCATGCCATGTTAACTTTGCATTATGTCCTAACATATCACATGAAGGACATCATCATCACAAGGAATAACAATGTCATGAAGGATTAACGAAGGTGTAGCTTCACCACATAAAGTATCATTCATAATTTTATCACTAGAGGGTAAGGGTATATCATGTGTATCCTTCTCAAACCATGTATCATGAATCAAATCATATGAAGGATTGCGTAAAGCAATTTAGGGCATGAAATCCAAAACACCCCAAAACACAACCCCTACTGCCCCACCATTCCTATCCCCGAAATATTGGAACATAGTCTAGAAAAAGTGATTATTTCACCTGATGAACAAAATTGAATATTTTATTATTAATTATTTGAGTAATTCATTAGTGATGATTCTTAGTGTTTAACAAATCCTTATGGATCAATGTGTAAAGAAGCTACCAATGTTAATTCGCCATCCTCCTTCACTAGAAACGGTCTTTAAGGAGGTTCATATATTGATGGGAGATCCAAGATTTAAGAGGTGTATTTTCAAAAAGAGTAAAAAGCCTTTTTCCCAAATTTTTTTAGAAAACGGATATCCATTTTGGTTTGGTATCCAAACCAAAATAGATATCCGTTTCAAAGTCAAACTTTGCCAAGTCGCGAATTTGGCTAAGTAAAAATGCGATTTTTTTCCTATTGCCACTGTTTGGCCCGCGACGATCCTGCACATACCCAATTAGGTGGAGCCACTGATTTATTTCCTTTGTCATTTATGCCAACAACCTAGATGACATTGGAATCGATGAGGTCTTGAACTTCATGTTTAAGATGCATATATCTTTCATTGTCATGACTGGCAGTGCAGTGAAATTGACAAAAGGCCTTCGAATCAAAAGAAGATGCTTGCATCTTACTTGGATCGAGAGGTCAAATTGGTGGAAGCTTGATGAGATTATTATTTAAAAGTTGCATCATTATAAAATAAAGAGATTCTGATAATGGTGTGAATTGTCTAGTTTTTAGTTTTAATTTATATGCAGGAGTAGAAGATTATGCAGGCACTACATGTTTTTGAATGTGATTTGATGATATTGCATTGATTTTGATGAAATTTTTGTTGTGCCTTTTAAATGAATAAATGTGTGGGACAATGGCTTTGGATTGACCAGTCGGAGCCAATGAGTGAGTATTCTCATACTGACTAATCAACAGTTGGTAATCACAGAGTCGTGCAAAGATTAGTGAAATAGTCATAACGCATCAACAAGATTTTGTCACGGATGTGAGGTTGTAAGTTTCCAATGAAGATTCTATGTACATCAGCATCTGAAATAGAATATTGAATTTGTGAAAAGAGGGTGTGATAATGCCCCATGAAATTAGTTACTTTCTCCTTTATTCCTTGTTTACAATGGACCAAATCAGTCAAAGAGACTTGAGGTCCAATGTTTGCTTGAAAATGTTGATGAAATGTATTGATTAATTGTGAGAAATAATTGATTGAATTAGGAGGCAAGGAGCAAAACCAATCCAAGGTTGTGTCTTTGAGTGACCTAGGAAAGAGTTCTAAGCCAACATTGCGTCTTCAAAGAAGAAATCACTACACATAGCAGTAAATGTCATCACATGGTTGTTAAGGTCTCCCTTCCCATTATACTTCTCAAAGCGAGGGGTTTCAAACTTCTCAGGCATTTGAGCTCAAGATTAGGATTGGATAAGATTATGGGCTATGTGTATAATGTGATGGAATAGTAGATATGGAGGGGTCCTGACTTATGTTTGCTAATTGTTGTTGGATGGAAGTCATATTTTGTAAAAGTTAGTTAATGATAGGGTCAGGAGGTGAACTAGGTTGAGATTGGTAAGAATGAACAGGGCCAACCATTGGTTGCGACATTGTATGATTAGCTTTTTGAAAATTTATATTAGGTTTAGGTTGATTAGCTGTAGGCAAAGTAGCACTTGGATAATTAAAGGGAATGGAACTATAATGACGAACGAGATTCCTAGTAGATAACCCAACACATTTGGCAGCACTATTACTTGGTTGTGTAGTTGTAGTGAGGATAGAAGAAGTGTATGTAGGAATAGGGAGTATCAGTACGGGTACTGACACTTGAGTCCCTATTTGATTCAAAGAAAACACATTAGTGATGATTTCCACACAACTAGTTGCTGACATAATGTTATTGTTCACTATGTGAGCTATGCCACGGAAGACTTCTAGTCCCTCTTGTCCTTCAAGAAATAAACTTCTTAGACTCTCAACAATAGGGATGGCCTCCTCAGCTATATGTTCTGAGCTTACAAATTGCTGAAAATTATCCAACTTGATGTCTAATTTTTTAATTTGAGCTTTGGGAACATGAGCCACAAGGTCCTCTAGGTTAGTGAATTCATGAAACGTTGATGCTTTTGTGATATGTGAGGTAAGAATATCATGAAGAGGGGATGGGCCCTCATGTGTGATTGAATTTACAAATTGGGGTTCTGATGTGTTGATATCGATGCTATTCAAAGCATTAGAACCCATAATTCAATGACTTCTTCATACAAAGGTGTTAGAGTTGGGGCACCAGGTCACAAAACTCATAAAGCATTTACAAGTTTTGAGTGACACACAAGATGCATAAATAAAAGAAATGAATTATGTGATAGAAGAAGAGGTTGATTTTTAGTTTAAATGAATCAATGTTTTTCTCTTTTGATCAAATGTACATAAATATAATGAAATAATAAACCTTTGATCAAATTCACTCCTACTCAAGCTTGATTAGATTTAACCAATGAATATATTCAAATCAATCCCTAAATCTAATGCTTCTTCACTAATCCAAAATATAACAACTCAAGAATGCTCTTTCTTTCAAATTTCAACACAAGATGATATTTATGATATGCTAATTTGCAATGTAAAATTATATTTAATAAACAAATAACATTAGAAAAATTTGAAACAAGACACCAATCACAAACTCTAAGCTTCAAGACTAGCTAGGTTTTCTTAGAAATGCAAGGCTTTTGTAAACCCTAACAATGAAACAACGAAAAAGTAAGCTATGTAATTATGTTAAATGATCCATGAATTCAACCTAATTATATCTAGGGTAGAAAATAACTCAGATCTGAAGCAAGAAGGATGCAAGGGTGCAAGATACATTGGGTTCACCAAAATGTTTGATGGAAAAGGGAGACTTAGCTTAAAACCCTAAACTAGGTCAAACCTTCTTCTATCAACATTGGAACACAAACCGAGCTTGGCTTCTACCTTTGAAGGAGAGCCAAACTATAGGGGTTTTGTCCCTTTGTTGTATAAAAGAGTGTTAGCCAAATCGAACCAATCAAGCTAAGGCAAAGTAAGAAACCCTAATTGAGCAAGATTAATGAATAGATGACTGTTGGAAACTATTATAGAGAAACTGAGACAATAGCACATATCAGAGGACAGTGGAGAATAGGAACCTATATTTTAGGGCAAATAGGAACTAGGGCGTTGGGCGCCTTAGACCTAAATTAGGGTTATATAGAATGTTATGATCTAGGTGTCTTCGCATGTCTGCCTTCCTACTTCCTGTCACCTAGATTGTCATCCGACTCCGCCGAATGTGACATGTACACAAACAAAAAGAGAAAGGGTTGTGTTGTTTTTAGGGGCTTTCCTTAGTCAAACCCTATGTTGGTGTTTCCACCTCCACTACATCAATGATTAGAGATCAAAGAGTGTGTGCCCTAGGAGGGCAAAGGCAAGATCTGCAATAAATGATGAAAGAATTAATATAAATGGTAAATGTTACCACAAGATATGAAACCCTAGTTGAAGTAGGTGATGCAAGACCATGCACCAACAAGGAGATAGAGAATGAAGACTTGAATTTCTTTCAAGACCTACACACCAGCATCATAACATCCACATACAAAGAATTATTCCAATCATGAAGAATACTTGAGCACAGGAGAGCATAAGATGAGCAATTCTAACATTCTAATATTCTCCAGTTGTTCTCTCTAGGTGTAAAATGAATAATAAAGCTCCTTCTTACATGCATTCCCGCTCACTATCAGTGAATAAAACCAATTGAGGTTGAAAGTGTAAACCAAAGAGGTGTTCTAAGCTGACAACACCAAATTAAGGTTGGGGCTAACATCTAGGCCCAGGGCACTCGGTGCCCTGGTCCTTTAGCCCCCACAAACTCCTAGGAGTGCTTAATGGGGTGAGCTTAGACCGGTCCTAAGTTTATTTGTCAAGATTTATTTGAATCGAGATCGAGAATTAATTGTTTATTGTTCCACTAGGTGCCAAAATAGGTCCAAATTAGCAAGGGTAAACATTTTACTCCATAACATTTTAGTGTTATTTTTTAAGTGAAATTAACATGTCTTTAGAAATAAATAATTATAATTATGGAAGAGAAAATATAAGTAGCCTGGTTTGAAAGTCTATGTTTACACTTTAAATGTTGATATATGTTGCACTCTTAGTCATTATCAAACATCTCTATCAACAATATCTTTTAACAACAATTTTCTAACAAAAGGGTTTAATTTTACAATACTTCATTCATCTCCATTATAAGTCTAGTTTCTTTAACAATATTTCAACCTATAATATGATTCGCCATAAATTATATTTTATTCACGACATGGTGTTGAAAAAGCATACACGTAGGAGGATCTCAAGAATTCCATGAACTTGTGAGGCTTGCATCTATCAAAATCATTAATTGCTATAATGTAAAGCTTTTGAAAAGAATTAGGAAACAAATTTGTTCTGGGAACCATTATAACCATATAGATTCAATGTAAACATCTAATCATCCTTCACTACAAAATCAACAAACATACAAAAACAATAAAAAAGAAACATGCAAGCATTTCTTGAAAGTGTTAGCTGTTGCAAAAAACTTTAATCCCACCTAATAGATACAAGTTGAGAATCTTCACCTTGATAATCAAGATAATGTGAGACAAGTAAATTGAATTACATAATTAATGCATGAGACCAAGATTTAAATTTAACATAAGTGTGTGGAAATATAAATGAATGTATAGTTAATAGTTAATACTTTCAACTATATCTAAAAATGGTCACATTAGTTAAGTAAGAATGTTTAAACTTTAGTAGGAAGCAAAATAAATAGATGGCATTCATGAATTATAGCCTAAATCTAGAAAAGTAACCAAAATTCATAACCTAATAATTAATAATTTATTCAAGATTTATCTAGAAGCTTATCATACTAGATTGAGCTAGGTCCTATCATTAACAAAGGAAGTATCAATTTCATAGCTAAAGCTAGATATATTGAGCTAATCTACAATTAGAGACACATCACTCTCTCAAATACCTCTTATAAAACTATTTCCAAGGCTTTAGACATATATATTAGACATCTTCTCCAACTTATGGTTTGTCATGAACAAATAGAGTTTATAAAAAATAAATATTTTCCTAACAATGTCATTATTGTTTGGGAAGGTATGTAATATACATGTAAATAAAAGTAACGAGCTCTCTTCATCAAAATTGACTTTAAAAATGCCTATGATCAATTGAATGGTGTTTCATACCTTCCATGCTTAGGGCTCTTGGCTCTAGTCCCACTTTTATCTAGTCAATCCAAATGCTTTTTGTAGATTCTTCAACTTGCCTTACCATTAATGGTATTCAATTTGGGTACTTCAACTCTTTCAATATATAAGGCAAGCTTTTCCACTTGCACCCCCAATCTATGTGGTAGCTTCTAAAGGGCTTGGTTAAATTCTTTCCAATGCCATATTGGTGCAATAGGTTAAAGGGATTTCCCTTCCTACAACTACTTCTCAACAAATGGTCATTGGACACTTTGAGAATGATTCCTTCTCTACACTCCTTGAATATGAAGACAATATTAAATATGTTGTCAAGAATCTTGACACTTTATATGTAGCTTTAGGCTCTAATATTTGATGGAATAATATGTGATAATATAGGCAATCCTTTTCCTAGCCTCCTAGTTTTCTTCATTCATTTGCTTGGATAAACATTTACCACAAGGATTTTTTTTAATTTGTAGGCATTCCCTTTGCATTTCAAGATTATCAATCCAACCTAAGGCAATATGTGATTGACATAATTGAGAAGAAGATCATATATTAGCTTAACAAGCCACTTTTGCTAGCAGGTAAATTCTAAATTTTCTCTAAAGTTCTTGTGTATTACTTTTATTGTTGGGTTCCTTCCAAAGCATCATACTACAAGCTTGACAAGTTTGGAAAGCTTTTGTGAGCATTTCTATGGGCCAATTTAAATCACAATAAAGGTTTTCATCATGTTTCTTCAGACCAAGAGAATCTAGTGAGCTAGGCCTTATCAATGTCAATAGATAAGGTATTGATTTATGCGCACTAAGTGGATTGTCAGAGCTTGTGATGGCAATGAAGCTTGTAATTTGTTTAATGAATTACATTGCTTCTAGTGTGTCATATGGGTGACCACCCTAGAATGGCCTTAGCTTCCATTCCCTTACAATTTCTCTAGTTCCTGTTAAAATCAATGGAACTTCTGTGGAAAAAATTGGAATCCCTGGGAAACTATTAAGCCTTCGTTGCTATGGAATAAGGATGGATTTTGTAATAGTAACTTATCCATTAACCAACATTTTATTTGGTGGTCTCCCTTCATCACGTATCAAGATAAGCCACTAATGGATACTCTTTAGACACACTCCCTTAAGTTCTTTAGAAGGGGAATTGGGCATCTACATGATCTCTAGTAAATGGGAAGATTCTAATCCTTATTTGAAATTCATTGGATGGAATGTAATATACACCCCTGTTATGTATATTTTCTGAATGCTATTTTTTTTTGTTTTTTGAATGTTTGGGTTTAGGTTTCCATTGCATGTTTGGCATGTATTGATATTGCATCAAAATACATAGAATATAAACAATATATTGAAAACCCAGAAAAACTATTGCATAAATCAATAAATTGATGAAGACCCAAATTGTATTATAGCAAAATATCAATTACAATAACATACCCATGTCAAGTTTCAACACTTCATGTCGGGCTTGTGCCGGACCAGCAACATATCACCATGAAAAATGCTTACAACTTTAAATCGTGGAAAGATCTTGTGTTACAATCAGGAGCAACAATGATATGACCTCCAAACACCAAGATTGAAGCAATGGAACAATGCAAATGAGGGTTATTTGACTTCCCACAAAACCCATGTCACCCCAAGGAAGTACAGCCAAGCTAGGACTGCATAAACCATGAAGTTGGCACTAAAACCCACCCAATAATCTCGACTTTCTACTCAGAACTTTCTGCAATAACCACACGATGAGAATGAATGCAAAAATAGGCCCAAAACCAGTGTAAATCTACCTCAGTGGAGAGTACAACCTCTTGGGTAGTACGGCTTGCAAGTGTGTAGTACGGCCAGTCCAGGGATGATCAAAACAGCCACAAAAATAACATGAAAATACATAGAAACTATCTTCTATCAACAGCAACCCAAATCTCCTCTGAAAATCTTCATTCTAAGCTCATAACTTCTCAAAAATGGACTTCCTGAATGCATAAATGGAACTCCTAGATGAAGCTCCCTCAAAACCCCTTCCTGATGCACTCTCTCATACACAAGGAAAAGTGAAATGCAAAGGTTTCCGTCTCTGCAATTCGATGATCAAAGCCAAATAGCCAAACTCAAAACCCCAAGTGCTGGAGCAACTCAAGAACATAGCAAATATCATAAGCAAGCATACCCAAATGAAGTTTTTTTGCTCTTTTAACCTCCTCCAAACCCAACGCCCAAGAATGAGAGGGAAATTAATTTTATATTCGTTTTAAAACATCACCTTGTGTCCTCATGGGATGGGCGCTCCTCCCTAGGCATAACACTTTTTTAACTTTAAGTTATAACTTAAGGTTATAACATTAAATTATAATATAACTTAAAGTGACCACCAAATGAATAAGTTAAATCTTTAATTTAACTTATATTTAATCAACATATCTCCAAAAGATTCGATTCCTGAATCTCGTGCCCAGGCTCCTGCATTGCCCTGCTAAACATGGAAACTAGCTCTATCACAACTTACTATAAATAGTAAGTCCTCAACTAACTCCCTGAACACTACCGTTAGCCTACGGGAGTCATGTGATAGGCTAACCCTGACCTCCCAGAGTGATGAGCTAAGTGGGGTACATTACAGTCCACCCTCCCCAAGATTGCTTGTCCTTAAGTAATCTCAACTCTGGATGCTACAATATTTGCTCACCTCCCATGTGGCATCCTCAACTGGTAGATTCTTCCACTTAACCAAGTACTCTCTGATGACCCGTTTCCTTAAATGTCTTTCCCGGGTGTCAATGATAACCTCTGGTACTAGAATTAATTTCCCTTCCTCATCTAATGGTGGAAGTTCTACAGAAGGAACTATATTGTGGCCGAGAGCTTTCTTCAGTCTGGACACATGGAACACATTATGTACCCTGCTATCTAATGGAAGCTCAAGCTCATAAGCCACCTCACCCACTCATCTGATAATCCTAAAAGGACCATAAAATCTGGGCTTTAACTTCTCTGCTCCACTCTTCTTGAGAGTGGACTGCCTATAGGGTTAGAGCCTCAAATACACCATATCTCCAACCTCGAAACTCCTCTCCACTCGGTGCTAATCAGCATACAACTTTTGTTGATTCTATGCCTGCTGTATATTCTCCTTAAGTTCCCTGAGAATGTCCTAGCTATCCTACAAAAGATTCTTAGCCTTAGGCACCCGACTGTCACCAAGCAAGAGATCTGTGAAGCATGGGGCATCATAACCATATAGTGCCCTGAAAGGAGTCATCTGAATAGACATGTGATGTGTAGTATTGTAGCAGTACTCCCCTAGGTGCAACCATTTGATCCATGCCTTCTGTTGCCCTGAAACATAATTACGCAGGTACCCCTCTAACCATTTATTTACCACCTCTGTTTGTCCATCTGTCTACGGGTGGTAGCTAGTGCTAGGAGTCAACTCTGTACCACACAACCTGAATAGCTTCTGCTAGAATATACTTAGGAACTTGTCCCTATCACTGATTATGCTCCTGGGTACCCCATGTAACCTGAATATCTCCTTAAAGAATAAATCAGCCACCTGAGCAGCTGTATAGGTTGCTGAAATGGCAAAGAAATGTGCAAATTTGGTGAGTCTGTCGACCACCACATATATGCAGTCCTTACCCTGTACTTTCGGCAGCCCCGTAATGAAATCCATGGAGATACATTCCCACTTTTGATTGGGAATGGGTAATGGCTGTAGTAATCCTGCAGGAAAGGTATGCTCATGCTTATTCTGCTAGAAAATGGGACACTCACGAACATACTTCTGCACTTCATCTTTCAGTCCTTTCCATGTGAACCTCTCCCGAACCTATTTGTATGTCTTGAAGAATCCAGGATGGCCAGCCATTGGTGTGTCATGGAAAGTTTTAATAATCTTCTGCTTGAACTGTGAATTGGGCACTAAAAATATCCTATCTTTGTACATGATCAAATCACTCACCACAAAATATCTCTCATCTCTGACTATGCCCTCAATGACTCCCACAGCCCAATAGTCCTTGACATACTCTGCCATGACCTCCTCTTTCCAATCGGCAGAGATCTCTCCAACCAAACACAAGTGAGGTAGTCTGGACAAGGCATCTGCCACTACATTTTTCTTTCCCTTGACATACTCGATGTCAAAATCATATGCCTGCAATCTGCTAACCCACTTTTGTTGTCTATCATTCAGGTCTTTCTGGTTCATGAAATATTTGATGTTGTTATGATCTATCTTGATTATGAATTTACCCCCAACTAGATATTGCCTAAATTTGGCCAATGCATGCATAATGGCCAACATTTCTCGGTCATATACCGAGTAGCTCCTCTCCACACCCCGAAGCTTCCTGCTCTCAAAATCTATCGGGTGCTTCTCCTACATAAGCACAGCCCCGATCCCCTCTCCAAAAGCATCACACTGTAACTCAAACAATTTAGCAAAGTCAGGGATTGCTAAAACTGGGCATGTAGACATCAAGTGCTTGAACTTGTCGAAGCACTGCTGGGCTGTCTCACTCCATTCAAAGGCTCCCCTCTTCATCAGATCAGTCAGTGGTGCTACTATCTATGAGAACCCCTTAACAAACTGTCTATAAAACCCACAAAGCCCGAAAAACCCCTTAAGTTGTGTGAGGTTTGTGGGTTGAGGCCAATCAATTATTGCCTTAATTTTCTCTGGATCCACTCTAACTCCATCTACATTGATAATGTGGCCAAGGTAAAGTAGCTCTGTCATACCAAAATCACACTTAGATTCCTTGGTGTAGAGTGAATTACTCTCCAAGATGCTCAGAACCTCCTCTAGATGTCTCAAGTGGTCCTCCCAAGTCCTGCTGAATATCAGAATATCATCAAAGAAGATCAAAACAAATTTCCTAAGCTGCTGCCTGAAAACTTGATTCATACAACTCTGGAAAGTAGTGGGTGCATTAGTCAAACTGAAAGGCATGAATAGAAACTCAAAATGACTGTAGTGGCATCTAAAACAAGTCTTCTCAATGTCCTCTGCCCGCATCCTGATCTGATGGTATCCAGATCTCAAATCAATCTTAGAAAAATAACAGGCACCATGTAGCTCATCTATCAATTCATCTATCCTGGGAATTGGATACCTATTTTTTATAATTTTCTTGTTCAAGGCCTTGTAGTTTATACACATTCTGATTGTCCCATCCTTCTTTTTGACCAACACAACTGCAAAAGCGAATGGGCTTTTGCTAGGCCTAATGTGTCCCATCTCTAGAAGCTCCTTAATGGTTTTCTCAATCTCATCTTTTAGCCTCTTCGGATGGCCATATGGCGTGATCATGATGGGCTTAGTCCCATCCTCCAACTCAATGATGTGCTCTATGCCTCTATCAGGAGGCACTCTAGGTGGTATATCCCCAAACACCTTACTATGTTTGGTCAATAGCTTCTGGATATCTGGATGATAGCTATCCTTCTATTGTGGTGGGGACTCTGGCATAATAAGGCACTCTGCTGCCCACTCAACCTGGTCATGTCTCAAGAGCCTCTCCATTCTCTTCAGTGATACAACTCGAGGTCCACCATCTGAAATTCCCCTAAGGCATATTTTCCTCCCATTATACTCAAATCTCATCTCCATTTTCTTAAGATTTATGGTGAACTCCTCCAACTGGCTCATCCAATGCATGCCAATCACTACATCTATTTCTCCTATACCAACCACATAGAAGTCATCAACTAGTTCATAATCACCCATGATGATCTTCAACCATAAAATCTTCCTGGTGCAATGCATTTTGAATCCGTCGGCCACCATCACCTTAAAGCCTTTGAATTCTTCAGTTTTTAGCCCCCTGCGAACAACTAACCCCTCATCGATAAAATTGTGAGTGGCTCCTGTATCGATAAGGGTGATAATACACTGCCCACCTAGTACACCACGCACCCTAAAAGAGCCAACCTTCTGAAAACTCGACAACTGGGCAATGACACCTCCACTGGCAGCACTGTGATGTGAAGCTCTCTCATCCCCACTGTCACTATGCTCTGAGTGATGATCTGACTCTGTGTCTGATGCCTCTGATTGTGACTCCTTAGCTGAATAGTACTCAATTAGTTTAGCCTTAGCCTTATGTGAGCACTTATGTGATGGTTCTTTGCAATGAAAGCACAATTTCTTCCTTCTATACTCATTCAACTGATCATTCGTTAACCTGTTGGATCTATCCTTGTGCTGATCATCTCTATGGAATGGTTTCTTCTCCTTCTCCTTGTCCCTCCTATGAGAAAATCCTTTAGACTAGAATTTACTCCTCCACATAGATGACTCCATGTCTCGGGCCTTTTTCATGGCCTCCTGGAGTGTAGCAAGGTCAAAACCCTAACCCATCCACGAAGTGGGTCTAATAACCCATAAATGAACAGAATCACTAACCTACACTCAGATAAATCTGGGACCATAACAGATAGGTCCTGAAACTTAGAGATATAGGAGTCTAACGATCCATTATGCCTTAGTTGTGCTAACTCCTTAAACTGAAGTTCCAGATCCTTCTTGTCAAATATGTCAATCAAATGGGCTGTAAACTCCACATATGAAGTAATCTGATCGTGCCCCAATGTAACCTTCCCATTACTCCACCACTTGTGTGTCACTCCCTCCAAATGTAATGCAGCATAAGTGATGGCATCTTCCTCAGGCATAAGACTAATCTGCAGGTAACTATCCAACTTCTGCACCCAAGCCCTAGCAGTGGTCTTTCCTGAGTCGTCAAAATAGGGAAGTGTCATTTTGCTTACTTTTTTCTGTAGTTCTTGGTTCTGAGGTCTTCCTCCCCTATGTGGCCTATTCCTCATCCTGGTGTCTTAATATTCTACGAAAGTTGTCTCTGCTCTAAATTCTGCACTAGAGGCCTTCCAATCCCTCAGAATCTCATCCTGGAATTCTACCTGTGTGGGATCATGTTCAGTAACTTGGTTCCTAGGAGCAAATATAGGGATACTAGGTCAGTCTCCTATTGTAAGCTGTGAAGCCCTCCTATGGGTCACTGAGGCCTCATCCTCATCATCCTTGAACCTGTATCTATCACCATGGTTCCTATCTCCATTATTCTTGTCCCCTGGTTCCTGTCGCCATTGTGCCTATCACCCACATTATGCATGTTCCTGTCTCCATCATTATTTCTATGTCTATCACCGTCATTGTTTATGTTTCTATCACCATTGTACCTATTCCTGTCACGGTGATTTTCTCTGTTATTCATTCCATCTCTCAGCTGCATAAGGACATGTGTTATCTCTACCTGTGAGTCCCTTAACTCCTGTTAGGAATCCCTCAACTCTCTCTCTAGGGCTACTGAGCTCCTAGTGAGCATATTTAGAATCTCTCATAGGCTCAGCTCCTCAACTTCCCTATCACCCATCTCCTCTGAAGACTCTAAATGATGTGGCAACTCTCCTAAAAATGGGTTTGTGCGTGAGACTAAGGAATCTTCGTCAATAGCTACAACCACTATCTCCTCCTCAAATGGATCTATTTGTGGCACAGGAATCACTAGTTCTATCCGCTGCAGAAACTATGTTTCTTGTCTTGCCCTGGTATTTCTAAAGGGATATCTATCTGTAGGTCGCATATCTCATTTTTATCATCTGCATGTCAAACTAACCCCACAGGATGGCAAGATACACTACTCTGATACCATTGTAATATACACCCCTGTTGTGTATATATTCTGAATGCTAATTTTTTTTGTTTTTTGAATGTTTGGGTTTAGGTTTCCATTGCATGTTTGGCATGTATTGATATTGCATCAAAATACATAGAATATAAACAATATATTGAAAACCCAGAAAAACTATTGCATAAATCAATAAACTAATGAAGATCCAGATTGTATTATAGCAAAATATCAATTACAGTAACATACCCATGTCAAGATTCAACACTTCATGTCGGGCCTGTGCTGGACCAACAACATATCACCATGAAAAATGCTTACAACTTCAAATCATGGAAAGATCTTGTGTTACAATCAGGAGCAGCAATGAGATGACCTTCAAATGCCAAGATTAAAGCAATGGAACAATGCAAATGAAGGTTATTTGACTTCCCACAAAACCCATGTCACCCCAAGGAAGTATGGCCAAGTTGGGACTGCATAAACCATGAAGTTGGCACTAAAACACACCCAATAATCTCTACTTTTTGCTTAGAACTTTCTGCAATAACCACACGATGAGAATGAATGCAAAAACAGGCCCAAAACCAGTGTAAATCTACCTTAGTGGAGAGTACAACCTCTTGGGTAGTATGGCCTACAAGTGTGTAGTACAACCAGTCTAGGAATGATTAAAACAGCCACAAAAATAACATGAAAATACATATAAACTATCTTCTATCAACAGCAACCCAAATCTCCTCTAAAAATCTTCATTCTAAGCTCATAACTTCTCGAAAATGGACTTCCTGAATGCACAAATGGAACTCCTAGATGAAGCTCCCTCAAAACCCCTTCCTGATGCACTCTCTCATACACGAGGAAAGGTGAAATGCAAAGGTTTATGTCTCTGCAATTCGATGATCAAAGCCAAAGAGCCAAACTCAAAACCCCAAGTGCTGGAGCAACTCAAGAACATAGCAAATATCATAAGCAAGCATAACCAAATGAAGTCTCTTTTTGCTCTTTTAACCTCCTCCAAACCCAACGCCCAAGAATGAGAGGGAAATTAATTTTATATTCATTTTAAAACATCACCTTGTGTCCTCATGGGATGGGCGCTCCTCCCTAGGCATAACACTTTTTTAACTTTAAGTTATAACTTAAGGTTATAACATTAAATTATAATATAACTTAAAGTGACCACCAAATGAATAAGTTAAATCTTTAATTTAACTTATATTTAATTGACATATCTCCAAAAGATTTGACTCCCGAATCTCGTGTCCAGGCTCCTGCACTGCCCTACTAAATATGGAAACTAGCTCTGTCACGACTTACTATAAATAGTAAGTCCTCAACTGACTCCCTGATCACTACCGTTAGCCTATGGGAGTCCTGTGATAGGCTAACCCTGACCTCCCGAAGTGATGAGCTAAGTGGGGGACATTACATGGAATTCACTCAATGCGAACCATAATGGAAAAATAATGTTTGTTGAACAATTCAAAGTCATGGAGATCATAAATAAGACTCTTCCAAACCTAAGAATGCACCATGGAATTCCCTTTTTATTCTTACACAATTTAATGTACTTTAAGAGGCATTGAAATGGTACATACATGTATCTTACCTAAACTTAGTGAATTAAATCAAGATAATTCCTCTATCATCTTCCTAGAGAATTAAGTTTTTGCCTCCTATTTCAAATTGCCTACAAAGTGAAATTTTGTTAACTTCATTCAATACATTGGGCTCAAGCCAAAGTCCCAAAGTTTAGCAAATATCATGCACATTTCATAGTTTATATTTATTATTCAATGTAGCATCTCCAAGAGTTGATTTCATAAAGATCAAAATTGTAATAAAGGAGTGACTAAATACCTCATATATATCATTATTTCAAATGGGTTCTCTAAAATACTTCCCATGTAGGGGTCTTCCCATGCCATATTGATGGACCCTTTTTAAGCTACCCAATGAATTATTCACTTGGCTCTTAATCTTAGATATTTTTATCCTAGCCATAGAAGGAGAAAAGAAAGATAACTAGAGAAAATAGTTATAGAGAAAAAATGAGAACATAAGTAGGCATGTTCAAGATAACTGCTTTTCATACAACAAATCTTTTACAAAATATGAGGGAAAATATTTTTATTAGTATCTTGAGTAAAGAAATTAATTGGTGTCTCTCATCATGATTAATGGAAGTCAATCTTCATTCTAAGAAAGATCTTTTATGTTCTTAAACCAATGATGTACTTCAATTACATTTGATAAGACATGCAAGATAAGGATAAACTACACCAATACTATTGATTTAGGGCCCAATTTTGAATACTAGTGAACTTGACTCTCTAGATGAGGATATAGATGATGTTTTAGTCATATTCAAAAGCTTATAAGATAGAATAGAGAAAAGAAACAAAGAGATATGTAATTCAAATAGTAAAGATATTATTATTTGACTATTTGTTCTATACATTGCATACCCTTGTATAAGGTATATAATTGCTATCTAGTAATCTATCTATTTGCCTACTCGAATATGTATTATTACAATCTATGTTATAGATATGTATAATTTATAGATTACAAATATTCATGTCACGTGGAGGACAAGAGTCACTAGCAAGTTGAAACATTTCCTATGGAAATGGAACCACTATCTATGTTTGAATCCTCATCCCTTGACAATTGTAGAGTGTAACTATTCATTGATAGTTTTTTGATGATTTAGCGGATGACCTGGAATTGTGCAAGACTCATGGCTACCACCTTGTTTGTCACATTGACTACATTGTCTAAAGTCTATAGAAATAAGGTTTTTCCACCCCCAAAAGTTCTCTTATTTTAAAAAATTAAATTAAGACTTTAAATTATAAATTAAAACTATAAATATTTCATCAATAATCTTTTAAAATGTGCACATGTTCTCTAAAAAAGATTAAAAGGTAATCATTAAAAATACTCAAAAGCTAACCCAAGTTAGTTTATTTTTTTAAATGAATTATAAGAAATGAATGTTTCTAAAACTTAAAAATATAACTCAACTTAAAAAAAAGTAAATTATTTCTAAAATAAATGTTTCTAAGATTTAGACGTGATAATGAATTGGCGTAGATGAGTGTTTAGTAGGTTGATGGGACGATGGCTCATACTATAAGGACAAGTTGATTATCATCATTTTCAAGTGTAGCTACATTTATTCTAAATATAAATTGGTGGCAAAGGCTACGTTGTATTTGGTAGGATTTCCATTGTTGTTGGGTGTTGTTTATTCTATGTGAAAGATGGCGTCATCGGCTAGGGAATGATCAAAGAAGGCAAGAAAAATTGAGAACTTTAAGGGGAAGGACCCCATGCCTATTAAGAAGGGAAAGCAATGGAAGAGAGGGGTGTTTAGTGAGGAGATGTTGTTTGATTTCATAGCCTTCATCGAGAAGGAGATTAAAAACCCTAAGCTACGACATTGGGTGATTTGGATTTGGGAATTGACAAAGGATGTGGATGGGGCTTCCAATGTGGATATCTGATCTACTATGGCTAGCCTTCTATTGGATCCTATTCACACACGGGGATGGAGAAATACTTTTTATGCTACTCAGACACTGAGTTGTGCATATATGCTCTCTAATGCGATGAGGTCTCTTTTACTTCATGATGATATTGAGGATGTGGTGGATCAGTTGGAGGTTTATTTTAATTGTCTCTTGGATCATCTTCATTGAAGTGGTGACAGATGTGTATTCAATAGGTAGTTAAGGAAATTGCTAAAGGGTTGAAGATTAGTCTTCATCGCAACGCCATTTTGGATTTCTCTAACTATTGCAACAATGAGGATTTGGACAATAATGTTGAAGTCTCCCCTTCTCATAATATCATTCCATATGTTAATTTAAGAATGTAAAAGAGGGGTTCCTAAGGCCTGTGTAATTTACCTCAAGCCCATTTTTAGTCTAGCTTTTTGGTTTATTTTCTAGTTGGTGTGGGGGTAACAAACAATGGGACTCAGGTATGTGGGCGGGTATGGTTTATGAACTATGTGGTGTAGGAGTCATGTTTTGTTTTGTTTTCAATAAGGCTTTTCAAGCCACTTCATGTTTGTAATAAGGTTTGTGTCAATTTGGTCACTAGACCTATGTAGACCATGTTTTGGTCAAGTTTGATGTAATCACACAAGGAAAACATGTAGTTTTCTTGTGATAGGAGAAAGCCAATAGTTTGTACGGTTGGAGGGATGTAAACTGCTGTCTCAAGCCTTTTATAGGTGAGAAGTATGATGTAACGAGGCATGCATGAAGAGAAGAATGAATGAATGAAGATCTGGATTTTTGGGTGTTGAACATTGTTCTTTCTGAGTATTTCTCTGTGATTGCCTGGAACCGACTAGAAGTATTCATGTATTGAAGTAGCTTTCATTTGGAATTGATCTGGTGTCTTAAAGTGTTGGAGTTTGTGAGAAATTGTTCCTTTTACTGAGACTGGTCTGAAAAACCTAGAAACTAGGGTTTGGTGAACAAATGGAGTGTTATTCCTCTGTCCACTGAAAGTAAGATTCTCATGTTTAGTGTGATGGAGGAATACAATGTGTATTTTTTGTTTTCTGTTGTTTTGGATCAGACACCCAAAGATCCAAGGAGTTTGGTATAAGTCGACTAGGCATCTCTATGTGACTAGTTGTAGGAGTGATAGGAAAAGTGATGTTATGTGAACAGTGAGTGGAGTGGCCAAATTGATGGTGGTCGAGTGTCTGTAGAAGAGTATAGACCCCTTTCCGTCCTGTTGAGTTTTGTTTCTGTGCATTTATTTGGTGTCGGTGTAGTCACAGAGTAACTGAAGTACCATTGGCATAAGTTTCATATTGTTTCACCGAATATACATTTCGTGTGTATATAGCAAGAGCTTGCTAAGAACATTTCATGTGTACATTGCAAAAGCATATCGAGAATCATTTCGTGTGCATCTCGCAATTGTATGTCGAGATTGTATGTAGAGAATATACATTTCGTATGATACAAAGGGTGATTGGTAGCAACGGTAAAGAGAACCGGCAGTAGCAAGTCAAGTCTTGCATATACAAATTGGTTGTATCAGCATATCGGAAGGACATACAAGGAGCTCACCAACGGTTGAAGTCATGCTGAGGAAAGGAGGTCCCACCAAATGTATATCGGCAATGTATATTGAGATTGTATGTGGCAAAACATACAACTGGTGACCGGGTGTAATGGCGAATCGGTGCACATGAACTATAGTCCACCGGCGATAACAAGTTCACGATCAAGGCAAGTGGAAGTTAACTATCATTGGGGTATTGGCAAGAGGTAAGAAGACACTGCTGATAGGAGAAGTCTCTCCAAAAAGTGAAGTGGAGTTAGACTATCGGGAAGAGTTGGGGGATTAGTAAGAGAAGTTGCAAGGTGGCCGGCGGAGTATGTTTGGTCGATAAGTGGAGATCACCAAGACATAGGCCACATCTCACCAATCAGTTTGTTGTTTTTTCCCACTTCCACTATGCACTCTGCATCACTATGGCAGGGTTGGGTATGTTTGAAAGGGTGGGTCTATATATGTATGATTATAGACAATAGTTTATATGGATAATATAGTAGTTACTTTGTATAGTTGATCTTTCATCGGTCATTTTGCAAAAGGTATGTTTTTAACAGTTTCTGGACTATGGACCAGTGGTTGTTTCCCACCAGTATCTAAGGTTTAAGATCATTTTTATTTTATGGCTCCTAGGCCCTAACCAGATTTACTATTAAATAAATGTTTCTAAAATTTTAAAAAATAACTCAATATATATTATATTATTTTAAAGTCCTTATAATTTATTTCAATTATAAGTTAAATAATTTATATTTATATTAATTGTAAAATATATGTTTGTGTGTATATATGGTGCAGGGGCACCTTATGGATTTTATGCCTCCATGAGGCCAATTTGTGAAGTTTGAGTTAGTTAGATGATATAATCTTGTAATAAGGTCATTTAGACCATATTGAATATGTTTGAGTCTATTTTAGGTCCTAGGAGTTCTTGGTTGGGTCATTTTGCAATTATGGTTAAAAGTTGTCAAATCTTGTAAAATTGTCATGTTGTAGAATGCAACAAGGCAACAAATGGAATGTGAAGGGTCAAAGGCATGTAGAAGTTGATGAGTTGGTTAGAAACAGTTGGAACATGTTTTAAAAGGCATAAAAAGGCCTTCTGCATCATGGTAAGTGGGGTTGAGTGATTTTGAGGAAGTTGGAAGCAATAAAACACTTATTTTCTGCACTTTTTAACTATTTTTCTGTTGTTCCAACAACTAGTACGGCCCTGTACAATCTGATATAGACATAAATCATACATGGATGGCTAGGTTTCTAAATCTACTTTCATTTTCCATTGGTTTCATTGATTTTCATTAATTTTTGATAAAGTTATGGCTCTTTTACTCTGAGCTGCCTAAAAACACTATGTTTTGGCATAAAAGTTGCTTATAGTTAGGGTTTGATAAAAAGATCTTGGGAATTGATTTGTAGTGGTTGTAAATGAGTGGTTAGACCTTATTTTACATGATTGATCCATTTTCATGAAGATTTGAGACCTTGGTTTTGAAAATCCCTATTGTGAGTTATCAAACAAGCCTAATTTTGAATCTTCTCAAAATGGGACAGTCAATTTTAAGGCCCTGTTGCAAAACAACCACCCTTGATTTCCACATATGTTGAATAAATTCTGAATGGGTACTCAAAACAGGTTTCATATTTTGGATATGAAGCCTTAACTAAAAGTTAAGATTAAAAAACCCATTTTGTTGTCCTAATTTAGGCCTAATGTTGAACTTTACAGTCATGTTTTGAGCATTTCCATACAAAATAACTCTATCTAATTTTGAGGTATGTTGAAATATGGCCAAATGGGTATCCTAAACATGTTTCCTTTCCTAGATATCAGGTTTGCATCAGGAGTTATGCCAAATTTGCCTTTTTGAAAGGCTACAAGGAAGACCAAGGGTTTGTGAAGGAAAACCCACATTTTGATGACCAAAGGCATTTGTTTAAGGTTGTTTTGAGTTTGATTACTCCTACTCTGTATCAATGTATTAATATCAAAAATTTAAGAAAGAAGTGACAACAAAATAAATAAAAATGTAACATCGAAAATTGCATACCCTTGCAATTTCATGTTATATTTTGGTCTCCCTTTAGTGTCCATTCCTTTATTTTGTTTGTAGGCTCATTTTAGCCCTTGCATTAGCCTTTCCCTCTACCATGGTGCTTAGGCCTTGTGTTCAATGTTGTTTTTTTGTCAAATATGTTGTAACTTTTGTGTTAGTCATGTGATGTTCTTGTGTCTTGTCATTTTTTAGCCTAAACTATCCAGACACTAGCGGTATGCGAGGACGTCCTTGCATTCTACATCACTCTACAACCCTATTGCTCTCTTTGGCTTCTTCAAGCCCTCATAGGTGATATTGCTCTTGTTCCCTGTTATTGCAAACATTTATTTTTGTTGTGCCCCTGAGCATGTCTTAGGATTTCCACATCATTTAATCTTCCATTTTTAGTCATTGTTCTTATTTCTATATGCACTTAGATTAAGAAAACACACTATTTATTTTATCTATCTATTGGTTGTTGTGGAGGTCAAAAGACCAAAGTAGGGGTTTGACTGAGGCAAACCCCCAAACAACCCCAACCATTTTTCCTTGTCTTCAATTATAGGTACTTGGGAAGCTTTTGACCGTACAAAGGTTTGTTGGTTTCTTCCTTCCTCTTTTTATTTATTTCATTTCATTTGATTTAATTAGTTTATATTTTTTATTTATACTTTTGTTATTGTTTGGTACCTTGTTGTTGTGTTCCCATTTCTAGTTTTACAGATCTGGGTGAGACGATAGGTGGATTCTTTCGTTTTCTGGAAATTGTTCGTGTTTATGTGCCATATGGAAGACAACACCTAGCGCGAACATCTTCATGGCATGCTTGCATCCTAGGCAGTGAGATTATCCTTTCGGTGCCAGGTTCCTCTCTTCACCCTCTTTTTAGTTTAGAACTTCATTTTGTAAATTAATTTCTAGTTTTCCGTAGAAAAGCATTTCCCATTCTAACCCCTATGTAATGTAATGTAAAAAGTGAGGGTATCACTTTTTCTTCATTACATTTTGGTGAACCCAATTGTCTAACTTCAAGCTCCTTTTTCATGCAATTTTTCTTCCAAAAAAATAATAATAATAATTTTCTTTACTAAAATTTTTTTTGGGGCAGTGAGCCTTCAACGGGTCTTCAATACCTTTCTTAACTTTCTCTTTCTATTTTTCTAAATCAACATGTTCTCTTCTTTTCTTACATCACTTTCCAACTTTGCTCAAAAGGTTTGTGATAGTGATGTTCCATTTCAAGCATGTGATGGTGATTTTGCTCTCCCTATGTCACTCTATGTTTTTGATCCCTCTCCTAAGATTCCTCCTACATACGAAGATATTTTGGCACAAGAGGACAAAATCTTTGATACTTTTCTTAACATTACTTTGCCTTCTCTTCATTCCAATGCTCTCCCTTATAGAGACGAAGCATTAGTAGATGAAGAGTCTCACCTCACATCGGATCCCCCACGGATAGATGTTGAGCATACTTCTTCTCTATCTTGTCCTACATAAGTTAGTTCTCAAGTAGATAATAATGTTAATACAATTGATGGGGTATAAATAACCTCATTTCTATCATGAGCCATATAACCCCTTCCTATGTTACCAAATTACCCAAATCGTGCCAATTTATTAATTTTATAATCAATATTTGTTTATTTTCGAAAGAATGATGTACAATCTTTGTTTTCAAATTGATAGGAGTTTTTCACTAATGTTGACGTGATCATGTGTAAAGATCTGTGTATTTATGCAAGTTTTTGAGTATGGCTTAGTGGAAGGAATAGACTTGAAAGTGACTGGAGTCAACAATGGCGGAATACTAAGGCACTGGAAATCTAGGAGATGCATGATCGTGGACTTCAGTCTGTGTGACATCCGACCACCTGGCAGTTTCTATTATTTTCTATTGAAATCACTTAAGACATTTCATACCTCCACTTGGAGCCTTTAATATGTTGAATTTAAAAGACACCTAGTTTAGTTAAAGTCTGTTTTTCTTGTCAAAGACTTTTTCAGTGGCATTAATACGCCACTTGAAATCTAGGATTTTGGTAGTATAGATTATGGGATGATTCCTCAAAACAGAACGTTATGTTATTTTATGTTAGATGATGCTATAGGATGTTCAGTTGAATTTATGTTATGATATGTTATGCTATGAAAAAGACAATCAAGTTCTGTTCTGAGTAATATTATTCTGAGTAATGAGTATGCGAATGGAATTTTGGAGTTATTAAAAGATGAATGTGTTTTGAATCAGTAGAAGATCTCTGGAGAGCTAGCCACTTAAAGGATATAGGAATAGATAAGTATTTCAGTGTTGTGCAGTTGTGTTGTTCAAATTTTGTTTTGTGAATGTTTTATTTCAGATTAGTATAACCTTGTGTTGAATGGTGTTATGGTAGAATAGTATTGTTGTGACCCTATAGGATATTGTGTTTTTTCTCTCAAAGTTGAAGTCTATGAAGTTTTATGTGTTATGTTATAATTTATGGAGCTCCTGCTCAAATACAGAAATTTATTACCAGTTAACAGTGCAATTTTATATTTAAGGAATTTCCTATTTTCTTAGATTAAACTATTTCTTTCAAATTCTTAGTTAGAAGTTGATGTGTTGATTCCTAGTTTAGAATTTATATGCTTTCTAGGTTTAAGTTTAAATGCTTTATAGATTAAGTTGTATGCTTTCTAGTTTAGATTTATTCTATTAAAATCTTTCTCAAAACTTCAAAAAACCTTTGCTAGTTGAGATGTCTAAATCCATTCCTTATTGTAGATAGCCTTGGACACTACCCGGTCGATATAACTGACATATTTTTAACTAAAGTGTTAAGACTTAACGACAACCTGTCAACAATCATTGTTAATCAACTTATCCCACCTACTTAGAGGATGTTGGATAAGTGCATTAATATTCAAAATCTTTCTTCTACTTCTAAAATCATTGTGCATAGGGCACTTTATTTGCCCCCATTTTCTCATCCTGTGATCACTGTTTGAGGTATTCCTAAAAATCCTTGACCTTCGAATCATTTGTTAGAAATTGCAAAGTGTATAACTCAAAATGTGCCTGCAGCTCCTCACTACCATGCAATAGCCCACACATATAGGATGTAGTGAAACAAACAGGTTACTCATGTCCCTATTTCCCTTCCTCCACCACACCCTATTCTTCCACCACCTCCTCATCTTTCTGCAAAGAGTACCAAAGAGTATGATCATGTTAAATAATTCCAGACTACACAAGCTAAGATCTCTCTTTGGGACTTGATACAAGTTTCACCTTCTCATCATAGTGCCCTTCAACAGGCCTTGTAGAGAATATATGTACAATCTTCCTCGAAGCCCATAGATGTGGCTACTATTCTTGAAGGTCTTCATTCCAATTCCACTTATATCACTAATCAATTTAAACAACTATTATAAGGTATAGAGTGAGGTTGGCATTTCCAACACTCATTTGTACACTTAAAATCAAATTTATACAAAAGATCACAACTATTTTGTGTTTGATGGAAAAGGGAGACTTAGCTTAAAACCCTAAACTAGGTCAAACCCTCTTCTATCAACATTGGAATACAAACCGAGCTTGGCTTTCACCTTTGAAGGAGAGCCAAACTACAAGGGTTTTGTCCCTTTGTTGTATAAAAGAGTGTTAACCAAATCCAACCAATCAAGGTAAGGCAAAGTAAGAAACCCTAATTGAGCAAGATTAGTGAATAGATGACTGTCGAAAATTGTTACAAAGAAATTGAGACAATAGAAGAGATCAAAGGACAGTGGAGAATAGGAACTTGGATTTTAGGGCAGAGAGGAACCAGGGCATTAGGCATCCTAGACCCAAATTAGGGTTCTATAGAATGTTATGATCTAGTGTCTTCACCTGTCTACTTTCGTACTTCCTGTCACTTGTTGGAGGGGACTACTTTCATGGTGCGAAGCCATGGGTGACCCAAATTCACATGAAATAAGTCTAATATTGGAATGATAACAAAAGTAACATCCAAGGTTTGGCCCAACCTTGATGGCAAGGGTCAAGGCACTAAGAGTTAAAAGAATAGATCCATCGTGTGCTCTAATTGTGATTTCCGATACATCATAGTTATCATGGTGCACACCATGCATGTAGAGAGACTCTTTACTTGCTACATTTAACATGCAAACAGGATCAATCATAACACCTCTTATGGGTTTATCATTGATTCAAATGGTGATATATAAAGGTCCATCAGGAGCTTCAATGGTAGTGTCATGAGGAGTAAAAGATATAGCTAGTTCGAGCTCTGCTCACTCTTGATGAGGGCGAGAATCCACCATGCAAATATCTCCATCATGATCTTGTTCTTGATGACTATAAGTATATTATATTTCTTGAGATGGATCCACAATGTTACGTTGGTGATGAGGGAATGGATTTGTAAATATTTGCATGTTTTAATTAGGTGGAGCCACCGATTTATTTCCTTTGTCATTTACGCTAGCAACCTAGATGACATTGGAATTGATGAGGTCTTGAACTTCATGTTTAAGACACATACATCTTTCATTCTCATGACCAGCAGTGCAGTGAAATTGACAAAAGGCCTTTGAATCGAAAAAAGATGCTCACATCTTACTTGGATCGAGAGATCAAATTGGTGGAATCTTGATGAGATTTTTGTTTATAATGGTGTGAATTGTCTAGTTTATAGTTTTATTTTATATGCAGGAGTAGAAGATGTTGTAGCCACTACATGTTTTCAAATGTGATTTGATGATATTGCATTGATTTTGATGAAATTTTTGTTGTGCCTTTTAAATGAATGAGATTGACCAACCAGAGCCGATGAGTGATTATTCTCATACTGACTAACTAATAATTGGTAATCACAGAGAGTCGTGCAAAGACTAGTGAAAGAGTCATAATGCATCAACAAGATTTTGTCACAGATGTGAGGTTATAAGTTTCCAATGAAGATTCTTTGTACATCAACATCCGAAATAGAATATTGAATTTGTGAAAAGAGGACGTGATAATGCCCCATGAAATCAGTTACTTTCTCCTTTATTCCTTGTTTACAATGGACCAAATCAGTCAAAGAGACTTGAGGTCAAATGTTTTCTTGAAAATGTTGAAGAAATGTATTGATTAATTGTGAGAAATAACTGAATGAATTAGGAGGCAAGGAGAAAAATCAATCCAAGGTTGTGTCTTTGAGTGACCTACGAAAGAGTTCTATGCCAACATTGCATCTTCAAAGAAGAAATCACTACACATAGTAGTAAAGGTCATCACATGGTTATTAAGGTCTCCCTTCCCATTATACTTCTCAAAGCAAGGGATTTCAATCTTCTCGGGCTTTGGAGCTCTTAGGATTAGATAAGATTATGGGCTATGGGTATAATGTGATGGAATAGTAGATATGGAGGGGTCCTAACTCATGTTTGCTAATTATTGTTGGATGGAAATCATATTTTGCAAAAGTTAGTTAATGACAGGTTCAGGAGGAGAACTAGGTTGAGATTGGTAAGAATGAATAGGTCCAACCATTGGTTGTGACATTATATGATTAGATTTTTGGAAATTTATATTAGGTTTAGGTTGATTAGATGTAGGTGGAGTAGCACTTGGATAATTAAAGGGAAAGGCACTATAATGATGAACGAGATTCCTAGTAGATAACCCAACACATGTGATAGCACTATTACTTGGTTGTGTAGCTGTGATGAGGATAGAAGAAGCGTATGTAGGAATAGGGAGTATTAGTATGGGTGTTGACACTTGAGTCCCTATTTGATTCGAAGAAGTCACATTAGTGATGATTTCCACACAACTAGTTGTTGACATAATGTTATTGTGCACTATGTGAGCTATGCCATGCAAGACTTCTAGTCCCTCTTGTCCTTCAATAAATAAACTTCTTAGACTCTCAACAATAGGGATGGCCTCCTCAGCTATATGTTTCGAGCTTACAAATTGCTAAAAATTATCCAACTCGGTTTCTAATTTTTGAATTTGATCTTTGGGAACATGAGCCATGAGGTCCTCTATGTCGGTGGATTCATGAAATGTTTATGCTTTTGTGATATGTGAGGTAGGAATATCATGAAGAGGTGATGGGCCCTCATGTGTGATTGAATTTACAAATTGGGGTTCTAATGTGTTGATATCGGTGTTATTCAAAGCATTAGAACCCATAATTCGATGACTCCTTCATACAAAGGTGTTAGAGTTGGGGCGCTAGGTCACAAAACTCAAAGTATTTACAAGTTTTGAGTGACACACAAGATGCATAAATAGAAGAAATGAATTATGTGATAGAAGAAGAGGTTGATTTTTAGTTTAAATGAATCAATGTTTTGCTCTTTTGATCAAATGTACATAAATATAATGCAATTATAAACCTTTGATCAAATTCACCTTTACTCAAGCTTGATTAGATTTAACCAATGAATATATTCAAATCAACCCTAAATCTAATGTTTCTTCACTAATCAAAAATATAGCAACTCAAGAATACTCTTTCTTTCAAATTTCAACACAAGATGATATTTATGATATGCTAAAGCAATGTAAAATTAGATTTAATAAGCAAGTAACATTACAAAATTTTGAAACAAGACACCAATCACAAACTCTAAGCTTCAAGACTATCTAGGTTTTCTTAGAATTGCAAGGCTTTTGTAAACCTTAACAATGAAACAATGGAACAGTAAGCTGTGTAATTATGTTAAATGATCCATGAATTTAACCTAATCAAATCTAGGGCAGAAAATAACTCAGATCTGAAGCAAGAAGGATGCAAGGGTGCAAGATACATCGGGTTCGCTAAAATGTTTGATCAAAAAGGGAAACTTAGCTTAAAACCCTAAGCTAGGTCAAAACCTCTTCTATCAACATTGGAACACAAACCGAGCTTGGCTTCTACCTTTGAAGGAGAGCCAAACTATAGGGGTTTTGTCCCTTTGTGGTATAAAAGAGTGTTAACCAAATCTAACCAATCAATCTAAGGAAAAGTAAGAAACCCTAATTGAGCAAGATCAATTAATAGCTGACTGTCAGAAACTGTTACAGAGAAACTGAGACAATAGCAGAGATCAGAGGATAATGGAGAACAGAACCTATATTTTAGGGTAGAGAGGAACTAGGGCATTGGGCACCTTAGAACCAAATTAGAGTTCTATAAAATGTTATGATCTAGCTGTCTTCACCTGTCTGCCTTCCTACTTCCTGTCACTTGTTCTCGTCTGACTCCGTCGAATGTGACGTGTACACAAACAAGAAGAGAAAGGGTTGTGTTGTTTTTAGGGGCTTGCCTTAGTCAAACCCCGTGTTGGTTCCACCTCCACTACATCAATGATTAGAGATCAAAGAGTGTGTGCCCTAGGAGGGCAAAGGCAAGATCTACAATAAATGATGAAAAAATTAATATAAATGGTAAATGTTACCACAAGATATGAAACACTAGTTGGAGTAGGTGATGCAAGACCATGCACCAACAAGGAGATAGAGAATGAAGACTTGAACTTCCTTCAAGACCTGCAAACCAGCATCATAACATCCACATACAAAGAGTTATTCCAATCATGAAGAATACTTGAGCATAGGAGAGCATAAGATAAGCAATTCTAACATTCTAATATTCTCTAGGTGTAAAATGAATAATAAATCTCCTTCTTACATGCATTCCTACTCACTATTGGTGAATAAAATCAATTAAGGTTGAAAGTGTAAACCAAAGAGGTCTTCTAAGCCTACACCACCAAATTAAGGTTGGGGCTAACATCCAGGCCCAGGGCATTCGGCGCCCTAGTCTTTTAGCCCCCACAAACTCTGAGTAGTGCTTAATGGGGTGAGCTTAGACTAGTCCTAATTTTATTTGTTGAGGTTTATTCATTGGGATCTAGAATTTATTGTTTATTGTTCCACTAGGTGCCAAAATAGGTCCAAATTAGAAAGGGTAAACATTTTACTCCATAACATTTTGGTGTTATTTTTTAAGTGAAATTAATATGCCTTTAGAAATAAATAATTATAATTATGGAAGAGAAAATATAAGTAGCCTGATTTAAAAGTCTATGTTTACACTTTAAATGTTTATATATGTTGCACTCTTAGTCATTATCAGACATCTCTATCAACAATATCTTTTAACAACAATTTTCTAACAAAGGGTTTAATTTTACAAGACTTCATTCATCTCCATTATAAGTCTAGTTTCTTTAACAATATTTCAACCTACAATATGATTCACCATAAATTATATTTTATTCACGACATGGTGTTGAAAAAGCATACACGTAGGAGGATCTCAAGAATTACATGAGCTTGTGAGGCTTGCATCTATCAAAATCATTAATTGCTATGAATGTAAAGTTTTTGAAAAGAATTAGGAAACAACTTTGTTCTGGGAACCATTATAACTGTTGGATCTCAAAAATGCCCACAAAACAGGGTTTATGCAATTGGAAACTCCCTACTCTTTAGGCTTTGCCAGGCCTAGTCGGGTGTACCTAAATGATAAAGCAGATTTTAAAATCTAAATGGATTCAAATTTGGGCAATTTACTCACTATGGCACACAGGTGTGAGGTAAATGCAGAGTTTACTTACTAGTTCCTAATGAATGTGTTTGAATTATCAAGACTGTGGATTGGATTTGTATAAAATGTTCTAAAATTGATCAGTGCCTAATCTATTGGGTGAATGGAGTCAATGGATGGATGATGATTATGGAGATAGATGTGTAAGGTAGGTGGATCTATTTCTCAGCTTAACTCTAACTTGTTGGGCACTTTGGATGTTTGCATCTTGTACAAACATGCAAGTTTGTCAGTTATTGTACTCTTCTTTAATAATCACAGTGCTATTTTCCCAAATTATTGTGATATCATGAAAGGATTTTTAATTCTTGACTTGAGGGAAACCAATCAAGATAATTAATTTAAAAGGGTTTTAATCCTAGGTAGGAACCAATTAAGATGAATTACTTGAAAGGAATTTAATTCGCTCTTGCCAGAACCCAATCGAGAAAATCACACAGCAACAGCAAATGTGCCCTGACAAATTGTATAAATTTGAATAATAGAGGAAAACCACTTTGGAGACAGTACAACAACATATAAGGTTGAATATTAACACAACAGTTGAACACTGGAAATAAATCACCGATTTTGAACAATCTTCTCCATTAATTATACTTCAGAATTTATACATTAATAGCAGAAGTTTTTGAAATGAGAGCAGATGAGTGAAAGGTGATACATGTTTATTATGTCTGAATGGATGAGCCTCTCTAATCCTACTGATGATTTTCAACCTACTACTACCTACTACTTCTCTCCTTTCGTCTTTTGATTTCATCTGGCATGTATACATTATATCTTCTAGGGCTATGACCCTTTACTCGCCTTTTTGTTGCAGCTTTTCATTTGCCGTGAAAGATAATGATTTTGTAAAATATTTTGCAAAACATTAGTTTTCTATTTGTCTTCTTTTTAATTATTTTCCATCATTCGGGTAAATAATTTTGCTAATTATTTATCTTTTGTCTGCAAGTTCACTTTTGTATTTTCACCCAATCCAGAAAATATAATCTTCAAATAAGAAATAATTTACCCCCTCCATGAATTCCTCGGTGAACATCTCCTGGCCATTGTATGCACTTCCACGAAAAATATTTTTTAGGTAAAATGATCACCCAATTAATTAATTCTCTTGGGGTAAATATTTTACTTTCAAAAATATTCAACTATGATTGTTAAATCTCCACTTGGTTGATTTATTTTGTCCCTCAAGTGAAATGATTATTCTTCCAGTAACCCCTTTATATTTTCATTATGTTATAATCTCTTTTCACTTAATTTGTATTTGCACCGTGTATGTGAAATTTTACCCTTGCAGTTTGATGATGTTTATGCCTCCTCAGATTATTAGCTTTAATTACAATTTTGCACATATTTTTTTATTAATCTCACTGTTTCGTTTGTGTAATTCATAATTTTTTATCTTCGTATGTAGGTTGGAAAAAAATGTTTGGGCCTGCCTCATCGGTATATCAGAGAGAGTGGTATTGTGGTCTTCCTGGTAAGGTATCCATCGGCATGTCGAACGAGCTCGGTGTGATTTAAAAAATTTGCTCCGACTAGCTTGCTTTTGCCGATGGGTTTTTCATCATTTTACCTATCATTCTCCATTGCATCTTTGTAAATGCCATCCTCTCAGGGGCTTGCTGGAGCTGTTTGAGAAAATATCTTAAGTTCTAGCGGCCGCAATGCTTAATCACCATCAATGTCGAACAAAAAATACTCCCTCCAAGAATTAAATAGCTTCAGTTGCTAGCTCTACACTCTGGTCAGATGCTTGCTTGAATTGTGTAGTTGGAAGGAGCTCATCTCTAATCATAACCAAAATTTTGCAAAACCGTCCAAGTAGTTTCGAGTCATCCTTTCTCAATAAAAAGTGCATGGAGAAAAAGAAACCCTAAAATTCATTAAGCTCAGCATCCCTAAGAGCACCATCTTTGTCATGATCAAACATGATGAATACTCTCTTCAATGCCCTCACACAATGAGGCTTTAGTGCTTGATTTTCTTGATCAAATAATGGTGTTGTTGGATGAAGAACCGTCTTCTGAGCATAGTAAAAAACTTCTACATCCTGAATCTGCTTCAGTGTTGAACACTCTATACATGTCTCAATCTCTCAAAATTCATGCATAAGTGGTGACATTACTTGCTCCAAACTTTGAGTCTAATCCTCTCGAAGATCTAATTTACAACCAACTATAATGACTAGGGCCTTAACTTCCAAGCGACAAATTTCTGGGAGCCAATAGGTGGATAATCTATCCAATGTGCTAGGTTGGTCACAAGAATATATTAGTACAATTGCATTTCTTACACTCTGCTCCCATCTTGGTCTGATCCTCAGTCTTCATTAAAGACCGTATCCACATCTTCAAACAATATTAATGCCTTATTTAAGTAGTATGGAACCAGTTATCCACCATGAAGGGCAATAGATGCTGAGTAAAGTGGATACTGTGGAATTGGATAAAGAATTCCATCCTTTTCTACAACAATCAACAAATAAAACGTGTCTTAAAAGCTTCATGTGTGCATTTTCAAATCCAGGGACATCACAGAAAGGATTGTCTTCCTTATCGGAGTAACTCACATAGTCGGAGAGATCTAAAAAACCCACTCTGATCATACATGTCTCTCCGATGATCTTTGCGAGTGCACTCTGCATCTTTTTTAGGGTTTTTGCAATAATACGAAAGTTATTAAGGTTATCTGTGCTTTTTGTTTTTCATCTTAGATTTTAGATTTGATGGATCTTTGATCTATTTTCATATGAATTCCAACTTGATGTAGATATCCAAATAACCAAATCCTTATTTCTTTTAAAGAGAAGATGGGAAACCATTCATTTTTCCTCATCGTTGTATCCAAAAGGTTCTGTAACTGATATGAAAATGTTCACCAGTAGACCATCCACTTCTTAGCCAAGTCTGCACCATATGTATTTGTCATAGATTTGTGACTTGCTCAGATCATCATCTTCATTTAGTCTACAAGGATCTGTATGTGTTTTACTTGAAGAATCACCTCTACAGTTCTATCTATACTTTCATTATCATGTACCACCTTATGCTTTGGAGTTCTTTATGTCGAGCAATGAGTGCCCTCAATTCCATCTCACGATCCCGTAGCTCTCCAGCCTTCTCAAAATCTTGGCCTCAAATAACTTCATTCTTTGTCAAGTTCTTTTGCATCTTTAGGAAGTTGTGAATGGCGAAGGTGCATACGAGATCTAGCCTCATCAACTAGATCAATTGCTTTGTTAGGGAGGAAACGATCACAAATGTATTGATGTGATAACTTGGTAGCACATTGTAATGATTCGTCAAAATAACAAAGCTTATGATGAAGTTCATATCATTCACATAGTCCTCCCAATATCTGTATTGTCTCATCCACAGTTGGCTCTGGCACTTATACTGGTTGGAATCTCCTCTCTAGTGCAAGATCTTTTTCAATGTGTTTTCTGTATTCATCCATGGTGGTTACCCCAATGCACTGTAGTTCACCTCGTGCAAGAGCTGGTTTTAGGATATTAGCTGCATCAATTGCTCCTTCTGCCAAACAAACTCCATCAAAGGTGTGACAACCATATCATCCTTTTGAGCACTTGGTCTTTCGGCTTCTTTTCTTTCTAACTGTATTTTTGCGCTCGAAGATTTTCAACTAGTTTTTCTATCATCTCAAGAAACTCCAAGTACATGTGATCTTTGTCTATGGTGCCTTCATGTGCATCTTTCTTGGATGTATCAGGGACACCTTGATAGGGTGCATATTCAACAGTGGATTTACATTGTGTGCCTTTTTCATCAACAAATACATGGCCATTAAACACATCAGCAAACTCAAAAACATCTCGTGGTGTCTTCATTTGAATGTATGCCATGGAAAAGAATTGATGCTTCTGGCTATGACCATGGATGAGATTGGTATGGGCGGAGCGGTTGGCACTTGTGAGTGTGGGATCTATTGTCGTCCTCACACCAATAAGGCCTCCTAGAACAGTGAATTGCAACTCATTTTGCTTAGCATAAAGTGAAATTATTCTCGAAAAGATAGGTGTACACTTAATATTGCCTCTCTCATCTTTGACTACAATGCCAGGACGGACTTCAGTTTTTCTTTTTATGTACTCGGATCCATTATCTGCAAGTCCTTTAAATAGGTTAGATTTAATTTTGAACTCTGCACCAAGATTTTGAATTTTCCATGTGCCCACAAGCTATGATGTAGTAAGTGGGCTTGTTGAAGAAAATGTAGATATACCAATTACACATCCGCCAAGCTGCTCACCATTTCTGAATGGTCCATACCACTGTTCAGTATAGACAGTAATTTTTTGCAACCTTGGCTTAGTTTTTTGTTCCTCATTCATTTCCCCGAGATCTATTTGTTGTATAATCCTCACACGTGACTCTGAATTCTTTCCTTCAACAAGGCAGTGTTCTATCTCAATTGTATTGCATCTCTCTTTCTTTGGGCTTCTGCTAGGCCAAGCAACTATATATAACAACCACTTGAATGAAAAGCAAAACATGAAACATGATTATCATTCCCTCTGATTTGTCTTTCATCTACACTATGCCTTGATGCAGCATCAACACTTAGACAAACTCTAGTTATTTTCTCCCTAGAATCTTGGATAACTAAGTCTCTTTGAGCACCATCTTTCATATTTATGCATTTCTTTTCATTAATATGAGTAATTATATCAGCACCAGGACTTACTATCTTCAACCCTTCCATAGAGAAGTCGATAATACTAGGGTCTCCAAGAAAGCTTGTTTCCTTTGTTTGGCAGGGAAGCTCAATAAGAGTACTATACTGCTTGAGTGAATCAACTCTTTTGTATTTTGCACGAAACTAAGATTCACAGCTAAATCTGTATGTTGCTTGTCTAGAATCCTTAAAAGTGTCCTGCTGAGATGATTTGTTCAGTTGTGCTATAATTTCCTCTTGCAAAGGTTTTAACCCTTCATGGAGTTGCATAGAGCCATTTGTATGAAGTTTACCAGAAGAATTTAGATCTCCTTCCTAAATATCTACAATGTTTCTTTTAATATGGAGTTCATCTTCTTGAGGTATACTACAAGGTACCATGGAACGTAGGATCATATACAGGTGAATTCGAGCACCTTGCAGAATTTCGAGTCAAGCTAAAAGATACTTCATTTTTGGTACTACTTAGATCTTCTAAGTACATATTTGAGATGGGTGGATATTATTTAATGGTAATTTTAAGACTTCAAAGGAGAAATGCAGCAGATCCTTTGTCTCTATTCAAAGACTCTATGAAGTGGCTGATGGTGACAATCTTTTTATTTGTCTCCAATTTTTTATCCAATATTGTCCAGCCTCCAAACCACCAGCTAACAAATGGTCTCAGGCACTCACTCAGAGGTATTCTTGTATCTTTGTGTATAATATGCATTTTATGATTCTTTGGTGTGATAATTTCCTTGATTAGTCCACAAACCTAGCTAAATGATTATCTCATAAGGATACTGAGCAATTTTCTCTAGGTGCATCTCTGAGTTCTGAGATTGATTTTTCCAACATGGGGACCTAATTTTTTTTTAAAAATGGTAGGAAATTTCAGGTCCCAATAGTGGCTTTGTTTTGGGATATATGCCTCTTGTGGGCATGGCAAGATCCCAAATCTTTGGGGAGCAGACCAGTGCCTACTCCATTAGGTATTACAGTCCAAATGTTATTTCTGCTTTAAACTGATATAGTTTGAAAGCCATATCATAGCTGATCACACAGGGCCACCAGAAAAGAATGGTTTATGTTTCCCTCTGTCATATACCTTGTTCTGCTCTGATTCCATTGAACTGTGCTTGAAAATTTTCATGCAATCATCATTCCTGTCATTGTCATATATTATGGAATCATCTCTTAGCTGGGCTGAAAACTAAGAGCATTCACTGTCCATTATGTAGCCAAGATCATCAAAAGTTTGTATAAAAATCTGCAACCATCATAGGGACTCTAATGTAAACTGGGCAAAAGACAGTTATAGTTATCCATGTTCATTCTATCATCTAATTTTCTCTTATTTATGGGCTCATTATTATGTATATCATCATATTCATTTTCTTCGTGAATTGGTGTAGCACTCTGATTGTCTGAAAATGTTTTATTTTCAGGATAGCATAGATTTGGGCACACATGAAATTCATGTTCTGGAACTCCCTAGCAGAATGTCATTTGTTCTTCTTTTGTTATTTCATCATACAAAGGGTTTGAATAATCATTTTCAGATGTGTACACCTCTTCTTCCTCAAACTGTTGATTCAGGTATTGGGGTCGGTGACCTGGGACAAAAGGAACATCCACATTTTGAAGACTTCTCTCATCTTTTGGAATATGTTGGGTCTCCAAGTCTTGTGCAAAATCCTCATAATTACAATCTTGATCCCAAGTGTAGGATTGGTCTTTTAAAACTTCTTCCTCATTTAAATCTGAAATATCATCACTGAAAATTTCACTTGCACATGTCTCGTCTACTCGCTGTATTGTTTGATTAGTCTCTTCATATTCATCATTAATGTCATCATCAAATTCCCGATTGACAACATCCTCATGCCTTTTCTTATCTATGATAGTAATCAATTCACCCACCTGGTTTAGAGTAGCTGGCTTCAATGACTTAGGCCAATAAATTGACATAGGCTCATATGCTAACATGAATGTCTTAATGTATATGGATTCATCTGGTCTGAGATTAAAAGGTATCTGCATATAGATATCCACCATTCTGCTAAACAGAGAGCATCCTGATTCTCCTTCATGTCTCCTCAGGCTAAAGAATGCATCTAAGGGGGGTATGTGATATTTTTTAATTTTGGGACCTTGTCCCCTTTGAATATGCGAACAGTCATCATGTCTGGGATTTTTACTTAGAGTCGCCACCTCTTGTCAAAAAGAGGAATAAATATTATTTTTCTGGGTCCTTCTTGCCAGCAGAGTTACCAATTTATGTTGGAATTCAAAAATATATTTACTCTATGATGAGATGGTCTTTTAACAAGAATTATGGATTATTCCCCAGCAGAGTCACAAATCTGTTGGATCTCAAAAATGTATGTTTTTAGACCACAAGAGGGTGCCAGTCTCTTGATGCATTTTTGGCCCACAAAACAAGGTTTATGCAATTGGAAACCCCCTACTATTTAGGCTCTGCCAGACCTAGGCGGGTGTACCTGAATGATAAAGCAGATTTTAAAATCTAAATGGATTCAAATTTGGGCAATTTACTCACTATGGCACACAGGTGTGAGGTAAATGCAGAGTTTGCTTACTAGTTCCTAATGAATGTGTTTGAATTATCAAGAGTGCGGATTGGATTTGTATAAAATGTTCTAAAATTGATCAGTGCCTAATCTATTGGGTGAATGGAGTCAATGGATGGATGATGATTATGGTGGCAGATGTGTAAGGTTGGTGAATCTATTTCTTAGCTTAACTCTAACTTGTTGGGCACTTTGGATGTTTGCAGCCTGTACAAAAGTGCAAGTTTGTTAGTTACTGTACTCTTCTTTAATAATCCCAGTGCTATTTTCCCAAATTACTGTGATATCATGAAAGGATTTTTAATTCTTGACATGAGGGAAACCAATCAAGATAATTAATTTAAAAGCGTTTTAATCCCAGCAGGAACCAATTAAGATGAATTACTTGAAAGGAATTTAATTCGCTCTAGCCAGAACCCAATCGAGAAAATCACACAGCAATAGCAAATGTGTCCTGACAAATTGTATAAATTTGAATAATAGAGGAAAACCACTTTGGAGACAGTACAACAACATATAAGGTTGAATATTAACACAACAGTTGAACACTGGAAATAAATCACCGATTTTGAACAATCTTCTCCATTAACTATACTTCAGAATTTATACATTAATAGCAGAAGTTTTTGAAATGAGAGTGGATGAGTGAAAGGTGAGACATGGTTATTATGTTTGAATGGATAAGCCTCTCTAATCCTACTGATGATTTTCAACCTACTACTACCTACTACTTCTCTCCTTTCATCATTTGATTTCATCTAGCATATATACATTATATCTTTTAGGGTTATGACCCTTTACTTGCCTTTTTGTTGCAGCTTTTGATTTGCCGTGAAAGATAATGATTTTGCAAAACATTAGTTTTCTGTTTGTCTTTCTTTTGAATTATTTTCCATCATTCAGGTAAATAATTGTGCTAATTATTTATCTTTTGTCCGCAAGTTCACTTTTGTATTTTCACCCAATCCGGAAAATATAATCTTCAGGTAAGAAATAATTTACCCCCTCCATGAATTCCTCGGTGAACATCTCCTGGCCATTGTATGCACTTCCACGAAAAGTATTTTTTAGGTAAAATGATTACCCAATTAATTAATTCTCTTGGGGTAAATATTTTACTTTCAAAAATATTCAACTCTAATTGTTAAATCTCCACTTGGTTGATTTATTTTGTCCCTTGAGTGAAATGATTATTCTTCCAGTAACCCCTTTATATTTTCATTATGTTATAATCACTTTTCACTTAATTTGTATTTACACCATGTATGCGAAATTTTACCCTTGTAGTTTGATGATCTTTATGCTTCCTCAGATTATTAGCTTTAATTACAATTTTGCACATATTTTTTTATTACTCTCACTGTTTCGTTTGTGCAATTCATAATTTTTTATCTTTGTATGTAGGTTGGAAAAAAAATCTTTGGGCTTGCCTCATCGGTATATCAAAGAGAGTGGTTTTGTGGTCTTCCCGATAAGGTATCCATCGGCATGACGAACGAGCTCGGTGTGATTTGAAATTTTTGCTCTGACTGGCTTGCTTTTGTCGATGGGTTTTTCATCATTTTGCCTATCATTCTCCGTTGCATCTCTATAAATGCCATCCTCTTAGGGGCTTGCTGGAGTTGTTTGAGAAAAGATCTTCAAGTTCTAGCAGTCGCAATGCTTAATCACCATCAATGTCGAACAACAAAAATACTCCCTTCAAGAATTCAATAGCTTCAGTTGTTAGCTCTACGCTCTGTTCAGATGCTCGCTTGAATTGTGCAGTTGGAAGGAGCTCATCTCTAATCATAACCAAAATTTTGCAAAATCATCCAAGTAGTTTCGAGTCATCCTTTCTCAATAAAAAGTGCATGGAGAAAAAGAAACCCTAAAATTCATTAAGCTCAACATCACTAAGAGCACCATCTTTGTCATGATCAAACATGATGAATACTCTCTTCGATGCCCTCACACAATGAGGCTTTAGTGCTTGATTTTCTTGATCAAATAATGGTGTTGTTGGATGAAGAACCGTCTTCTGAGCATAGTAAAAAATTCTACAACTTGAATCTGCTTCAGTGTTGAACACTCTATATGTCTCGATCTCTCAGAATTCATGCATAAGTGGTGACATTACTTGCTCCAAACTTTGAGTTTGATCCTCTCAAAGATCTAATTTACAACCAACTATAATGACTGGGGCCTTAACTTCCAAGCAACAAATTTCTGGGAGCCAATAGGTGGATAATCTATCCAGTGTGCTAGGCTGGTCATAAGAATATGTTAGCACAATTGCATTTCTTACACTCTACTCCCATCTTGGTCTGATCCTCAGTCTTCATCAAAGACTGTATCCACATCCTCAAACAAGATTAATGCCTTATTTAAGTTGTATGGAACAAGTTCTCCACCATGAAGGGAAACAAATGCTGAGTAAAGTGGATACTGTGGAATTGGACAAAGAATTCCATCCTTTTCGACGGTAATCAACAAATGAAACATGTTTTAAAAGCTTCATGCATGCATTTTCAAATCTAGGGACATCACAGAAAGGACTGTCTTCCTTATCAGAATAACCACATAGTCGGAGAGATCTAAAAAACCCACTCTAATCATACATGTCTCTCCGATGATCTTTGCGAGTGCACTCTGCATCTTTTTTAGGGTTTTTGCAATAATACAGGAGTGATTAAGGTTATCTATGCTTTTTGTTTTTCATCTTAGATTTTAGATTTGATGGATCTTTGATCTATTTTCATATGAATTCCAACTTGATGTAGATATCCAAATAACCAAATCCTCATTTCTTTTAAAGAGAAGATGGGAAACCATTCATTTTTCCTCATCGATGCATCCAAAAGGTTTTGTAACTGATATGAAAATGTTCACCAGTAGACCATCCACTTCTTAGCCAAGTCTACACCATCTGTATTTGTCATAGATTTGTGACTTGCTCAGATCATCATGTTGATTTAGTCTACAAGGATCTATATGTGTTTTACTTGAAGAATCACCTCTATTAGTTCTATCTATACTTTCATTATCATGTACCACCTTGTGCTTTGGAGTTCTTTATGTCGAGCAACGAGTGCCCTCAATTCCATCTCACGGTCCCGTAGCTCTCTAGCCTTCTCAAAATCTTGGCCTCAAATAACTTCATTCTTTGTCAAGTTATTTTGCATCTTCAGGAAGTTGTGAATGGTGAAGGTGCATACAAGAGCCAGCCTCATCAACTAGATCAATTGCTTTGTTAGGGAGGAAACGATCACAAATGTATTGATGTGATAACTTGGTAGCACATTGTAATGATTCATCAGAATAATGAAGCTTATGATGAAGTTCATATCGTTCACGTAGTCTTTCCAATATCTATATTGTCTCATCCACAGTTGGCTCTGGCACTTGTACTAGTTGGAATCTCCTCTCTAGTGCAAGATCTTTTTCAATGTGTTTTATGTATTCATCCAAGGTGGTTGCCCCAATGCACTATAGTTCACCTCGTGCAAGAGTTGGTTTTAGGATATTGGCTGCATCAATTGCCCCATCTGCCGAACAAACTCCATCAAAGGGGTGACAACCATATCATACTTTTGAGCACCTAATCTTTCAGCTTCTTTTCTTTCTAATTGTATTTCTACGCTTGGAGATTTTCAACTAGTTTCGCTAGCATCTCAAGAAACTCCAAGTACATGGGATCTTTGTCTATGGTGCCTTCACGTGCATCTTTCTTGGATGTATCATGGACACCTTGATATGGTGCATATTCAACAGTGGATTTACATTTTGGGCCTTTTTCATCAACAAAGACATGGCCATTAAACACATCAATGAACGCAAAAACATCTCATGGTGTCTTCATTTGAATGTATGCCTTGGAAAAGAGACGATGCTTCTAGCTGTGACCATGGATGAGACTGGTATGGGTGGGGTGGTTAGCACTTGTGAGTGTGGGATCTATTGTCATCCTCACACCAATAAGGCCTCCTAGAACAACGAATTGCAACTCATTTTGCTTAGCATAAAGTGAAATTATTCTTGAAAAGATAGGTGTACACTTGATATTGCCACTCTCATCTTTGACTACAATGCCGGGATGGACTTCAGTTTTTCTTTTTACATACTCAAATCCATTATCTGCAAGTCCTTTAAATAGGTCAGATTTAATTTTGAACTCTGCACCAAGATTTTGAATTTTCCATGTGCCCACAAGTTGTGATGCAGTAAGTGGGCTTGTTGAAGAAAATGCAGATATACCAATCGCACATCCGCCAAGCTGCTCACCATTTCTGAATGGTCCATACCACTGTTCAGTATAGACAGTAATTTTTTGCAACCTTTGCTCAGTTTTTTGTTCCTCATTCATTTCCTCGAGATCTATTTGTTGTATAATCCTCACACGTGACTCTAAATTCTTTCCTCCAACAAGGCAGTGTTCTATCTCAATTGTATTGCATCTCTCTTTCTTTGGGCTTCTTCTAGGCCAAGCAGCTATATATAACAGCCACTTGAATGAAAAGCAAAACATGAAACATGATTATCATTCCCTCCAATTTGTCTTTCATCTACACTATGCCTTGATGCAGCATCAGCACTTAGACAAACTCTAGTTAATTTCTCCTTGGAATCTTGGATAACTAAGTCTCTTTGAGCACCATCTTTCATATTTATGCATTTCTTGTCATTAATAGCAGTAATTATATCAGCACCAGGACTTACTATCTTCAACCCTTCCATAGAGAAGTCGATAATACTAGGGTCTCCAGGAAAGCTTGTTTCCTTTGTTTGGCAGGGAAGCTCAATAGACCCACATTGTTCAAAGCACTCTAGATAGAGTACTATACTGCTTGATTGAATTAACTCTTGTATTTTGCACGAAACTGAGATTCACAGCTAAATCTGTATGTTGCCTGTCTAGAATCCTTAAAAGTGTCCTGCTGAGATGATTTGCTCAATTGTGCTATAATTTCCTCCTGCAAAGGTTTTAACCCTTCATGGAGTTGCATAGAGCCATTTGTATGAAGTTTACCAGAAGAATTTAGATCTCCTTCCTGAATATCTACAATGTTTCATTTAGTATGAAGATCATCTTCCTGAGGTATACTGCAAGGCACCATGGAACACGGGATCATATACAGATGAATTTGAGCACCTTGCAGAATTTTGAGTCAAGCTATAAGATACTTCATTATCGGTACCACTTAGATCTTCTATGTACATGTTTGAGATGGGGTCGATATTATTTAATGGCATTTTTAAGACTTCAGAGGAGAAATGCAGCAGATCCTTCGTCTCTATCCAAAGACTCTGTGAAGTGGCTGATGGTGACAATCTTTTTATTTGTCTCCAGTTTTTTATCCAATCCTATCCAGCCTCCAAACCACCAGCTAACAAATGGTCTCAGGCACTCGCTCAGAGGTATTCTTGTATCTTTGTGTATAATATGCATTTTATGATTCTTTGGTGTGATAATTTCCTTGATTAGTCCACAAACCCAGTTGAATGATTATCTCATAAGGATGCTAGGCAATTTTCTCCAGGTGCATCTTTGAGTTTTGAAATTAATTTTTCCAACATGGGGACCTAATTTTTTTTTTAAAATGGTAGGAAATTTCAGGTCCCAATAGTGGCTCTGTCTGGGGATATATGCCCCTTGTGGGCATAGCAAGATCCCAGATCTCTAGGGAGTAGACCAGTGCCTACTCCATTGGGTATTACAGTCCAAATGTTATTTCTGCATTAAACTGATATAGTTTGAAAACGATATCATGGCTAATGGCACAGGGCCACCAGAAAAGAATGGTTTATGTTTCCCTCTGTCATATACCTTGTTTTGCTCTGATTCCATTGAACTGTGCATGAAAATTTTCATGCAATCATCATTCTTGTCACTGTCATATATCATGGAATCATCTCTTAGCTGGGCTGAAAACTGAGAGCATTCACTGTCCATTACGTAGCCAAGATCATCAAAAGTTTGTATAAAAAATCTGTAACAATCATAGGGACTCTGATGTAAACTGGGCAAAAGACATTCATAGTTATCTATGTTCATTCCATCATCTGATTTTCTCTTATTTATGGGCTCATTATTATGTATATCATCATATTCATTTTCTTCGTGAACTGGTGCAGCACTTTGATTGTCTGAAAATGTTTTATTTTCAGGATAGCATAGATTTGGGCACACATGAAATTCATGTTCTAGAACACCCTCACAGAATATCATTTGTTCTCATTCTGTTATTTCATCATACAAGGGGTTTGAATAATCATTTTCAGATGTGCACACCTCTTCTTCCTCAAACTGTTGATTCAGGTATTGAGGTTGGTGGCCTGGGACAAAAGGAACATCCACATTTTAAAGATTGCTCTCATCTTTTGGAATATGCTGGGGCTCCAAGTCTTGTGCAAAATCCTCATAATGGCAATCTTGATCCCAGGTGGAGGATTGGTCTTTTAAAACTTCTTCCTCATTTAAATCTGAAATATCATCACTGAAAATTTCACTTGCACATGTCTCGTCTACTGGCTGTATTGTTTGATTAGTCTCTTCATATTCATCATTAATGTCATCATCAAATTCCCGATTGACAACATCCTCATGCCTTTTCTTATCTATGATAGTAATCAATTCACCCACTTGGTTTAGAGTAGCTGGCTTCAATGACTTAGGCCAATAAATTGACATAGGCTCATATGCTAACATGAATCTCTTAATGCATATGGATTCGTCTGGTCTGAGATTAAAAGGTATCTGCATATAGATATCCACCATTCTGCTAAACAGAGAGCATCCCGATTCTCCTTCATGTCTCCTCAGGCTAAAGAATGCATCTAAGGGGGGTATGTGATATTTTTTAATTCTGGGACCTTGTCCCCTTTGAATATGCGAATAGTCATCTTGTCTGGGATTTTTACTTAGAGTCGCCACCTCTTGTCAAAAAGAGGAATAAATATTATTTTTCTGGGTCCTTCTTGCCAGTAGAGTTACCAATTTGTGTTGGAATTCAAAAATATATTGACTCTATGATGAGACGGTCTTTTAACAATAATTATGGATTATTCCCTAGCAGAGTCGTGAATCTGTTGGATCTCAAAAATGCAAGTTTTTAGACCACAAGAGGGTGCCAAACTCTTGATACATTTTTGGCCCACAAAACAGGGTTTATGCAATTGGAAACCCCCTACTCTTTAGGCTCTGCGAGGCCTAGGTGGTTGTACCTGAATGATAAAACAAATTTTAAAATCTAAATGGATTAAAATTTGGGCAATTTACTCACTATGGCACATAGTTGTGAGGTAAATGTAGAGTTTGCTTACTAGTTCCTAATGAATGTGTTTGAATTATCGAGTGTGGATTAGATTTGTATAAAATGTTCTAAAATTGATCAGTGCCTAATCTATTGGGTGAATGGAGTCAATGGATGGATGATGATTATGGTGACAGATGTGTAAGGTAGGTGGATCTATTTCTTAGCTTAACTCTAACTTGTTGGGCACTTTGGATGTTTGCAGCTTGTACAAACATGCAAGCTTGTCAATTACTGTACTCTTCTTTAATAATCCCAGTGTTATTTTCCCAAATTATTGTGATATCATGAAAGGATTTTTAATTCTTGACTTGAGGGAAACCAATCAAGATAATTAATTTAAAAGGGTTTTAATCCCAGGCAGGAACCAATTGAGATGAATTACTTGAAAGGAATTTAATTCGCTCTAGCCAGAACCCAATCGAGAAAATCACACAGCAACAACAAATGTGTCCTGACAAATTGTATAAATTTGAATAATAGAGGAAAACCACTTTGGAGACAGTACAACAACATATACGGTTGAATATTAACACAACAGTTGAACACTGGAAATAAATCACCGATTTTGAACAATCTTCTCGATTAATTATACTTTAGAATTTATACATTAATAGCAGAAGTTTTTGAAATGAGAGCGGATGAGTGAAAGGTGATACATGGTTATTCATCATTTTACCTATCATTCTCCATTGCATCTCTATAAATGCCATCCTGTTAGGGGCTTGCTGGAGTTGTTTGAGAAAAGATTTTCAAGTTCTAGCGGCCACAATGCTTAATCACCATTAATGTTGAACAACAAAAATACTCCCTTCAAGAATTCAATAGCTTCAATTGTTATCTCTACACTCTAGTCAGATTCTCGCTTGAATTGTGTAGTTGGAAGGAGCTCATCTCTAATCATAACCAAAATTTTGCAAAACTGTCCAAATAGTTTCGAGTCATCCTTTCTCAATAAAAAGTGTATGGAGAAAAGGAAACCCTAAAATTCATTAAGCTCAACATCACTAAGAGCACCATCTTTGTCATGATCGAACATAATGAATAGTCTCTTCAATGCCCTCACACAACGAGGCTTTAGTGCTTGATTTTCTTGATCAAATAATGGTGTTGTTGGATGCAGAACCGTCTTCTGAGCATAGTAAATAACTTCTGCAACCTCAATCTGCTTCAGTGTTGAACACTCTATACATGTCTTGATCTCTCAGAATTCATGCATAAGTGGTGACATTACTTGCTCCAAACTTTGATTTTGATCCTCTTGAAGATCTAATTTACAACCAACTACAATGACTGGGGCATTAACTTCCAAGCGACGAATTTATGGGAGCCAATAGGTGGATAATCTATCCAATGTGCTAGGCTGGTCACAAGAATATGTTAGCACAATTACATTTCTTACACTCTGCTCCCATCTTGGTCTGATCCTTGGTCTTCATCAAAGACTGTCTCCACATCCTCAAACAAGATTAATGCCTTATTTAAGCAGTATGGAGCCAGTTCTCCACCATGAAGGTCAACAAATGCTGAGTAAAGTGGAAACTGTGGAATTGGACAAAGAATTCCATCCTTTTCTGTGGCAATCAACAAATGAAATGTGTCTTAAAAGCTTCATGCATGCATTTTCAAATCCAAGGACATCACAGAAAGGACTATCTTCCTTATCGAAGTAACTCACATAGTCAGAGAGATCTAAAAAACCCACTCTGATCATACATGTCTCTCCGATGATCTTTGCAAGTGCACTCTGCATCTTTTTTAGGGTTTTTGCAGTAATACGGGAGTTATTAAGGTTATCTGTGCTTTTTGTTTTTCAGCCTGGATTTTAGATTTGATGGATCTTTGATCTATTTTCATATGAATTCCAACTTGATGTAGATATCCAAATAACCAAATCCTCATTTCTTTTAAAGAGAAGATGGGAAACCATTCTTTTTTCCTTATCGTTGTATCCAAAAGGTTTTGTAACTGATATGAAAATGTTCACCAGTAGACCATCCACTTCTAACTCGAGTCCGCACCATATGTATTTATCATAGAATTGTGACTTTCTCAGATCATCATCTTGATTTAGTCTACAAGGATCTATATGTGTTTTACTTGAAGAGTCACCTCTATCAGTTCTATCTATACTTTCATTATCATGTACCACCTTATGCTTTGGAGTTCTTTATGTCGAGCAACGAGTGCCCTCAATTCCATCTCACGATCTCGTAGCTCTCCATCCTTCTCAAAATCTTGGCCTCAGATAACTTCATTCTTTGTCAAGTTCTTTTGCATCTTCAGGAAGCTGTGAATGGCGAAGGTGCATACGAGAGCCAGCCTCATCAACTAGATCAATTGCTTTGTCAGGGAGGAAATGATCACTGATGTATTGATGTGATAACTTGGTAGCACACTGTAATGATTCGTCAGAATAACGAAGCTTATGATGAAGTTCATATCGTTGACATAGTCCTCCCAATATCTATATTGTCTCATCCACAGTTGGCTCTGGCACTTGTACTGGTTGGAATCTCCTCTCTAGTGTAGGATCTTTTTCAAAGTGTTTTCTGTATTCATCCAAGGTGGTTGCCCCAATGCATTGTAGTTCACCTCATGCAAGAGCTGGTTTTAGGATATTGGCTGCATCAATTGCCCCTTCTGTCGAAAAAACTCCATCAAAGGTGTGACAACTATATCATCTTTTTTAGTACCTGGTCTTTCAGCTTCTTTTCTTTCTAACTATTTTTTTGTGCTTGAAGATTTTCAACTGGTTTCACTATCATCTCAAGAAACTCCAAGTACATGGGATCTTTATCTATGGTGCCTTCACATGCATCTTTCTTGGATGTATCGTGGACACCTTGATATGGTGCATATTCAACAGTGGATTTACATTGTGTGCCTTTTTCATCAACAAAGACATGGCCATTAAACACATCAGCGAACTCAAAAACATCTCGTGGTGTCTTCATTTGAATGTATGCCCTGGAAAAGAGCTGATGCTTCTGGCTGTGACCATGGATGAGACTGGTATGGGCGGGGCGGTCAGCACTTGTGAGTGTGGGATCTATTGTCATCCTCACACCAATAAGGCCTCCTAGAACAACAAATTGCAACTCATTTTTGCTTAGCATAAAGTGAAATTATTCTTGAAAAGATAGGTGTGCACTAATACTATTGATTTAGGGCCCAAGTTTGAATCCTAGTGAACTTGACTCTCTAGATGAGGATATAGATGATGTTTTAGGCATATTCAAAAGCTTATAAGATAGAATAGAGAAAAGAAACAAAGAGATATGTAATTCAAATAGTAAAGATATTATTATTTGACTATTTGTTCTATACATGGCATACCCTTGAATAAGGTATATAATTGCTATCTAGTAATCTATCTATTTGCCTACTCGAATATGTATTATTACAATCTATGTTATAGATATGTATTTATAGATTACAAATATTCATGTCATGTGGAGGACAAGAGTCATGCTAGGAAGTTAAAACATTTCCTATGGAAGTGGAACCTCTATCTATGTTTGAATCCTCATCTCTTGACAATTGTAGAGTGTAACTATTCATTGATAGTTTTTTGATGGGTTAGCAGATGACCTGGAATAGTGCAAGACTCATGGCTACCACCTTGTTTGTCACATTGACTACATTATCTAAAGTCTATATAAATAAGGTTTTTCCACCCCCAAAACTTCTCTTATTTAAAAAAATTAAATTAAGACTTTAAATTATAAATTAAAACTATAAATATTTCATCAATAATCTTTTAAAATGTGCACATGTTCTCTAAAAAAGCTTTAAAAAGGTAATCATTAAAAACACTCAAAAGCTAACCCAAGTTAGTTTATTTTTTCAAATGAATTATAAGAAATGAATGTTTCTAAAACTTAAAAAAATGAATCAACTTAAAAAAAAAGTAAATTATTTTTAAAATAAATGTTTCTAAGATTTAGACTTGATAATGAATTGGCGTAGATGAGTGTTTAGTAGGTTGATGGGATGATGGAGTACTATTAGGACAAGTTGATTATCATCATTTTCAAGTGTAGCTACATTTATTCTATATATAAATTGGTGGCAAAGGCTATGTTGTATTTGGTAGGATTTCCATCATTGTTGGGTGTTGTTTATTCTATGTGAAAGATGGCATCATCGGCTAGGGAATGATCAAAGAAGTCAAGAAAATTTGAGAACTTTAAGGGGAAGGACCCCATGCCTATTAAGAAGAGAAAGTAATGGAAGAGAGGGATGTTTAGTGAGGAGATGTCGGTTGATTTCATGGCCTTCGTCGAGAAGGAGATTAAAAACCCTAAGCTATGACATTGGGTGGTTCAGCTTTGGGAATTGACAAAGGATGTGGATGGGGCTTCCAATGTGGATATCTGATCTACTATGTCTAGTCGTCTATTGGATCTGATTCACACACGGGGATGGGGAAATACTTTTTATGCTACTCAAACACTGAGTTGTGCATATATGCTCTCTAATGCGATGGGGTCTCTTTTACTTCATGATGATATTGAGGATGTAGTGCATCAGTTGGAGTTTTATTTTAACTGTCTCTTAGATCATCTTCATTGAAGCAGTGACAGATGTGTATTCAACAAGTAGTTAAGGAAATTGCTAAAGGGTTGAAGATTAGTCTTCATCGCAACGCCATTTTGGATTTCTCTAACTATTGCAACGATGAGGATTTTGGACAATGTTGTTGAAGTCTCCCCTTCTCATAATATCATTCAATACATGTTAATTTAAGAATGTAAAAGAGGGGTTCCTAAGGCCTGTGTAATTTACCTTAGGCCCATTTTTAGTCTAGATTTTTGGTTTGTTTTCTAGTTGGTGTGGGGGTAACAAACAATGGAACTCGGGTATGTGGGCGGGTATGGTTTATGAACTATGGTAGGGTAGGGTATGTTTGAATATATATGTATGATTATAGACAATAGTTTATATGGATAATATAGTAGTTACTTTGTATAGTTGATCTTTCATCGGTCATTTTGCAAACGGTATGTTTTTAACAGTTTCTCGACTATGGACCAGTGGTTGTTTCCCACCAAAATCCAAGGTTTAAGATCATTTTTTTTATGGCTTCTAGGCCCTAACCAAATTTACTATTAAAAAAATGTTTCTAAAATTTTTTAAAATAACTCAACTTAAAAAAATAACTCAATATATATTATATTATTTTTAAGTCCTTTTAATTTATTTAAATTATAATTTAAATAATTTATATTTATATTAATTGTAAAATATATCTGTGTGTATATATATTAATATAAAAAATATATGAAAGAAGTGACAACAAAATAAATAAAAATGTAACACCGAAAATTGCATACCCTTGCATTTTCATGCTATATTTTGGTCTCCCTTTAGTGTCCATTCCTTTAGCTTGTTTGTAGGCTCATTTTAGCCCTTGCATTAGCCTTTCCCTCCCCCATGGTGCTTAGGCCTTGTGTTCAGTGTTGTCCTTTTGTCAAATATGTTGTAACTTTTGTGTTAGTCATGTGATGTTCTTGTGTCTTGCTATTTTTGAGCCTAAACTGTCCAGACACTAGCGGTATGAGAGGATGTCCTTGTATTCTACATCACTCTACAACTCTATTTATCTCTTTAGCTTCTTCAAGCCCTCACAAGTGATATTGCTCTTGTTCCTTGTTATTGCAAACATTTGTTTTTGTTGTGCCCTTGAGCATGTCTTGGGATTTCCACATCCTTTAATCTTCCATTTTCAGTCATTGTTCTTATTTCTATATGTACTTAGATTAAGAGCACACACTATTTATTTTATCTATCTATTAGTTGTTGTGGAGGTTGAAAGACCAAAGTAGGGGTTTGACTAAGGCAAAGCCCCAAACTACCCCAACGATTTTTCCTTGTCTTCAACTACAAGTACTTGGGAAGCTTTTGACCGCACGGAGGTTTGTTGGTTTCTTCCTTCCTCTTGTTATTTATTTCATTTGATTTGATTTAATTAGTTTATATTTGTTATTTATACTTTTGTTATCATTTGGTACCTTTTTGTTGTGTTCCCCTTTCTAGTTTTACAGATCTAGGTGAGACGATGGGTGGCTTCTTCTATTTTCTGGAAATTGTTTGTGTTTATGTGCCATATGGACGACAACGCCTAGCGCGGATGTCTGTACGACACATTTGCGTCCTAGGCAGTGAGATTATCATTTTGGTGTCAGGTTCCTCTCTTCACCCTCTTTTTAGTTTAGAACTTCATTTTGTAAATTAAGTTCTAGTTTTCTGTAGAATAGCATTTCCCCTTCTAAACCCTATGTAATGTAATGTAAAAAGTGAGGGTATCACTTTTTCTTCATTACATTTTGGTGAACCTGACTTTCTAACTTCAAGCTCCTTTTTCATGCAATTTTTCTTCAAAAAAACAAAAAAATAATTTTCTTTCCTAATTTTTTTTTGGAACAGCGAGCCTTCGACGAGTCATCAATAACTTTCTTAACTTTCTCCTTCTATTTTTGTAAATCAACATGTTCTCTTCTTTTATTACATCACTTTCCAACTTTGCTCAAAAGGTTTGTGAGAGTGATGTTCCATTTCAAGCATGTGATGGTGATTTTGCTCTACCTATGTCACTCTATGTTTTTGATCCCTCTCCTAAGATTCCTCCTACATACGAAGATATTTTGGTGCAAGAGGACAAAATCATTGATACTTTCTTAACATTACTTTACCTTCTCTTCATTCCAATGCTCTCTATTCTAGAGATGAAGCATTAGTAGATGAAGAGTCTCACCTCACATCGGATCCCCCACGGATAGGGGTTGAGCATACTTCTCTATCTTCTCCTACATAAATTAGTTCTCAAGTAGATAATAATTTTAATACAATTGATGAGGTATAAATAACCTCATTTATATCATGAGTCGTATAACCCCTTCCTATATTACCAAATTACCCAAACCATGCCAATTTATTAGTTTTATAAGCAATATTTGTTTATTTTCGAAAGAATGATGTACAGTCTTTGTTTTCAATTTGATTGGAGTTTTTCACTAATGTTGACGTGATCGTGTGTAAAGATCTGTGTATTTATGCAGGTTTTTTAGTATGGCTTAGTGGAAGGAATAGACTTGAAAGTGACTAGAGTCAGCAGCGCTGGAATACTGGGGCACTGGAAATCTAGGAGATGCATGATCATGGACTTCAATCTGTGTGACATCCGACCACCTGCAAGTTTCTATTATTTTCTGTTAAAAGCACTTAAGACATTTCATAGATCCACTTGGAGCCTTTAATATGTTGAATTTAAAAGACAGCTAGTTTAGTTAAAGTTTGTTTTTCTTGTTAAAGACTTTTTTAGTGGCATTAATACGCCACTTGAAATCTAGGATTTTGGTAATATAGATTATGGGATGAATCCTAAAAATAGATATGTTATGTTATTTTATGTTAGATGATGCTATAGGATGTTCATTTGAATTTATGTTATGATATGTTATGCTATGAAAATGACAATCAAGTTCTGTTCTGAGTAATATTATTCTAAGTAATGAGTATGGGAATGGAATTTTGGAGCTATTAAAAGATGAATGTGATTTGAATCAGTAGAAGATCTCCGGAGAGCTGGCCACTCGAAGGATATAGGAATAGATAAGTATTTCAGTGTTGTGGAGTTGTGTTGTTCAAAATTTATTTTGTGAATGTTTTATTTTAGATTAGTATAACCTTTTGTTGATGGTGTTATGGTAGAATAGTATTGTTGTGACCCTGTAGGATATTGTGTTTTAGTTATTTCTCTTAAAGTTGAAGTCTGTGAAGTTCTATGTGTTATGCTATAATTTTTGGAGCTCCTGCTCAAATGCAGAAATGTGTTACCAGTTGATAGTGCAAGTTTATATTTAAGGAATTTCTTGTTTTCTTAGATTAACCTATTTCTTTCAAATTCTTAGTTAGAAGTTGATGTGTTGATTTCTAGTTTAGAATTTATATGCTTTATAGGTTTAAGTTTAAATGCTTTATAGATTAAGTTGTATGCTTTCTAGTTTAGATTTATTTTGTTAAAAACTTTCTCAAAAATTTAGAAAACCTTTGCTAAGTTGAGATATCTGAATCCATTCCCTATTGCAAATAGCCTTGGACACTACTCGGTCAACATAATTGACATATTTTTAACTAAAGTGTTAGGACTTAATGATAACCTGTCAACAATCATTGTTAATTGACTTATCCCACCTATTAAGAGGATGTTGGATAAGTGCATTAATGTTCAAAATCTGTCTTCTACTTCTAAAATCATTGTGCATAGGGCACTTGATTCACCCCCGCTTTCTCATCTTGTGATCACTGTTTGAGGTATTCCTAAAAATCCTTGACCTTTGAATCACTTGTTAGAAATTGCAAAGTCTATAACTCAAAACGTGCCTGTAGCTCCTCACTACCATGCAATAGCCCACACGTATAGGATTTAGTGAAACAAACATGTTACTCATGTCCCTGCTTCCCTTCCTCCACCACACCCTATTCTTCCACCACCTCCTAGTCTTTCTGCAAAGAGTACCAAAGAGTATGATCTTGTTAAATAACTTTAGGCTACACAAGCTAAGATCTCTCTTTGGGACCTGATACAAGTTTCACCTTCTTATCATAGTGCCCTTCAGTAGGCCTTGCAGAGGATATATGTACAATCTTCCTCGAAGCCCATAGATGTGGCTACTATTCTTGAAGGTCTTCATTCTAATTCCACTTATATCACTTTTCACTTCTCTGAACTCCCTTTTGTTGAGGTTCAGAAGAAAAATGATGCTCTTCTGATTATTGTTGGTATAAACTCAATTGGGATTAAGAGAACCCTTATTGATAATGGTTCTAGTCTTAACGTTTGTAGTTTAGACCTCCTTAATCATCTCAATATTAACTCTTCTTGTATTTCTCATTTGAATCTAACCATCAAAGTTTTTGATAATGTGTCTCATCTGACTTTAGGCACTATCACATTGCCTATTACGATAGGCCCCGTTACATTACTTACAACAATTCATGTCATGCAGGAGAATCTTTCTTATAATCTTCTCCTCGGTAAACCGTGGATCCATGCCATGGGTGCAGTTCCATCTACCCTTCATCAATGTCTTAAATTTATTTATAATGGTGAAGTACATAAGATAAGTGTTGATCCTAACCCCTTTTAATACTATCAATAGGCTGAAATGGGTCATGAGAAGCCTAATCTTTATTCTCTTCATAATTGTATACCTTCTACAATAAACTCTCAAACACCATCATCACCCTCTATTGACGATGATGGGCCTTCCTCATCTAATGCATGTCATGGTGATGACTGAGGATCCTTAGACTTCAGCCCCCATGGGCTTGGTGAATATAAGATTGACCCTTCTCACCCTGACATTCCCACATTCAACAAGGATCTGCATTCTAGCATTAGAATCGATTCTTCTTCTCATGTGAATTTTGCTATTGCTTCTTCCCTAACATGTGCATACACATCTCATTTTGGCAAGACTAGTGATGTTGATTCTCCTCCTCTTTCTGATTTGGAGACACATTACGGGTTTGGATTCAAAATTCTTTCTAAACATGGATACAATGGAAATGGTCTAGGATGCATGCAATAAGGAGTTAAGGTTCCTGTGGAACCTACACTGCACTTACCTTATACAGTGGGTTTAGGTTACCAGACTTCTCCTATGTCTACATCCCCTCCTCCATTGTATGAGTTTTCTATGGTTTCTTCTTCTAAGAAGTCGAACCTTTCTCCGCAACAAAAAGGGTTGCTTCTTACTCTATCTCTTCTATCTAAACAAGAGTGTATTTTGTTGAGGCTTTTAATCCCACTTGATCACTCTTCCTCCTACACGTAAGAAGTTTCTACAACGCGTTCAATCAAGACTTCCTTTCTGTGCATATCATCGAGTGCTTGGCCATTCCACTAGTGAATGCCAAGCCTTGAACGACAAAATTCAACACCTTGACACGGGTTCTCTCACTCTTCTTGTTGTTGAAGCCCCTATCTCTTCTCTATGTGACAAGTGATATTGAGCATGACCTCTATTCGATTCATGGTTTGTTCTTCCTCTATTTTTTCATGAGACTATTGTGTTGCTACTCACTATGTGGCACCTATAGCTTTCTTTATTTGCTTGTTGCCATTCATGGTGGTACAATCTCGTGTGCAACCACACCTTCATTTTGGTAACAACACAATATTCTTTTCCATGGTTGTCCTCACCCTATTCTGGGGGGCAAAGACAACTTCTTATAGGGGTGTGCATCCCTTCTACAGATCTCCCCTCCTCTTTCTTCCCCTATTATTTACCTTAAAATACATGCATATTATACATGCTAATATTTTAAGGGGGCATATTCTCTGCTCACATATGCATCCATACATGCACCTTGTTGTATTCGCACCCCTTGAGGTGTAGCTTACTAATTCACCCTCGTTATGGCATTGTTTACTTTATGCTCCTCACCCCCTATGGTATTGGTGTTTGATAAGCTCCCTAAGGCTTTGGTTTTTGATACTCTCCCTGAGGCATTGGTAGAATATGATCACCTAGCATAATGTCGGCTTGCTAGTCTATGATCTGTGTAGTCTATGAGTCACCTAGTATAATACAACTTTTTGGCCTGTGTGCTTCATATAATCTAGCCTATTTACACCCATGGTCACCTAGCATTTAACACAACTTGCTAGTCTATGATCCATGATGGTATTATGATTTGCATGATCCTTGGTGACAGAGCAAGCTAGTGTCTAAGTCATGTACTCTTATTCATTTGTATTGATTGTTTTCCTATCTATTTGTATGTCTTCTATTCTCGAAGCAATCGATTGACTCATTATATTCTTCTATTCACTTAAGAATTCCTCTATTTCTTGGTTTTCTTTATTTTTGTTGTATTTTGAAGATGATGCATTGTATTGAGACAACCTTTCACATTGAGGTCTCTTCTATTTTGCCAACTCAAAATTTTTCTTTGTTTGTTGTGTGTTTATCTCCTCTATGTATGTGTTGTTTATGTTTATATAAATATTTGTGATGTTCTGACATAATGGTTTTGCAAATTTATGCCTTCTAACACTATTGTCTTGCAGGTTTTTGTTGTCTAATGTACTTGTTTTGCAGGTTCTCAGCGTAGGGGCTTGTTTCTTTCACTCGAAGAGATCTGCATCCTCTACAGTATCCTTTTGGTCTTGTTATGTTATTTACTTTCAGTACTATCCCTTTTACTTTAGCATGCATATTCGCGTAGTGTCATAAGCCAGCTAAAGTGAGGGATAAATGTAACACCAAAAATTACATACCCTTGCAATTTCATGCTATATTTTTGCCTCCCTTTAGTGTCCATTCTTTTAGCTGTTGTAGGTTCATTTTAGCCTTTGCATTAGCCTTTCCCCCATGGTGCTTAGGCCTTGTGTTCGGTGTTGTCCTTTTGTCAAATCTGTTGTAACTTTTGTGTTAGTCATGTGATGTTCTTATGTCTTTCCATTTCTGAGCCTAAACTATCTAGACACTAGCACTACATGCAAATGTTTGTGCAACACGCTAGCGTCCCGTGACAATTTTTGTGTATTATGATCATTTTTGGGTGTTTCTCCGTTTGTCATTTTTGGTGGTCAGTTGTAAAACTTCAAGAATCTTCCAAATGGCTCGTTGCCTCCTTCCTTTTCCCTCCTTCCTCTCATTTTTGAATCTATCTTTTGTTCTTACATTCCTCTTGGCTCTCCTTTGCAACTCCTTGCATTCTACATAACTCTACAACTCTTTACAACTTTGTACAGCCTACTACAGTGCTATCTTTCAGCTCTATTGCTCTCTTTGGCTTCTTCAGCCCTCACAGGTGATATTGCTCTTATTCCTTGTTATTGCAAAGATTTATTTTTGTTGTGCCCCTAAGCACCTTGGGATTTCCACATCCTTTAATCTTTCATTTTTAGTCACTGTTCTTATTTCTAGATGCACTTAGATTAAGAACACACACTATTTCTTTTATCTATCTATTGGCTGTTGTGGAGGTCAAAATACCAAAGCAAGGGTTTGACTGAGACAAACCCCCAAACAACCCCAACCATTTTTCCTTGTCTTCAGCTACAGGTACTTGGGAAGCTTTCGACCACATGGAGGTTTGTTGGTTTCTTCCTTCCTCTTGTTATTTCTTTCATTTCATTTGATTTAATTAGTTTATCTTTGTTATTTATACTTATGTTATCATTTGGTACCTTGCTATTGTGTTCCCCTTTCTGGTTTTGTAGATCTGGGTGAGACGCTGGGTGGATTCTTGTATTTTCTATAAATTGTTCACATTTATGTGCCATACGAATCACAACACCTAGCGTAGCTGTTTGCGTGGCTTGCTTGCGTCCTCATAGTGAGCTTATCCTTTCGGTGCTAGGTTCCTCTCTTCACCCTCTTTTTAGTTAAAAACTTCATTTTTGTAAATTAATTTCCAATTTTTTGTAGAATAGCATTTCCCATTCAAACCCCTATGTAATGTAAAAAGTGAGGGTATCACTTTTTCTTCATTCCAAAAACTAAAGAAGCCACAACACCATTTGAGGTTGTGGTTGCATATAAAATTTAAAAAAATAAAGAAGTCTTAACACCATTTGCTATAGTCTTTGATTTTTATGTATTTTATATGCAGCAAATGCCAAATGCTCTTGCTTCTTTAATTTTTATTTTAAATGAAAACTAAGTTTTATTTTTATATGTAGTTGTTTTATATGCACAGCTACAATATAAAAATAAATAAAAATTAAATAAGTTAAGGAGCACTTGCTAGGTTTCTTTGATTTTTATTTTTTAATATGCAACCTTGATTTTTATTTTTATTTTATATTAATATATACACACATATATTAACATATTTTATTTATCCCCTGTTAATGGGGCTTTGAGGGTTAAACTCGATAAGGAGGCTAGAAAAGAAGTAAGATGGTTACCCCTAGCAGAAGGATGGGTGAAGATCAACTTCGATGGGGCAGCTAAAGGAAACTCAGGGGAAAGCGGAGCAGGGTGTGTGATTAAAGACCATGAAGGTCGTAAGATTTTGGAAAAATCCACCTACCTAGGGGTGGGGACGAACAACGAAGCCAAGTTTAGGGCGGCTTTAATTGGGTTACAATGTGCAAAGACCCAAAACCTAAGAAGAGTACATCTAGAAGGGGACTTATTGATAACAATCAATGCCATTCTAGCTGGGTGGACACCAAATTGGAAGCTTAGAAGGTGGCTCGATCCCATCTCTCAAATCCTAAAGGAGATGATTGAATACAAGGTGTCCCATATATATCGAGAAGGGAACGAATTAGCGGATGAGCTAGCCAAAAAGGCCTCATGGGCTAGGATCGATAGAGGTGACATAGTCACTTAACTCGATGATTGCACTCTTCATGCAAAGGGATGTAGAGTGGTATCCTTTCATGATGAGAAGCGTGCAAATTCAAGGATAGAGCTGGAGATTGCATTAAATGGAGATAAGTCTAGATGCCAGTGACATTCCTTTCGAAGCAACCTTTGCATTCTTGGATTGGCAGGATTGGCGATAGTTATGGACACTCCTATAGTTTTGGAATGCCTGAGCAGGCAGTTGGCATTTTTGGGAAAGGTGACAGATAAAAGATTGGGGTTGATTTTCAAATCTAGGCATAGGCTCATTATTCACGCCGTGAAGATGGTTCTGGGAGATGTCTTCTTGAGGGCCAAGCATAGGCATAGGGTGAATACCAATGTGGTGACCATGTTCCTTGCATCTGTGTTGGAGCTGGGTGAATCCGAGGAAAAGGCTAGGCAATTGTGCAAAAAACTCATCAAAGGGAGGCTTCTGGGAGGATTGGAGGACGTCCTGCATAATTACAAGGAGGATAGAGGCATTCCACTCCCTAGAGATTACTATGTCATTCGATGTTGAGGTCAGCCTCCAGAGCAATTTCCTCTTCTCCACTTCTCCAGAGTCCCTGCCTCGGTTCCGCTTGGCTGCGATGTGGGGAATCATATCCCTCAAGCAAGTTCTGGAAGTAATACCAGAGGATGGCATGACATGGCTCCAGGACTTCATTTTGGAGGAAGGGCTTGTAAATGAGGAGGAGGCTGTCAACTAGGAGTGGCTGAGGGTAAGGGCAACGTGAGTATGTGAGAGCAGTGTTTTCTGTTGGGGGTGGTGGGTTTTTAACCAGGGTTTTGCCCTATGTTTTGTTTATAAAAATCTTGGATGTAATGGTTAGTCTGTTAGGGTTAGACAGGGTTTGGCAGCATTTTGTATAAGGTTGCCTAGTGGTTTTGGTAGGTAGATGGGTTCTCTATTTTGATCAGGGTGACAGTTAATTATCCCCTGCTACTATGTAATGTTGATACTTGATAGTTAATACAATGGTGCGGCCCTAGCTGCTTTGAACTTATAAAAAAAGATATTTTATTTACAATTTAAAATATACATACTTATATTTATAAAATAATACATATTATTGATGATTTAAAAAATAAATATATTAGTACCTGCCTTTAGGCAAATAAAAGATGGTTGAATGGTTTGTGCTTTATCAAACATCTATTTCTATTTTTATAATAGCTTTTTCATTTTATAATATCTTTATACATTTCTTTCTAAAATATAACTTTTATATTTTACAATAGTATTTTTATTTTTCTTTCTAAAATATAAACTAGTATAGATATCTTAAATACATATGTGTAAAAGATGCTTTTAAGTGCCAATATTTAAAAAGCATAGAATGTTAATGAGCCCTTGGTCTATTAGTCAAGCTAAAGGGTTTTAAATGAACCCACGATGAATCAAATCTAATTGAGGGCAAGGCCCTCACACCAACAACAAAAAAAACATAGAACTATTTATTAATTTACTTAAGAGTTAGGTTATTTTTACATATTCAATAAATTATTTATAGTTTTTCAATTATTAAATTATTTTAAATTTTAAAATCGATATAATACATATTGTACCAAATATTTCTTATTTTCATTGGCCTAATAAATCATCATCCATTTTTGACACATTTGGGTTGTGTAAATCTAGTTCTAAGATATCTTCACTAATGTCACGTGCAATTCAAATCATGTGGATACTTTTCTAATTATTAAATTATTTTAAATTTTAAAATTGATATAATACATATTGTACCAAATATTTCTTATTTTCATTGGCCTAATAAATCATCATCCATTTTTTACACATTTGGGTTGCATAAATCTAGTTCTAAGATAGCTTTACTAATGTCATGTGCAATTCAAATCATGTGGATACAATCTATTAAAGATTAAATTTAAGTCCATGGCTTGGTATCAGATAACTTCCAAATATATCCACCATTTGTGAATGCAACTTCATATAGTGACTAGAATATTCTGCTAAGTGGAGACCTTGCTCTCCCCACAATAATGAAATGAACAATAAAATACCCCATGGTTTGTATTATCAATCAATAAATATAGTCAAAACAACTAAGGTTGAATTTAACAATAGAAATTTTCTAGTTATAAGTTTAATTATAATGCATTATACTTAATATACAATATCATCATCAGAAATTTCACAATTTATTGTTCACTTTTATTTATGCCAAGTTTTGTTTTATGTACTAATATTAAGCCATTGTATATAAGTACTTACACAACATAATTTCATTGTTCCTTAATATTTAACAAATATTTATTCTAAGGATCAAACTTAACTTCAATTATGCTAGTCATAGTTGTACCTGGTATGAATCAAACTTAAGGTCAAAATCAACCCTAACAACTATGAATATTCCACTAAGTGGAGACCTTGCTCTCCCCACAATAATGAAATGGACAATAAAATACCCCATGGTTTGTATTATCAATCAATGAATATAGTCAAAACAACTAAGGTTCAATTTAACAATAGAAATTTTCTAGTTATAAGTTTAATTATAATGTATTATACTTAATATACAATATCATCATTAAAAATTTCACAATTTATTGTTCACTTTTATTTATGCAAGTTTTGTTTTATGTACTAATATTAAGCCATTGTATACAAGTACTTGCACATCTTAATTTTATTGTTCCTTAATATTTAACAAATATTTATTCTAAGGATCAAACTTAACTTCAATTATGCTAGTCATAGTTGTACCTGGTATGAATCAAACTTAAGGTTAAAATCAACCCTAACAACTATAATCTTCACCAACCCAGTAAAATTGTGACACATTCAGATCAAGCAAGAATATGTTCATCTCGAACTGTTAATCAAACTTCCTCTAAATCACTATGTCATGGCCCATCTATTGACTAGACAATAAATAATACTAAATTACAATACTACAAAGGTAGGTACTTGCCACTAGTTGCACTTGTTTATTTATATATTATATATAATATAAAATTTACACACATACACACATGTATAATCATTTATTTTATTTTATAACAAGTTGAAGTTGGAGAATGAACTTTCTTAAACTCTACCTTAACTTTTTTTATTTTCATTTTTTTATTAAAAAAAAATAAAAAAAAAAGAACTAAGTAAAGTTTTGAAAAACAAAAGAAAGTCCCATCTTCAACTCCAACTTGCTATAAAATTTTAAATATTTTTATTATATTTTAATAATATTTAACTCATATTTAACCCAACTTATCCCATAAAGTTGGAATGTTTTAAAAATATATACACAACTAATTATTTTTTAGAAAGTAAAATAAAATATATTCTTACAACAAGAAAAAGTATCTTTCAGAATCTTTTGTTCTTTAAAATTGATTAAATATGTAATTATTAGGAGAGCTCAATTAAGAGGAGATAATCTTTTGGAGTAATAATCTAAATAATGAGTTGTGGTCAGAATTATACATTGTAGTTTGGCCTAGAGGTGTGTTGCACGTTGCTAAAGACATTGTAGAAATTGTAGTTGTTAGCAGGTTACTTGGTACATAAAAGAGTCGATCGAAGGAACTACACACTATGCAGAGGTTGGAAGCCAACAGAAGATGATGAATAACACATCCCTAAGATGTAATAGATATAGTATACATATATATAGATAGATAGATAGGAGATAGTAGAATATAAGAAAGCATGATAGGAGAATGGGAGTATATTCTGATGTAAGAATGACATAGAAGTCATGTGTGTAACTACGGAGGCAGAGACTTAGACCTGTCGGAGGATGGAGAGAGGATGTATGTATTTGATGACTGCTAATATATATATGGAGATTTATCGGTACCAGGTAATACTATGTTATCTTGCTATGATGTGTATTTGACGCTCTATTTTGTTATTCTTTATGTTTTGTTGTCAATCTCTAGCTATTTGACCAGGGTATAAACTGACTACAAAGACTTGACTAAGGACCAGATCTCTGGACCAGTATCCCCTCTACATTTCTTGCTAACATTTGGTTTCGTTGCCAGGACTCTGGAAGAAGGTAGTTAAAGATTGAAAGGGGAAAACATCTGAAGAAGTAGCGTAGAGTTCTGGAAAAGAGAAAAGGCGAGGTTGGCGGGAAAGATTTTCAAATTGTGGAGGAATTCAAATCTCCTTAAGTTTCTACCTCTGTGAGAGGGGGGTATACACTTAAGGGGATGACAAGTGGGAAGGGGGTAGGGTCTAGAAGGACCTTGCAAATGATGTGACTCTTCAAATAAACATTCCATGGGATATAATAGGACTCACCAAATCCAGCAAACCCATGGCGAAAGGGGAGAAGCAGAGGAAAAGAGAGAGTGGTGAAGAAATCAGAACTGATATGGAGATAAGAAGAGAGGAGAGACTGAAGCAAACTCAGGAAAGACAAGAATGTTATCGCAGAAGAATGGAAAGGGCACAAGAGATGGAGAAAGGAGGAATAATAGAAGATGTAGAAGAAAAAGTAGAAGAATTTGAAGAGTGCACCAAGGAGGGTGCTACTGGAAGGAAGGAAGAAAATAAGCACGTCATGAAGGATGTTGTTAAGTGTGCCAAGGAGGGTGCTACTGGAGAAAGGAGGTCAGACGAAGAAACCATAGAGGGTGTTATGGAGAATGTTGATGAGCGTGCCACTGTGGGTGTTGTCGAAGAAGAATATGGAAGGGAAAGAGAAGAAACAAGCGAACAAGGGTTTATGCCACAGATTGCTAGAATATTTGAGTTAACACTGAAGATTTTGAAGATGGATGAGGATCATATAGAGAAGTTAATTTGTTGAAGCATAAAGGAGATAAGAGGAGGAGAAGATGTGGTAAACATGGAGAGGAGTTTTGAGGGTTTTGGAGGATTATTTCAATTATCATTGGATGCTGACATGATGTCGTTCACAAATGGAAGAGTATCCCCTAATTTGAAGAGACACTATGAAGAGACACAACCCCTGGACCATGATTCACCCCAAGTGCCATATAAAGTTAAGAGAATTTTAGTCGAGAAGGAAGATATTCAAGCAAACAAGGAAGCAGAGAAAATAGCAGAGATTTAGAGATATTTTATAGAGGTGTTAGGAGAGGAGTACTTTGAGATCTGACTACAAAGAGATAAGGGAAGAGAAGGGAAGCGAGTTGATAGAAGACAACATAACTGGAGGAGCAGACCGGAAGAAACTCATCGCAAAGTACCGGAGATTGTGAGAAAATCAATCATGGATATTCGTATTAAATTACCAGTTTTTGAGAAGGATACTACTAAAGCAGTCGAACACATTTTTGTATTGGAGTCAATTTGGAACTGGAAGGAAGTAACAAGAGATGAAATCAAGTTGTTTGACTTCATAGGCACCTTGCGGAATGAAGCATTGAAGTGGTATAGAAAGACATGTCTGAATAGTGACAAGGAATGGGAGGATATTAAGAAGCTATTTTTGGAGAATTTTGGAGTTCTTGATGTTCTGACAAAAGGGGTAAGAAAGATGAGAGATTTGATGCAATTGAATAATGAATCAATAAAGGACTTTGATAAAATATTCGAGGAGACAACTAGGAAGTTGGAGGAACCACTGATTGAGAAACAAAAGATAGAATGGTTTATTTCCAGAATAAGCCCTGAGATAAGGACAACCCTAGATGGAAGGATATTTTAGAGATATGCAGAAGTAGTGACACTAGCTTGCCAGATAGAGTCTCAATCTTGGTGCAGACAAGAAATGAAAGAGAACCTATAATTGGAGAAGCTAAAATTGGAATTAGAGTAGTTGAAGCTGAGGCAAGAGATTTTAGCTAAGCAGGAGGAGAACACACAGAAGCAAAGACCTAATATCTGGTGTTCATATTATACAAGAGAAGGCCACTTGAGAAATGAAAGCCCTGGGATGAAAGGTGAAAGACAAGTTGTTGCTTGATGAAATTAGACACCAAAGCAATAATGAAAATAGTCAATTCAGTATACTATGGATTATGCGGAGAATGTGATGACCATGAAACACTGGATTACCCTTCACAAAACATCTAGAGGAAAAGAGACTTTGCTGACGAGGAAGATGAAGCATGGTACAGTGGAAACACTAAAAACTCTGTGGAGAGTAGTAACATGACATATATAAAATAAAGAAACTCACATGATCATGGCTACAAACAACCAAATTGGAGAAATATGAGGAATGTTAATGTAATACAAAATTCAAACTTGGGTGGCCCATCCTATGGAAATAGCCATAATAATGATGATAGAGAGCAATTTGAGGTTAGAGGAAATGGAAGAAATCAAAGAAGGGAGGATGCAACATGTTTCAATTGCAGTAAGCTATATAACACTTTGCTAATGAATGTTGGGCTGAAAGAAAAATATAGTGTTCATTTTGTAATAGTACAGAGCATGATCTATTTTCTTGTGAGAGGGCACAACAATACTTCTGGAATGCACAACCATGGTCTAATAGTGATGAGCTACAAAACCTGAATAACCAAGAAGGAGAAAGGATCATAAGAAGGGCACCAAAGGATCAAGGAGAAAGAACTTGTCGGAAGAACAATAGAGAGGAGACATACATATCTTCAATTGAATCTATAGAAGAAGAAGAGTACTACCAAAGAAACAAGCCAAAATATACCGGAAAAGAGAGAAGGAAAAGGAAGGAGAAAGCTACAGTATTGACAAGACAAGGAACAAATACCAGAAGGCACTATGTCACTGAAACAGAAGAGGAAGACAGTGAGGAGGAAGAAGAATTTGTTCCCTCTAAAAAGTAGCATGAGGAAGTTGTGAAGGAATCCAAACAAACTATAAGGAAGGAACGAGAAAAGAAGAAGCAATACAATCAATTTTCACTAAAGGAGAATTAGAAGCTCTCAAGCAATTAGCTCATCTGACACAACAACACGGACTTATTGAGAAACTGAAACAATTTTTTAAATACTGGAATAAGGAGCAAGATCAAAAAAGTCAACTCTGGAGGATGGGAAGGACAAATAGAGAATGGAAGACAAAACCACTTATTGTAGATGTTCACATTAATCACAAAAACGTCTGGAATGCCACGATAGATCTAGGAGCAGATGTCAACATGATCAAAAAGAATCTGTGAGAGTAGTTAGGAAGACCTAAGTTAACAAAGACAACTTACAACATTATTTTGGCAGATGGATCTAACATGCAAACAATGGGAACTTAGAAGCAAGTGGAAGTTAACCTAATGGGAGTCAAACATGTCTTAGATTTTATTGTGGTAGCCATGAAGGATCAAGGCAAAACTTTCAATGCATTGTTAGGGTTGAGATGGTTTGTAGATGCAAACGATGTCATAGACTCCCGAAGAGAGGAGCTATCATTTACAAATGAGAATAAGATTGTTCACATTCCTTTGGGATCCTCAATGGAGCAAGCATATATAGAAGAAACAATCAAGATGAATACAATGACAAGGATGCAAAGAATCTCTATACAATTACAAGGTTGGATGCAGAAGAGACAACAAAAGAACCTAATTCAAAAGGAGAAGTGGAGATAGAGGATGATCACTATAGTACAGATAGCGAGGAGTTTTTAGAATCTTGGATGAGAAAAGAACTGGAACTAAAAACAAGGAAAATGTTGGGCTACTGGAGCATATGCATGATGAGGACTGACAAGAAAAACACACCGCAATCCTCCGTAGTTCATCAAAACCCATCGCAAACCACTGGCGGCACAAGAGGGATAGACCAGAAGCTGATATCTCAAGAAAGATCACCAATTGGAGCAAAACAAATAGATAAATCAACATACCAAGATGATTGGGTTACCAGAGATACACACAGAATAGTCGCAACTGAAGAGGAAAAATAAAGGGAAAAAGAATACAAGAAAAACATTGGGGAAAGGTTGCTTAGGATACCAAATCACTAGATCATCCATCTCAGAAAGAAAGAAATCAAGTACGAAAAGATTCTGCCATGACAACATATGGTATCAAAGCCTAGCCGCTAACGAGGAGCAAAACTTCAGTCATAAGGAGAAAAGAAATAAAGCAATGAAGAAAAAGAAAAACAAAGATAAGCGAGAAAAATTAGGGCAACACAAAAAGGTATTTAACCCTAATCTCACCAAAGTAACTTCACTTTGCATTCATAATTTGGCAACATCAGGGCTCCGAGAGAAGAAGCAAGCAATGAACTTAGCAGCGAAGAGAAGAAGCACACAAGCAACCCACAAATACACAATGGTGACTCCTGAGCTGATTGACATTACACACAAGCCTCGACCAAAGTTTAAGAAATATCCCTGGAAAGCCCTAGAGGTGGATCCAGATGACGCAAGACTCAAGAAATATTTTCAATCGGAACAAGGCATGTCTTGAGGGGGGGATGATGTTAGCAGGTAACTTGGTACATAATAGAGCTAACCAGAGGATACTACACATTATGCAGTTGTTGGAAGCCGACAGAAGATGATGAATAACACATCCCTAAGATGTTATATATATATATAGATAGATAGATAGATAGATAGATAGATAGAATAGAAGCAAGCATGATAGGAGAATAGTATATTTTGATGTAATAATGACATAGAAGTCATGTGTGTAACTATGGAGGCAGAGACTTAGACCTACCGGAGGATGGATAGAGGATGTATGTATCTGATGATTGCTAATATATATATATATATGGAGATCTGCTGGTACCGGGTAATACTGTGTTATCTTGCTATGATGTTTATTTGATGCTCTATTTTGTTATTCTTTATGTTTTGTTGTTAATCTCTAGCTACTTGACTAGGGTATAAATCAACTACAAAGACTTGACTGAGGACCGGATCTTCGGACCAGTATCCCCTCTACATTTCTTGCTAATAGTAGTGTATTTGAGTGCAATATAATTACCGCAAAAGTGTTTGTCTTTGTGCCATTTATTTTATGCCACTATTGGAGTATGTGCAACACTTGTTGGAGAGTGTGGGATGATCTATGTGTTGTTGTGAGTATTTGGGAAGTTCTCTAGTGTACCACAAACCACTAAAGTGTTCTCACATTTCCTATAAGGCATGAGAATGACCTTGGCATTACTATAGGTACCACTACTGATGAATCCTCCTAAATCACTAATTGAATCCATTAGGCTCAATTAGAGGTCTCAAAGTGGAGTAAAGATCATCCACATTCAATAGTGCATATTTATCATTCAATGTGGCATCTCCAAAAGTTTATTTCATGAAAATCAAAGTTGTAATAGAGAAGTGAGTAAGCGCCTTAAGTAGAACCTTCTTTTAAATGGGTTCTTTGAAATACTTTTTTATGTGGGGATCTTTCCATGCCATTTTAATGGACCTTTTTTTAGCTACCCAATGAATTATTCACTTGGCTCTTCATTTTAGATGTATTCATGATCCTAGCCATAGAAAGAGAAGAGAAAGATAACTAGAGAAACATGTTATAGAGACAAGGAGAGAATAAGTAGGAAAGTTCACGATAATTGCTCTTTCATACTAGTATTTTACAAAATATAAAGGCAAATATTTTTCTATTTTATCTTGAACAAATAAATTAATTAGGGTCTCCCATTATGATTAAGGGAAATCAATCTCCATTCTAAGGGAGATATTTTGCATTCTTAAACCAGTGCATTAGAGATAATTAATTCTAGACTAAGAAGCATCTTAGAATCTGTTTTAATTTTGATCATTAATTTGTTTTCTAATGAAGGATTTGATTGATAAATTCAACCCAATTATTCTAATTAGAACGCATTTAGATATCTTCTATTTTTTAAAAACAACCAACCTCAAATTTACTAAGAAAATAGTTGGTCAAACAATTTTCCTTAGTAATATAAAAAATATATACATTAAAAAATATTATATTTGTTTATAATTATAAATAAAAATTCTTCTCAAAGATAATAAATTTTTATTTTTATTTTAATTAAAAACAATACAACAAAAATTTTAACATTATGAAGCAATGGATGTCTGCCAATGTGACTTCATCCTCTCCAAGGATGTTAGTATTAGAAGACAAGCAATCAACTCTGATGTCTGATTTTATTTGGTCACAAATTTATATAACTTCTTTAGTTCTTTTTTTTTTGTTTCAAGGTCATTAGTTTCCACTCTATGCCTTTGTACTAGGCAATGACATCATACTCATTTTACTTATTCATGATCTTTTCTAATATAAGTAGGTTAACATCATACTTGGCCATTTCTTGCAAATCTCATGTGACCCCTTGTCAAATGACATCTTCTTTCTTTGTGGCATTGATCTTTCCATCTAATTCTTTCTTATTCTCATCAACTTTTTGGTACAACTTGACTACCTCTTCAATAAATTTTAGGCCATCGAGGGTGATTTGATCAACCCATGCTTCTACTGCCTTGTTGTAGGCCTAAAATTGCTAATTTTCTCGATTATCTTTTTGTTGACATCTCCCACTAAGCTGGTAGGAGTTATGGATATGTTCAAAGGTTGAGCAGAGGAGTCCACTATGGATTTGATATAGGAAGTTAATACATGGACCCACTCTTCTAGCTATTCCCTCAAGTCTCCTTCTCTTTCTTGGTCCTCTCTACTAGCTTGGAAACTGACACTTGGAAATTGTGAATGTCACTTTCATGTGTGGCTAGGCCAAGGTTGACCCAAGAGATTTTGTAATCATCCTCTGTCATTTCCTCTTCAATTTTATCCATGGTGGGCTTGACAATGTTTACATATTGTGCACCAGAGGTAGAATCCACCATCAACCTAGAAGTGGTTTGATCCTTCTTTGTTTGCGGGGTCATTTGTAGCATCTCCGCTACTGCATCAAAACCTAGATCTAGCACTTGGGTATGCTTCCTTTTCTTGGTTACCATATCTTTCAACCATGGGAACATGGAGGTAGGAGGCACCTTTGGGGGACTAGAAGAAGGGATAAAAGTTGGAATTGTGACCTTAAAGGGACATTGTTGGTTCCCATGAGATTGGGTGGTGGAGAGGAAGGAGGAGATTTTTTAGGTGAAGGGGGCATATATTGAATTAGGAATGGGTGGCTATTAGATTGAATCTACAGGCACCTGAGGATCTACCTGCATATCTTGCTTAGTTGGTGGGGGCCTTTTTACCTCAAGATTCTTCTTAGGATCGACACCCCCTTTTGTACAGGTGCTAATTTTTAACTCAACCCCCTTCTTGTGGTCTTCTCCATCACCACCCATAGTAGTACTGGCTCTGGATCTTGTAGCATATATACTGCTATGAAATGTTGATTTCTAGATGCCCCATTTTGCTTCTCTGCCTACTTGTTCTTTCTTGGGGTGTCATGTGGCTTAATGGTGATGTATTCTACAATCTTTGCATTTATCCACTTCTTGTTTTTCTAAATGACAAATAGAGATCTTTATTTGCTGTCCTTTACTTCCTTATTATCCCAATTAATGGGCATGAGAAGCTAAAATTGTAAAGTGGATGTGAAAACTTGATTAGTCATATCACTGCTGTCATCCATGATATCCATGGTGTCCCAACTGAGATTAAAGGTTGTCATTTGATCTATGGTTATTCTCATCCAATCTTTACGCCTTACCTCAAAATCATTCTCATAATTTTTCCAATAGTCTTCCAATTGGGGTGAGTGCAAATATCTTGGTCCAAGCTACAAATTATCCTTGACATAATTCTTGTTGTCAAATTAGAATCTCAATTCATAAAAATGCATGGAGACCTTAGCAAGGGAACTCTTAATATTTTGTGCATTAGTAGAGTTATGGTAGGTGTAGTAGGTCAAACCCATAGGGAAAGGATATCCTACCTTCTTTCTTTCCTTGCATCTTTTATTCACTACCCCCATGTGTCTACATACCTCAATGAGAATGAGGTGGTCACTTACGTATCAAGGTAGCTTGTAAGGGTAATCATCAAAACCCCCAATTCTGATGTATGTAAACCTTTGGAACTGAATGAAATAACTACCTAATTAGGTAATGAGATTGACCAGTAGCCTTAGGAGATATTTTGAGCCCCACATTTTTGTCTAGCTTTCTCACTGTTAGCATAGCGAAGGTGTCATTGAATCATCTAAAATTCTTATTGCTAACCTCTAGTTGTAGCCGTGGGTAAAAATCATAGATTTGCATTGTATTATAATACACTCCCTGAGATTGTAGACCTGGCCATGTCGCTTCATGATAGAAATTGTATAAAGGAGCTATGAAGACATATAGAAATATTGGTTGTTTGGAAAGTTTACCAACTGATCATGCAAATTATTGCCGGTCAATTTTCCCTAGTAATGTACTGTTATTGGTAGCAAATAACTATGACAAATTGGTACATCCAATATTCAAAAATACTTGTTTCTTTGTTCCCCATTACTTTGTTGAGCAATGTGATGATATCTGAAATGCCATTAAAATGAGACCTCTACAAATTCTTAGGAATCTGGGACTTGCCTTTCTTTGTAACTTTCAACCAATATTTTGTAATGTTTAGGAGGCAAGTGTCTTTCCTCTCTTGGAAGTATATGCCCGCTTCAACCAAGTTCATATAAAAAAAATGATCTCTTTTAGGTATCTTAAGGGTAGTGCTAATAGAGGGACCATCTAGCTTAGCTATCAGTTGGTCATCAATGATTCTAATCTCTCTTGTGTCTAGTTTGTAATGTTTAACACAAGCAAGGACTACATTTGTGCACTGGACTAAGGTAGGGAAACCACTAGCATGAGCTAGGCCACTTACGAAAGTAGCTTCAATAATTAGAGTCATGAGGTTTACTTGCATTCTATTCCAAAATTCCTCGAGGCGAACATGTCCTAGGTTATTATCTCCTACTTCAAACAAGGAGTTACATAGGATAGCAACATGCTCATATCCTTGGTACTCAAACTTCATGTGTTTTTGAGAGAATCCAAATGAAGTGAGCTAGGGTCTAAAGTAGGTTTTGATGGATCATAAGAGAGAGATGAAGTTATTTTGGTGATTTTTGGATAGCTATAATGGGTAAATTCATGAAGACATAGGTTTGAACTTGGGGAACGTTAGTTTCACAACAAGCAAATAGGATTTTGAATTAACAGAACAATGATACGTGAGAAAATGCAATAAACTAGTGTGGTATGTAATGGACCTACCTTATAGTGTGGATTGAAATCAATGGAGACAGAGATTTGTTGATAACTGTAGAGAAATGGTAGTAGCAGGGCGCCTTTGGTTGCACAACAGAGTTCTCTCTTTGTTTGAATTCTTGGTAATTACAAATAAGCCGTGAAAACCCCTTTTATAATTTGTAAATTCCTTCATTGGCATTTTTAGGCTCTATCAAACTCTATTGATGATTTGAAGGGTTTGTGAACTTAAAAATGTGTAGTCGCTTTTGTATTGTTCTTTAAAATTTTCCTTTTAAAACTTATCATAGACATTTTGGGAAGTTTTAGAACTTAAAAAATGTTGATGCCTTTGTTTTACAATGGAGAGAAGAAACCATTGGTCTTTTAAAGTAATTTTGAACTTTGTCAGTGATTTCATGGAACTTCGAACTCATCAACACCAAATCTCTGAAGCTTTTCTTCATTAGGGCTTATGGAAGTTTTGTAACCTTTGTCAACATTTCAACAATTTCATGAACTCTTGAACTCACTAAAAAGCCTTTCTTTTTTCTCTTTTTCTTTTCTCCTTGAAGCCTTGTCAATATTTTGGAGATTTCGTTAACTTGTAAACTCACCAAAATTTTTAACTTTGCTTCTTTCTCCTTTGCTTTCTTCAAAAACTTGTCAGTACTATGACGATTTAGTGAACTTGCTAACTCACTAAAAACTTCTTTGTTTGCAACTTTATAGTGTAGCTTTGAGCTTTAAGAGAACCTTGCCATTGACTTCAAAGGTTCATGAACCTTGAAAATCACTGGCACCTTTGTTTTTTAGTACTTTCAAAAGTTTTAAAACTTGAAGAAAAGTGACAAGTTAAAAAGGAACTCTTTCTCAGGGGTTTCATAAGTTCACTAACTTGGGAAAATAATGACAAAAGACTAGAAAAAGAGTCATGTTACTGTTCTAGGGAGTTCGTGAACCTACAAACTTGTCGACAAAGTTTGGGAAAGTTGAAAATGATCAACAAAGAAGAAAAGACCTAGAATTTTTAGGGAACTTTAAAACATTTTGGAAGTTTTAACACTTCAAAAACATGGGTAACAACTTCAACAAGGCAGACATGATAATTTAGAATTTTGGAGAAGGGTTGAGCCAAAAATGAAGGAAACAAAATCTGATAAAACTAAATGACTCTAGGAAATCTTCTAATTCTTAGCCACTCTTCTTCCACTTTGGTGCCTCCTTGATTGCCACTTCATGCTAACAAATAACATGTCCTTTGACAATTTGTACCTCGTTGATATCCAAGCATGCGTTACTTTCTCCTACACTTTGTCAAATTATGTCAATAATCCTATAAATATTCATTGGTCTACTCACTTTGTCAAATGATTTTAGTTATAATTGTCTTGACTAGATCACTCTTATTTATGTTGATTCTCTTTGTTAGGTTTAATGCTTGAGCTGAATGTTAATTGTTTGTATTGAACCATATATAATGCCTAGGTTCTTTGGCTTTGTTAGTATTTAGTGCAGACACCCCTCCTTTGTATATCCCATGTTCCATTGTCATTCCTCCCATGAAGGTGCTTGTACTTGATTACTATTTGATTTTGCACAAGGAATGTTTGTCTCTTAACAACACATCTATTGTATGAACACTTGCAATTCCCATGTTACCATGAGCTCCCATCTATAGGAATATTGAATCCAAAGTCTTGACGGTTAGCACATGCAGTTGCAAATGTACCCCCAATTATCCTACAAGACAAACACAAACGGGTCATTAAAATAACCAAACACAAAGTCAATATACTAAATTGAGCATTAGATTAAATCTACTTGTTTAAAAGGATTTCCCTAACAATTAAGGACACCGTGTGATTATCTGAACATCAGAGCTTTTCAATCCAAATTTATAAAACTATATTAGGTCTATTGGTATATTAGACTCCAAGTCTTAATTGAGAATCCCTTTCTCCTTTGATGAAATTTGGATCTGCTTCATTATTTAATCAACACATAAAACTTATTGGGCCTACAATTCCTCATTTTGGTTGGACTTAACCTCCATTTTCACCATGTTATACCCTTAGGTTCTCTAGATTCTACCATGTGATACATTTCTTCCCAATAAGGCAATATTCCCCCAAAGTAGACCCAATCACAATTTATAAACCTTGATTGCAAAGTCATTTCATATCCAATTATATCAAACCTCAAATGACATCTTGGGTACCTTTTCTCATTCGATGGAAAAATAGCTCTGGTTTCTTTTTAATCAAAGTAACTAAAATCCTTAGGGCCACCAATTTAATAATATAATTTCAATGTTTGTGGGTTGGTTTAAATAAATTCTCATAACTTTTACTTTGATTCCTAGAGTTTTCTTTAAAGAACATAATATCTCTATAGACTAGATTTGATGTCTGAAATCAACTCTAAATAAGGTCTAGAGACCTTTTTTAATCTATTTTTCCTCTTCTCTTTCTCAATTTCACTTCTCCTTTGATATTAACTAATTTATCTAATAAAATTGAGTTTGGGTCTATTTTAGATTTGAAAACTAAAATTTGGTGTCTTTTATCTTTGATTTGTACTCTCCTTCGATATGAATTGTTTTCTATAATAACATCACATCTAAGATAGTTTGTGGAATTGGCTATTTTAATTGTCCTTATCCTAGTTTGTGAATATCTATTTTTATAAACTAGACTTAATGTTTTAAATTATATTCGAATAGAAATCAAAGAGCCTTAACTTTAAGTTCCTTTTTCCCCTGTATAAATTCATTTTATTTTTCTTATTGAGTCCATGAAATATCAGAAACCCCTTTTGGATTTAATCAACTTATTTCCCCCCAATCCAAACCTTTTTATCCAATATAAACTGGGTTGAATTCTTGAAATGAGTCTAAATAAATTTACATTTTTGCACTTGAGTAAAATAAAACATGGATGACATTTTCAACTCGATTAAGCCTTAATGACACATATAAAACTTGAAAATATAAATCCCAATACAATTTAATACACACTATTAATTTAATTACGCTATAAGGCGTTCTACACTCATAGCAAGGGCTGAAAGATTCAGATTCCCGTAAACATTTAGATTCTATAAACAAAAATCATAAAATATTTAAATAAATTCATGTAAATAAGATTCATTGGAAAAAAATTCTTGTCCAATTTCTTTTTTGGTTCCATAGTTTTTGTGATTTTCTTATCTTCAATTTCATTTTTCATTTTTGGTTTTTTATTTTTTCCAATTTCTTTTTTGGTTCTATAGTTTTTGTGATTTTTTTATTTTCAATTTCTTTTTTGGTTTTTATTTTTTATTTTTTCTAATTTCTTTTTTAATGTTAGTTTTTATTTTTTCCAATTTCTTTTTCAAATAAACTATGGAAAAGAGATATCCCTCAAAGTACTTTAGATTTATATTTTTAAATATAAATATACTAGACTTACCTTAAGTGAAAACATGCTTTAAAGTTAAATTACTTCAATCCAAAAAATTGGACTACATGTATGACCTAATTTAAAAGGACATAGATTCTAAAAGATTTGTACTACTCATCTTAATAAAAGTAAAACTGTATTAAATGATAGATACAAGATTAAAGCGAGTTCATACATCAAACAAGACAAATTAAATACTACAACTATACGTTTCCAACGTACCCAATTTATTGGCGGGACCCTAGCTTGATTGGCTAAAAATTCTTGTTGCAGGTATCGGAGGAGGTCCAATCTCCCCCATCCCTGTGGTATTGGAGGGTGTGTTGCCACAAAGTCAGTGACATAAAAGAAGTTTAACCCAATTCCTGCAGTCTTAAAAAATACCTCTGTCCGTTTAGATGTGAAACGTTTTTCTTCCTTGCAATCTAAGGAAATATTCAAAGATTGGGTCGTAAATTTTTTCTTGCTTAGGACGTAAGGGAGTATTCATGGATTCTGCCCTAAAATAAATCCCAATTCAAGAGATAAAAAATCTCAATTCAAGAGAAAAAATCTCAATTCAAAAGCTAGGTCAAATTGCAACAATTAAACGTGAAGTGCCAAAAGGCAAAATGACAAAGCTGATTCCATGTGAATGAAACCGTAGCGAAACCCTGTTGGTCGTTCTGGCACGCGATCAAATTAAGTAAACGGAGATACCGTTGCTAAAATTAACAAAATCAAATTTGTCCTTTTTCAGCAGTTTACGGTTTGAGGTGTTTGTCTACACGGCAGTGCATTGAAGCTGCAGTACCTGCTTCTGAATCCTGATTCCCGTCCTCCTTTCTTCTTCAATGAGGTTTCTTCTCCTTACCATTTGAAAATGACGCTTCCCAACGAAGTATTTTTAGGTGCGCAATTGAATCCAATAGAGAAAGAAAAGGAGGCGGCAGTGAAGCGGTTGAGGGAGGCGGAGGCGAGCTTAAGAGAGGCGATACAGGAGCTGCAGAAGCAGCAAGGTCAGGGACAGGGGCAGGGGCAGGGGCAGGATCTTCTCTGTACGCATGCCGACTCTTGCGTGGCCAATGCAATCGGGAACTTGTGCCAGAGCTTTCTCTTGGCGTATGGCGTCAGAGTGGGGATTGGGATTCTTCTCAGGGCCTTTAAGCTTGCCAAGAGGCAGTCTTACCGATCAATTCTTGACTTGAAGGTCAGCTTTTCTTTCCCTAACTCATCAAAATTATCATATTTAGGATTTCTATAATTCTCTTCGGGTGAGAATACATATGCTTTTAGGGAAAAAAAAGGGTAAACTCCTCTTGTGTGGTAACTTACTCTTTTTTCTTCTTGATTTATGTAATTGGTAAACTCCTTTGCAAGAAAATCTTCTAGAGATGTCCATTCTGTAAAAGTCACCTAGGATTTGCAACTGCCCTTACCCTCCAGTTGGGGCATTCCATGGACTTGCACCTAGCCTTGTCTGTTGGGATATGCTGCGCCAGTGAGTGGATGCTATATTGTACCCAATTTTAAAGCATAATCTTATTACCTGAGATTTGAACCTTGCGCTCCGCTATAAAAACCCTGATGATTTATCACTTGAGCTCGTCCTGTTCAAGCTTGTGGTGACTGTGCATTGATTGAATGAAATTGTGTTTCTCTTAAATTGGCGTTGACGGATATTTTCTGGGCGTTGCATAATGGATTTTAAGTTTTATTTTATATAATGTGGTATTTTTAATAGAGTGAGTGCTGATTGTTTTTATTTACCAAAAACATGGGTGTCCCTTTCTTTTGGACAGTATTTTGGTGCCTTTTCCATCTGCCAAGCACAAATGCTTTAACAACTGTGGACTTTAGTTCTCAACAAGTGCAACTTTTTTCAAAACTCTACTTTACATAAAGCAAAACATTCTAGCTCTTAGGAATTGCCCTATAAGCTATCTGCAGATAGCCTTGTAGAAAGAGTCCTGGTGCTCATTTGCAACTACTTGGAAGTTGCAGACAGCCTTCTAAATATCTCAAACCACATACATTTTACCGTGCATATGAACTGTTTCCTTGAAACTCTTTTGATTTCTATTCTGATAACCTTTCAATTGTCAGTTGATATATGAATATGTGAACTGAGATCAAGCATGTCTTGTCTGAAGACAAAATTAAGGATTTTTGGGATTTCCTTACTTCTTAACTATTTTCAAACATTAACGTTCAAGACTGTCTAGCATATGTTTAACTCCATACCTCAACGATTCTGTAAAGAAAGAATGCTTGCAAGCAATCAAATAATCTTTATTTAAATAAATCTTAAACAGGTAGATTACTTAAACAATTTTAATCAAGAAAGAATTGTTGCTAAACAATTTATAATCCATATAGAAATGTACGTATGAATTCTCTCTCGTTTCTGTCAGGAAAGAGTGCTTCTAAGCAATCATATAAATGGATCTAATAAAAAGAGAGTCCCTTGTAAAACAATATTCTAGTAGAGTGATCCTTGCAATACAATGACAAGATAAGCTATAACAAATAAATTCCACTGCTAGTTTACTTGGAGCATCTTCTTACAATCGCTCAACTGTCTTGCTCATCAGAGTAAATATAAGTCGGAACAGTGTTCTATGAGTTTCTTGCTTGTCTTTTCAAGACAGTTTCTTCATGAGACAAGAAGAGCACATGTTTTGAACATTGTCTCTTAGATGATAGATAACAAATTTGAATTATTTAGAAACTTTCAACTAATCTTAGGCAAAAGTGGTTAGTTTCATTAACAATGACATGTAATTCTAATTTTATCAGGAGTTAAGATGGGTATGGTATGTTTCATAAATTAATCAAGAAATGAATACTCAGTTGGCTCAGGCACTAACTACAATACTGCAACATAAAGGATGAACACCAATGTAAATCAAAAGAGTGAGATGATCCAAATTGTATGATCCTTGCTAGGAACTGAATATTGAGCCAGGTTATGATTAATTGCTGGAAAATGTTCTTGCATGGATCATATTTTTAAATATTGTCAGTCATGGACTTGAAACATGCTATACTTATGTTTGGATGCTGAACTGACTTAATGAATCTAAAATTAGATTCTGTAGAGCGTCTCTTTCCATGCTGTTTATTTGCTTGATATCTAATTCATTCTTGCATGTGGTGTAGTTGAGACAAAGTCCATGCTTTTCGACACCTTAAGGTTGTGGTTAACCCTAGCCTATTTGAATTTTTTATTTTTATCTAGTTTTTGGATGAATATCTGCTAACGTTATGGATGCAAATATTGTAAATGGTCTAGCAAAGTTCTGGTTCAGTGGATGAGCATGCAACATGCATAAAATGCTCACATGGTGCGAGGGATTGAAATCTAAGAAAAAATTCAGAAGGAGAGTGAGTTCTGTAAGATGTAGTTGATTATACTTCTCTTGGAAATAGGTCAAAACTTTTGTATCTAACTTGCTGGCAGATGCACAAGGTGTGAACTCAAGTCCCATTTACTTCCTCTGTTTGAACATCTGCTTATTTGTTGGAAGTAGTTCAAAAATATATTAAAAATTCCAATCTCGATGACTAATTACCTAATGCTGAAAACAGTGAATTAATCACACAAATCATTGAAATTCAAACTGCGGAAATGAACACAAGTACACAAACAATGTACACCTTCCAATCTACTCTGCATTCCTTCAAAAGCTTAAAAGACAAACTCCACAACTGATATAACTCACAGCTGCATGGATTTATTACACCGTACTGAGTTATTTTACTTCAATCTTGCATCTATTTTTATACTATTCAGCTAAAAATCTAATCTTCCAATCAAGCATTCTTATCTCTTAAAAAGAAAGCAACCTTATCCCACGTAGGAGATGACTTGGAAGATAAGTCTAAATCATTAGTGCTTATCTGCACTTTATTAGACTTAATTAACTAAATAAAATACTTTCACTTTAGTCATTAAAGTGAATTACAAAATAGAAATAACTTGAACTGCTTGCACGTTCACACTAAACCTATGCAGAAGTTCTGAACTGAGCTAAAAAAACTCACTCTCTTAGCGAGGAAGGGATTTTGCACCAATCCAAGTTTGTCTCTAAATGATTCAAACTTCCCTTTTGCTAAGGGCTTGGTTAGAATATCAGCTAACTGCAGCTCCGTGGAAATTTTCTGGAGCTTAACTGCTCCCTTTTGAATCCTATCTCGAATGAAGTGATATCTGATCTCTATGTGCTTGGACTTCTCATGAAACACTGGATTCTCAGAGAGTTTGACACAACTCTGATTATCACAGTAAACGACTGTGGGTTCCAACTCCTGATCAAATAATCTTGCAGGTAACTTGCGAAGCTAGATGGCTTCACAACTTGCGGTACTGGATACCATATACTTGCCTCTGCTGTGCTTAGTGCCACTGAAGTCTGCTTCATGTTGAACTAGGATACCATTCTGAAATATCCCGTGTTAAGAATTTAACTCCTACTGGACTGAATTAACACTTCCAAAATGTTATCAACACATCCAAACAATATCAGTTTTTTCTCAGTTTAATGTTTACAATTAAAGATGTATATTCAGATCCATTCAACAATTCAGGACAACACCAGGTAGTAAACAAGAATAGTCCAAACACTTGCCACCACACACACAATATATATATTATGAACACATAAAGAACAAATGATTTACGTGGAAACCCTTGCGGGAGAAAACCACAACAAAATATTGCTTATAAATTGATCTTCTTTGTAGGCACCAACCTACTCTTACAAATCTTCTTTTGTAGGTACCAACCTACTCTTCTTACAAATCTTTTTTCGTAGGCTACCTTGTGTGTGGTGGCAATTGTTGAATGGATATATATATATATATATATATATATATATATATATATAGATATATATCCATTCAACAATTGCCACCACACACAAGGTAGTAAACAAGAATAGTCCAAACATATATATATATATATATATATATATATATAGCTGTGGGTTTAGGGCCCACTCTCGATATATGATCAAAATGAAAATGAATAGAACCGCTTCAGACCCACTAAGGGGGAGCACAAAGAATAAATAAAACTAACTCAGAGGAGAAGAAAAGGCGTATAGATCCCAGCAGGAGACTGTGAACAAAACTTCAGAGTAAGAGATCAGAAAGAAGCACGAAGAGTCAAAAACTAAACATAACCAGTAACCCTTTATAAACACGATCAAGCCATCATGCCCGTTTTGCTAAGCCTTTCCTTCTACTCCTAGTAAGAAGACCATCCATGGTCCACTAAGTGCCCTCCTTAACAACATCCTTGGCTTCATACTTGAGTTTCTCCGCTTCAGATTTTTGTCCTTTCTTCTTCCTTAGAAAGCTGATGTTTGGTTTTGAGATGTGGATCGCAGTTTGAGCTATGGAGCACTTCTTAACAGGAACGACCACATCATCGTGATCAATGAAGTCAGGAATCTCATCATCTAATTCATCCATGAAGGGAAAAGTTCCCTCATCATCTGCGCTATTATCCATCTTTTCGGAAAGAAGATTATTACTATCGGAATCATTTTTGGTGGGACAATGTAACGGGGGGGGGAGGGGATCCATAGAAATTGATGCATCCACAAGAGTCCCATGATTAGATCTTATCTCCTTCTAAAGTTTCAAGAACTTACCATGATTGCGCCAAATAAAATCAGCATCAGAAGATCCTGTCTTCTAAGTCCACTTTTGAGACTGATCACCTATAAACCTGATGATTTAGCTGCAGTGCACCCAACGATTTTATGGCCAATTCTAGTACAACGAAAGCATCTGAGTTGTAAGCCTTTATAATTTAAAAATTGCGTCTAGGTTCCAAAAGAGGAGTGAATTCTGACAGAATGGTGCACAGGTTTCGAAATGTCAATCAAGGCACAAACCCTTGTGAATCTGTTTGATGGAACCACCGACTCAGAATCCCGCTTAACAAAAGATCCCACCTAATCGACCATATTTTTGATGATATCTGCTTCTCGCATGATCAAGGGGAGGTTATACAAACGGATCCAGATTGGGATGGAGGTAATTTTAGCAGCAGCTAGATCAAAATAAGGGGACCACGGAGCAATGAAAAGGCCAGATTGTGCATAGAACTAGGGTCCATTCTTTCTCACATAATCACAATCATCCATAGAATTAAAACGGAGGAGAAAGAAACCATGATCCAGGATTTCAATTGAGGGGAAAACCAAATTACTCCAGGTTGTCCTTATCCACTGGACAAAATCCTCAAAAGGTGGACGTTTCCTTAAAAATTTGAGGATGAGAGATTGGCTACCCACATCGGCTAGTGCAACATTAACACAATCATCAGAAACATGAAAGTCTATCGGATCATCTGCTAGTTCGACTGTTGCGTCGCCTAGGGAATAAGTGGCCGATCGAGCCGGGGCGGATTTTGCACCTGTGCTAGTCCCACAGGCTCAATTGATTTCTTCAAGCAATGTCCGTGACGTCTTCTTAGGAGAGAGGGTTGGGTTTGCCAACAAGATCTGCTCCCTACAGAAAGCCCCACATTCATGGAAGGGGTTTGATCTATTCTTGCATGCCTCAAAACATGTGGAGCAGATTCAGTTGCCTCTATAAGAATATAAGGAAAACCCTTCCGCAACCCATCTGCCAATGATCCAAGAGGGTCGAAACCCTTTCCCTGCTCCTTCGTAGCGTTCTTCTGAGAGTTTGTCCCTATCTTTGCTTCTGCTCTCCTTCCGTTGATCTTGTTGTCGCTTTCTCCATTCTTTGCCGCACTCCCTTGCCTCTGCTCCGTGCAACAACCCTCGCGCGCACACACACACACATATATAACTCAACACTCCCTCTTAGCGAGGAAGGAATTTTGTACCAATCCAAGTTTGTCTCTAAATGATTCAAACTTACCTTTAGCGAAGGGCTTGGTTAGAATTAGAATATCAACCAATTGCAGCTTCGTGGAAATGTACTAGAGCTTAACTACTCCCTTCTGAATCCTTTCTCGAATGAAGTGATATTTGATCTCTATGTGCTTGGACTTGTCATGAAACATTGGATTCTCAGAGAGTTTGACGCAACTTTGATTATCACAGTAAGTGACTATGGGATCCAACTCCTGATTAAATAACCGTGTAGGTAACTTGCGAAGATAGATGGCCTCACAACTTGTGGTACTGGCTGCCATATACTCTGCCTCTGATGTGCTTAGTGCCACTGAAGTCTGCTTCTTGTTGAATTAGGTTACCATTTTGAAATATCCCGTGTTAAGAATTTAACTCCTATTGGACTGAATTAACACTTACAGAATGTTATCAGTATGTCCAAACAATATCAATTTCTTCTCAGTTTAATGTTTATGATTAAAGATGTATATTTAGATCCATTCAACAATTCAGGACAACACCAGGTAGTAAACAAGAATAGTCCAAAAACTTGCCACCACACACACTATATATATATTTAGGTGTGGGATTAGGGCCCACTCCCGATAAATGATCAAAATGAAAATGAATAGAACTGCTTCATACCCACTAAGGGGGAGCACAGAGAATAAAGAAAACTAACTTAGAGGAGAAGAAAAGGCCTACAGATCCCAGTAGGAGACTGTGAACAAAACTTTAGAGTAAGAGATCATAAAGAAGCACAAAGAGTCAAAAACTAAACATAACCAGTAACCCTTTATAAACACGATCAAGCCATCAAGCCCGTTTTTCTAAGCGTTTCCTTCTACTCCTAGTAAGAAGAGCGGTCCATTGAGTGCCCACCTCAATAGCATCCCTTGCTTTAAACCAGAGTTTCTCTGCTTCAGATTTTCGTTCTTTCTTCTTCCCTGGAAAGCTGATGTTTGGTTTTGAGATGCGGCTCGCTCTTTGAGCTATTCTTAACAGGAACGACCACATCATCGTGGTCAATGAAGGCAGGAATCTCATCATCTAATTCATCCATGAAGGGAAAAGTTCCTTCATCATCTGAGCTATCATCCTCCTTTTTGGAAAGAAGATTTTTACCATCGGAATCATTTTTGGTGGGACAATGTAACGGGTGGGGATCCACAGAAAGTGATACATCCACAAGAGTCCCAGGATCATATCTTATCTCCTTTTGAAGTTCCAAGAACTTACCATGATTGCGCCAAATAAAATCAGCATCTAAAGAGCCTGCCTTCTTAATCCACTTTTTGAGATTTATCGCCTATAACCCTGATGATTTAATTGCAATGCACCCAATGATTTTATGAGCAATCCTATTACAGTGAAAGCATATGAGTGGTAAGCCTTCATAATTTAAAAATTGCGTCTAGGTTCCAAAAGAGGAGTGAATTCTGATAGAATGGTGCACAGGTTTCAAAATGTCAATCAAGGCGCAAACCCTTGTGACTCTGTTTGATGGAGCCACCGACTCAGAATCCCGCTTAACAAAAGATCGCACTTGATCGATCATATTTTTGATGATATTTGCTTCTCGCATGATCAAGGGTAGGTTATACAAATAAAATAGATTGGGATGGAGGTAATTTTAGCAGCAACTAGATCAAAATAAGGGGACCACTGAGCAATGAAAAGGCCAGATTGTGCATAGAACTAGGGTCCATTCTTTCTCACATAATCACAATCATCCACATAATTAAGACGGAGGAGAAAGAAACGATGATCTAGGATTTCAATTGAGGGGAAAACCAAATTACTCCAGGTTGTCCTTATCCACTTAACAAAATCCTCAAAAGGCGAGCGTTTCCTTAAAAATTTGACGATGAGAGATCGACTACCCACATTGGCTAGTGTAGCATTAATATAATCATCAGAAACATGGAAGTCTATCGGATCATTCACCAGCTCCACTGTTGTGTCGCCCAGGGAATAAGTGGCTGATGGAGCCGGGGTGGATTTTGCAACAGTGCTAGTCCCAGGGGGTTGATTGATTTCTTCAAGCAATGACCATGACGTCTTCTTGGGAGAGAGGGTTGGGTTCGCTAACAAGATCTGCTCCCTATCGAAAGCACCACATTCATGGAAGGGGTTTGATCTGTTCTTGCATGCCTCAAAAATATGTGGATCAGATTCAGTTGCCTCTGATAGAACAAAAGGAAAACCCTTCCGCAACCCATCCGCCAATGATCCAAGAGGTTCGAAACCTTTTCCCTGCTCCTTCGTAGCGTTCTTCTAAGAGTTTGTCCCTATCTTCACTTCTGCTCGCCTTTTGTTGATCCTGTTGTCGCTTTCTCCATTCTTTGTTGTGCTCCCTTGCCTCTGCTCCGCACGACTGCCCTCGTGCATATTCACACTCTTTCTCTCACACACAGAGACACACACAGATATCAATCAAATTTTGAGGGCTTGAATTTCACAGTTGAAATATAGTTATTCAATTAGATTACAATTTTGAATTTTCAGGGTAGTTCTTAACACTGACTTACAAATGTCCCTCACTAAGAAATGTCGGATCCTGTTGCCATCAATGCATCTGAGTAGACAAGGTGGAATCATGCTCAAACCCAACTTGGTAATCAACCTGCGTGTAGTCTTCGCCCTTCTATTGATCGCCCTTCTGCTGGCATCCAATACCCTTTCACGCCTGGGACGACTTCCTGGTACTTGTATTTGAACGCTTGGAGGGTGTTAGAGACACCTCCAATTGAAATTTGGAGTGTATCCGTTGACAACACCCTCTTGATTGTGTTTGGCTTGCTTCAGGTAGCAAACCCGTCAGAATGGTATTCTTCTATTACGCGGGTTGATTGGGGATGAAGATCCGCGATTAGAAATGAACTCCCAGATGAATCATGACTCTTCCTTGTGCTTCAATATAAATATCAACTTCTGTCACTGTTGGAATTTCTCAATGAACTCTTCCTTGTCCTTCAATAAAGTATCAACTTCTTTCCTTGCTGGAATTCCTGAACGAACCTGGAATGGCAAACAAACTCAATTCAGTGCTTGTAAACCCATGAAGATGGGATTTACCCAAGAAATGTTAGGTTGGGGTTTCGTCCTACTTGGCAGTGCCCCTTTTGAGGTTTTCATCTCAATAAAAGGACAGTAATAACTCGCAAACGACGAAGTCTCAATTCATAAACATGCCTTCAAAATGACAAATGAACTTCTTATACTTGTTCAGAATGATTTCAAGATGACCAAGTCGGCGCGAAATTTCAAAAATGTTATTAATTTTTTAAGAGTTATATATATATATATATATATATATATATATATATATATATATATATATATATATTATACCACAGAGGTATCCCCGCGACCCAACCCAGCAACCCAAACAGCCTTACCTTGGTCTTACATATTGCCAAGTTGGGGTCCGGAAGGGGCGAGCTGGGGCGAGACTAGTCCCCTGGGGATGTACGCAACACCCGGCAAGCCAATTATTATTATAATAGTATTTAAAAACACTTTTATAATATTCAAATAATAAGGTTACTCTATTTGAGCGGAGGGGATATGACTGTCCTCCCACCCCAAATATTGCTTGTCCTCGAGCAATGACAACTCCGGAAACACTACCCACTTCATGCCAAGGTAGCGTATCATGGGGTGATGCTCATTGATCCTAGGCACTGCTCCTGTAAATTGAACCTCTTTAGCAGTAATACTCACTAATCCTGGCTTCTTCATTGCCTCTGTCTTCTTATTGACCTCACCATCATATGTGTAAGCTTTAGCATCACGTGGAAATACCACTTCCAGATCACTGTTATGAAGTTTACTTGGGAAGTCATAATTGCGGACCGTGGTACCCCATGCTGTCCTCTGCAGAAAGTGGCTTAAGTCAGACTGTATGACTGCAGATAAGTGATTGCAGCAGTCACATATTACTTCAGATTTCATCCTTAATGCTGCTAACAATGCTGGAATGTATGTACTTAGTGTTCTCCACATGTGGTACCACCTACTCACTTCCCCAAACTCGGAAATTTTCTCTGTGCCTGCTGATCTAATGCTGTTCAAAGATGATTCACCCAGCTGAAGTCCTCTGTCATGGCTGTCCCTAGGGCTCTCTTTGCTCAGAAATAAAGATACAACAGCTGGAAGCCTCCTTGCATAAATCTCAAATACCTCTTTGAAGACAAAAGGTGGAAACTGCACCTTCCATGAAATCAACCCTTTCTTGATGGCTGTCCCAAGGGTGCGGGGAAGGCTGAGAATGTAGAAAACAACAGTATTGAGATGGAAAACAGCACTCATAAGGACCCATGTATTATAGTCATTGTCTCCAAAATTCCAAACAGCGATGCTAGGATGATGATTCTTCTTCAAAAGATCCCTTTTCGCCGATGCCTCATATGGTGGCCCTTTTTGGTGTGCTACCGTGAACATATTCAAAATGGACCAAACATTATCATAGTGGAGTATCTTACCTTGGAGGGAATCTTCGACTATCTCCATACTTTGAGTGGCTTGGTTTTTCTAAACACACATCTACATTCTTTTCACTTCAACCATGCTTGGGGTCCCATTTGAAATACCTCAGAGAATCACCTCCTTCCCATCTGCCTTGAATTTGAACTCCATTGTTTGGTAGTTTTGAGTAAATTCTCCAAGTGAGTGCAACCATTGCACTCACAAGACTATATCCTTTTCGCCCATTCCCACAATGTAGAAACCATCCTTAACTTGATACCTCCCCAAAGATAAGTCGGGCTGTTGTATTCTCCCCCTACAAGGAATAGTATGGCCATTTGCAAGCATAACATTAATCCCATCAAACTTTTTTGTATTCCTGGAAACAAAATCTGCATCTATAAAATATGAGTGGCCCCAATATCAATCAGCACTGTCACTTTGTGACCCTGCAAGACTCCTCAAATGTAATATCCCTCCTGTCTTCTGAGATATTTTTATGCAACTGATGACTGATTTTTTTTGATATTTATGCTATGTTGGGTATAACAATGTAGTACAACAGAAAGAGATATTGCAATGTATATATTTTTCATACTAACTGAATATTTCGAAGGAAATGCACTGCTGAAATTTCCAGATTTTTATATCTTCAAAAATACTTAGTATTTTGTCAAAATATTAAGAACCCAGTTGAGAGAATATCCTCTAATATCTAAATCACAAATACTCAGAAAATTGTATGGCCAAAATATGAAGCAATATCACATACTCATTTGCTGAAATGTGAAATACATGGCTAGAAACAGCAGAACAATAGTATGCAATTGAAATACAACTCCTTGAAGCACATGCAACTTAGATTTGTTACTTCAAATCAGCATATACTTAATGCTTTCAATGGCTGCAATAATGTTCCTTGGGTCTGCAGATAATAATCTCTTCAATGCTGCATCAAACCCTCATGAAATCTGCACAATATGATGCCTACGTGCCTAGAAGAAGAGGCACCAACAGCAATTAAGATATTCAACAATATCTTTTTCCAATGTATTTAAATCTGCAAAAGATGTTCTCTGAAACCCCTTGAAGATTCTAAAACTTCACCGGTATGCACAATCTGGACCTCTGTATGAAGCCCACAGTCAAGCAATGATTCAGCTGGTCTTTCACAGCGTCAAGATTGCATAAACACTGAAGAGATTTCGTTCTCCAATGCTGATATGAAGACAATCTGCTGAAACCCTTTGTCTCAAGCACAGACTTCAAGAAATTCTCCAAAGCAAAGTCAAATGATCATCATTAATAAATCTATTTCCCTTTTGATACCTTTTTATAACTTCTCCAAATGAAGTATATTTAATTTGCCTTTGAGGTCCACTTTTTAATTAAGTCCTTATGTCTCCCTTTCAACATATAAATTAATAAAGTATTATATCACTTTATTAATTTCCATTTAACCCTTATATCACCTTTCATAATAAAGTCCCCTTTAAATAATGACCTTATGTTATAAAATGAACCATATATTATAAGGTCATATAACTCATTAATTGCTTTTAAAGTCAAAATGGCCCCACTTACATAAGGCTAAGTTATAACCTTATAATATACTTCTTATAATTAAATATCATTTAGGCCACTTTAAAAATTAATAACTCTTTAAATACTTATGGTTTTTCTTATTCCATTTGAACAAGGAGGTTCACCATGATACCCTCTGTGTATCCACCCGCCTTACCAAAAATAGCAGGGGTCCATCTCTACAACCGCAGATTCACTATAAATAGTAAATCCCCTCATTATCTGATCAACCCAATTGAGTAAGGGATTGACATTGCAAATGAAGCCTGTTCAGGTGCCTTGCTATAGATAGTAACCCTAACTGTCCTGAAATAGTCACTTACTATAAATAGTAAGTGTGTGAATCTGAATCAAACAAAGGCTAAACTAGAACTCTGGATAGGAATAAGCCTCCCGCTTTGCCAACTGGAACCCTCTAACCATCTGCCTTAGCCTATGAGGGCCAATAATAGGCTAATCCCGTCACAAACCATGGTGAGCTAAAATGGGGACATTACAGTCTACCCTCCCAAAATTGCTTGTCCCCAAGCAATCTCTCATCTGGAAGCTCACTGTACTCTGCCTAAAGAGGAACCACAACTCCACCAGGATCCCAGGGGTAGAACTGTGTAATGTCCCTGTTGTCACTAACCAATTCTTGCAACACCATCACCAAGACAACTGACATAACCTGCCAAACTAAATCAATCTCAACACTATGTGTCGCAAGTGTGTGAACATCAAGTGGAAGCAACTCAGAAGACTGACAATGTTTGCTTCCCAAAACTGCGCAAGATAAGTTGTCATACATATCATCTAACTCCTGCGCAACTGGACTGTGCATCTGAACAGATCATGTACATGAGAAGCTGGAGTGAAACTGCAGAAGAACCACACCATGTACATGCAACAATACTCCCCAGTGAACCCTGATGCACACAAATGAACCCTCAACATACTGGAGAATGCCCAACAAAATATACCTAGATCCCAAATCCAGAATAGAAGTCTGCCATGCATATTATTCTCAGACTTTTGCTGCTCTACTCTGAAGTCAACTTCACCATGTTGAGAATGGCGAAGCAAACCAATGGGACCCATCCAAACTGCAATGCTGACCCTGTCACCACCTGGGTCCCAATGCAACTTGAACTCACATCCATCTGTCATGCGGAGATAAGATGATCTGGAAGCATCTGTAGCACAACATCCCTCGTCATCCTCTGCCAATCTACCATGGTTGTGAAATCCAACCAAGCCATCATGCCCAGTGATACCATAATCTCTCTGAATCCATGTATCTACTAAAAACCCCTGTGATATCGAAGTAGCAGACTCTGTCGGATACATATCAGCATGATGGAAAACTGAATACTGATCCTGCAAGTACTCACCCGCAAACAATTGATACGGGTACTTACAGTCATTAGTTCCATCTCCAACAAATGGTAACTCTTCGTCCCACAATGGATGGTATAAATGAACTGTCACATGCCAATAGCACAACCCCTGAAGTCTCTCAACATCGCTGATATAACCCTGACCATCGATGAGAATGATATCATAGGCGTCATCAAACTGGTGAAAACTCATGAAATCTATTTCATACGTCATGTCCATCCAAAAGACATACCTCCACACACTCCTAGACCGCTGAATCGCTGATGTAAACCATGAAAAATCAGGGAGTGCGATGTTATTCCATCTAGGACAACCACTAATCCATGAGGAATCTATGAATATGAAGTCACCAATCAACAAGTAGTTCGCTGCCCTGTCATGAGAAATGGGTAGCAAAACCGAATGTGTAGTGTAGATGCCATCAATACTCACCAAAGATAACTCTTGAGTGGTTGACCCACTAGGAGTGTCCTCCACAAAATCATTATCACCATCAAGAAAATAATCAACAACTGAATTTTCTGAATTAGTCAACCTTTGATCATCACTATCTAAAAAATGACGCATATCCTGAATATGTTGCAGATGGAGCTTAGCTTGTTGAGCCAACAACTTGGCTTGCTTAGCCCTCTCTAACCAACCATCATTCAACATTTGGGACTGCTCTAAATCAACTGCTCCTAAGTGTTTAAAATCAGTCCTAAAATGAAATGCATCATATAAATTACCATGACCAATGCATGCATCTTGTGTACCAATCAAAGTAGAATCATTATCACTCACTTCCCAATGATTAGTAGCTGCAATATCATGAGAAAGTAATGATATACCACTGCTGTTTAAAATCAGAAAACTAGGACTGATTGTATCTTTTCTTTCTTTACCCTGGAAATCTTTGATGCAAGAGCACACTTGCATACTCTTGGTAGCCCAATATTGTAGCATATCAGATCTTGAAGTTAAGACATCCCTATATTCAATTAAAACATCAACATCATAGGGGTGAGGCATCAACATACCATTTGATTCATGTTCTTTTCCCACTGCTGTTATTAATTCAGCTTGTTGGCAAGTAGAAGTTCCCACCATCACCTCATGCTTATCTATCTTTTCATGAATGTCTACCATGATACATCTCTTGTCACCACCATCTAAGCTTGGATTCATGCTCATGTGATGTCAAAAGATTGCTGTCCCATTTTCTAATCCATACCATCACCTCCATAACTGATATGTTTTCCCTTACTAGCAAACTCCAAAGTGTAGTATGCAGGACAAACCAAACATTATCAAAATGCAAGATCTTCTTAGTGAACAACCTCTTAGTCTCTCTAATCAGCTCTCTAAGACAAAATGTTTTATATGATCTTAACAATTGTCCTTCCATTGTAGATGATGCATTACTAACCGAATTGAAATCAATAATGTTCCATTCCTCACAAATGGATATAACACTTGTGGCTGATCCATCAAGTGTGTGACCAATATCATCATTGTTTTGAGCCTTCAAATAGCTCTCTAAAAGAGGAAAGTCATAGACCTCATGATACAAAGTAGATGCCCAAACTGAATTGCCTAAATCATTCCTCCTTTCTTCTTCACACAACTTAACATGCTCTTTTTGTGGACTTACTTCAAGAAGTTCTTCCCTTGTATGCTCAACATCCACATATTCTTCGTTTGAAAGAAATAAGGATCTAATGTGTGATTCTCTTTGTCTTCTTGCATTATCTATCAGACTGCATCCTTCCTTGACTTCTTGTAAGTGTTGTCTTATTTGGGCAGCAAGCATCTTGGCCTTCTTAGCTCTTAGAGACCACCCACCACACAGAGCTTGTGTCTTATTCACATCTTCTAAGGTCTGATACACAAAGTCAGAATTATTGTCATACCTTTGTGTCATGTTTTCAACATCTCTATGGACTTCCTCCTTCCCTGATACATGTTTTGTATTGGTAAAATCATTTGCATTAGCATTTGTTTTCCTTCCTTTTGCAAACAAAGGATCCAATATCTTCGGATGTTGTAGAAACCTTGTTAAATTCTTATCATAGATTTGAAAGGCCTGCATGAGCTTTGGCATGAGTTCCTGTATAGACTTCACTTTTCCCATGACTGAAACAATGCAAGAGTGCTGGTCACTCAAATGTCAACCGTGAGCTCAATGAATTTTTTTTAATTTAAACCCCAAATGATTAAGATTGATACCACACATGCAACCATTAAAACTGACATGCAAGCATATAGGTGCTCTCCAAAATGACATGCAAGTACTGGGTATTACATGCAACTTGATTAACCCGACAGATGGCAGGAGACTGCTTTGATACCACTGTAATATCCCTCGTTGTCTTTTGAGATATTTTTATGCAACTGATGATTGATTTTTTTTTTATATTTATGCTATGTTGGGTATAACAATGTAGTACAACAGAAAGAGATATTGCAATATATATATTTTTCACACTAACTGAATATTTCAAAGGAAATGCACTGCTAAAATTTCCAGATTTCTATATCTTCAAAAATACTTAGTATTTTGTCAAAATATTAAGAAACCAGTTGAGAGAATATCTTTTAGTATCTAAATCACAAATACCTAGAAAATTGTATGGCCGAAATATGAAGCAATATCACATACCCATTTGCTGAAATGTGAAATACATGGCTGGAAACAACAGAACAGTAGTATGCAATTGAAATACAACTCCTTGAAGCACATGCAACTCAGATTTGTTACTTCAAATCAGCATATACTTAATGTTTTCAATGGCTGCAATAATGTTCCTTGGGTCTGCAGATAATAATCTTTTCAATGCTGCATCAAACCCTCATGAAATCTGCACAATATGATGCCATGTGCCTAGAAGAAGAGGCACCAACAACAATAAAGATATTCAACAATATCTTTTTCCAATGTATATAAATCTGCAAAAGATGTTCTTTGAAACCCCTTGAAGATCCTAAAACTTTACCGATATGCACAATCTGGGCCTCCGTATGAAGTCCACAGTCAAGCAATGATTCAGCTGGTCTTTCATAGCCTCAAGATTGCATAAACACTGAAGAGATTTCGATCTCCAATGCTGATATGAAAACAATTTGCTGAAACCCTTTGTCTCAAGCACAGACTTCAAGAAATTCTTCAAAGCAAAGTCAAATGATCATCATTAATAAATCTATTTGCCTTTTGATGCCCTTTTATAACTTATCCAAATGAAGTATATTTAATTTGCCTTTGAAGGCCACTTTTTAATTAAGTCCTTATGTCTCCCTTTCAACATATAAATTAATAAAGTATTATATCACTTTATTAAACTCCATTTAACCCTTATATCACCTTTCATAATAAAGTCCTCTTTAAATAATGACCTTATGTTATAAAATGAACCATATATTATAAGGTCATATAACTCATTAATTGCTTTTAAAGTCAAAATGGCCCCACTTACATAAGGCTAAGTTATAACCTTATAATATACCTCTTATAATTAAATATCATTTAGGACACTTTAAAAATTAATAACTCAAATACTTATGATTTTCTAACTCCGTTTGAACAAGGAGGTTCACCATGATACCCTGTGTATCCACCCGCTTTACCAAAAATAGCAGGGGTCCATCTCTACAACCGCAGATTCACTATAAATAGTAAATCCCTTCATTATTTGATCAACCCAATTGAGTAAGGGATCGACACTGCAAATGAAGCCTGTTCAGGTGCCCTGCTATAGATGGTAACCTTGACTGTCTTGAAATAGTCACTTTCTATAAATAGTGTGTGAATCTGAATCAAACAAAGGCTAAACCTGAACTCTGGATGGGAATAAGCCTTCCGCTTTGCCAACTGGAACCGTCTAACCATCTGCCTTAGCCTAAGAGGGCCAATAATAGGCTAATCCTGTCACAAACCATGGTGAGCTAAAATGGGGAGATTACATCGAACTCTAAAAACATGGAACTTGGGTGCTTCAGAAAGAGTAGCAAAGGTGCCTTCTGAAGTCTTTCCTTCTTCTTTACTCTCAGACTCCATCCCATCAATCATCGCTTTAGGCTCAATTCCCTCTATCTCTAAATCCTCATTGGGAATAACCTCTATGTAAGGTATTTTCCCTCTCCCCAAGCATCTATGTCTTGGCACTCATGGCTCTCTACAAGAAAAGCACAACTTTTTCCTTTGAAGCTCATTCTTCGTTTCTTCAACCTTGTTTGGTTTTGGGGGTAATGCCATTGGTTGAGGGGTATCTTTGTGGAAGGGTTTTTGATGCTGCACTATTGGAGATGGCTTGTGGTTGAATTTACCTTTAGCCATTGAATCCTCCAAGCTCCAAGCTCTCTTGATGGCCTCCTGCAAGGACCCTGGCTCTAAAGCTCTCACCAACCCCTTGAGTGAATCACCTAGACCTTCTACAAAGAGCACCAAAAGTCTCCTTTCGTCACATCTGGAACCATCACTAAAAGCCTCTGAAACTCCACTACGTAACGCTCAAATGATCCCTCCTGTTTCAATTGTGCTAACTCTCTGAAGTAAATCTCTAGATCTTTCCTTTGAAACCTCTCTGTCAATCTTTGGCCGAACTCCTCTAAAGTGGTAATGGAATCATGCCCTTGTGTCACCATGCCGTTGTACCACCATTCATGAGCTACACCTTCTAGATGTAAAGTAGCAAACTCGATTGCCTCTTCAAACATGGGATTTAGGGAGAAATATGTATCCAACTTTTGCAACCATGCGTTGGCTGAATAACTCCCTGATCCATCATATGTCGGTATAGTGATCTTTCCCAAAGGCTGTCGTATGTCCCTACGGGGCTGCTCCTCATACCTTTTCCTTCTATGCCCATTCCTTGTTTTCATCTCATAATACTCAACAAAAGACATGTCACGACAACAGATAGCTGGATTTAGGACATTATATTTTGCATGATACCTTGCCATTTCATCCTCTTGTCGTGGGGGTATGGGTTGTTCTTCTTCAAAGGGATCTGCCTCAACTCTCTCTAAAAATTTGGCTTTGAATGTCATCAAGGGTGGGTTAATTGAAACCTTGTCATTAATTGAGTTACTTCCTTCTGCACCATTCTGATTAGATCTACCAGCACTCCATTGCTGATTCATCCCTCTTAGGATTCAAGCTATCTTTGCCATAGAATCTCTCATGGAAGATTGGAATTCTTTGTTTCCCCTGAGAAATTCCTGCATATTCTCTTCATCTCTGTCACCCATTGTTGCCTCTTTCTTCTTTTCCCTTTGCCGGTATCTGATTTTCCTATCACTTAAGCTCATGAGTTTGCATTACCACAGGCTGGCAAAAAAGGTGGCTCTGATACCACTGAAATATCCCGTGTTAAGAATTTAAGTCCTATTGGATTGAATTAACACTTCCAAAATATTATCAGCACATCCAAACAATATTAGTTTCTTCTCAGGTTAATGTTTACGATTAAAGATGTATATTCAAATCCATTCAACAATTCAGGACAACACCAGGTAGTAAGCAGGAATAGTCCAAAAACTTGCCACCACATAATCTATATATATATATATATATATATATATATATATCAATTCTTGAGGGTGTGAATTCCATAGTTGAAATACAATTATTCAATCAGATTACAATTTTCAGTGTAGTTCTTAACACCAACTTACAAATATCCCTCACTGAGAGATGTCGGATCTTGTTGCCACCAGTGCGTCTTAGTAGACAAGGCGGAATCCTGCTCTAACTTGACTTGGTAATTGGCCTGCATGTAGTCTTCACCCTTTTGTTGATCACCCGTCTGCTGGCATCCAATACCCTTTTGCGCCTGGGACGACTTCTTGGTACTTGTATTTGAACGCTTGGAGGGTGTCAGAGACACCTCCAATCGAAATTTGGAGTATATCCATTGATAGCGTCCTTCTGACTGTGTTGCGCTTGCTTTAGACAACAAACCCGTCGGAATGGTATTCTTCTATTACGTGGGTTGATTGGGGATGAAGATTCGCAATTAGAAATGAACTCCCAGACAAATCATGACTCTTCCTTGTGCTTCAATATAAATATCAACTTCTTTCACTGTTGGAATTCCTCAATGAACTCTTCCTTGCGCTTCAATATAAGTATCAACTTCTTTCACTGCGGGAATCCCTCAACAAACCTGGAATGGCAAACAAACACTCAATTCAACGCTTGTAAACCCTTGAAGATGGGATCTACCCAAGAAATGTTAGGTAGGGGTTTTGTTTGACCTTGCAATGCCCCTTGTGAGGTTTTCGTCTCAAAAAAAGGCTAGTAATAACTCGCAAACGATGAAGTCTCAAATCATAAACATGCCTTCAAAATGACAAATGAACTTCTTATACCTGTTCAGAATGATTACAAGATTACCAAGTTGGCACCAAATTTAAAAAATGTTATCATTTTTTAAAAGTTATTAATATTCTTATTATAATATTATTATTATAGTGTTTAAAAACACTTTTATAATATTAAAATAATAAGGTTACTCTATTTGAACAGAGGGGACATGACACATTTCTGAACCCAAGCTAAAGCAACACCTTGCGGTGCTGTTCCTATTTGCTGCACTGCCTGCCCAATTAGAGTCTGTATACCCCTGCAACTTCACTTCACCATCTCCAAAATATCTCAGACCATAATCCACTGCGCCCTTCAAATATTTGAGCACAGGTTTTGTTGTTACCCAATGCTCCTTTTTGGGCTACACCATGAACTAACTCAAGGTGTTCACTGCAAAACATAAATCTAAGCTTGTGTTGACCAGATGCATCAAGGAATCTTTTAGTTGTCTATACAATGTGGGATCAATCACCTCTAAATTTGAAGTTGTCACCTTCAGATTACTGATCATAGGTGTGGCCATGGGTCCGCAATCCTCCATCCAAAATCGCCTTAGGATCTCAACTGCATGCTTACCTCGCCCAAGTGCCAAACCGCTAACCCTAAAAAGTAATGCATTAGGTTGATGTCCTTCATCTCAAACTTAGCAGTTAACTTTGCTTTGCACCTTGCAATGAGCTGTTCCGTTCCTGGAATACCAAGCTCTTGGTGCCTGCAAACATGGGATTCCTTCCCATTTTTCTCAAAGCCCTGAGGCTGTTCTATATACACTTCTTCCTCAATAATCCCATTAAGGAAAGCTGTCTTAACATCCATTTGATGTACCTTCCGTCCCATGACATAAGCTAAAGACATAACTGCACTAATGGAAGTGTATCTGGCGACGGGAGCAAAAGTCTCCTCATAGTCCACTCCCTCCTTTTGAGAGAACCCTCTTGCCACAAACTTTGCTTTGTACTCCTCAATGTTGCCATCTGCTACATGCTTGATTTTGAAGAGCCATCTAGAACTCACACCTAATTTCCCTTCTGGTCTTGGGACTATGTCCCATACATCATTCTTCATATGTTTTAGGATGCTTCCTATTGTACCCCCTTAACAAATGCATCAATGTTCTATTTGCCACTTTGGTTTGGCTATTGATTTTTGGATGAAATGTTAAACATTCTCATCAATTTGGTGTCCATACTTTCTTACAATACAATATGGTCCAAATCTGCCCAAAAACCTTGGATCTCTACAGAAAACAATGCAATTAGGAAAACAAAGTGTATCCAAACATTATTGAAACAATTCAGCTGCTTCATGCCCCTTGTTGGTACTTCTACATGAAATAAGAACGAACATTTTGCAAAACCAGTTACTACAAAATTCTCTACAAAATCATTAGAGATGCTCTCCTATGGCCTTTCATGAACTGGTAATGGCATATATAATCCCAACTTCCTATTACTTGGCATAATAGTGCTCATAGTTACCAGACTTGGACTTGGCACAAACTTGGCAAGGTGATTTTGGACTCGGACTCGGACTCAACACAAACTCAAGACATTTCAAAAAAATATGATATTTAGCGATTTTTTAAGGAACTACATATTTTTCTATGCATACTTCTCTAATTCAATATTCAAAACATAAATAGCTAATCAGTTATAGGCTACTTTGATCACATACACAAGTATATATTGAACCATGACAGCAAAAATCATTATCAGGAATAAATTGGCAAACCAAAAGATAAAAATTTCAAAAGCGATTTAATTGGTAACAAATTGGGTTAGGGTTAGGGTGTCATATCCCTAAACTAGACTAAGATTAATTTTGCACATCCAGTTTATTAAACTTTCAAAAATCAGATCCACAGAACAGTTTCAAGTAAGAATTAATGCTCAGGATTAGTCGCTGTGAATGCTATTAGTACTGAAGACCAGATCCATCCAATCAATATATGAATTTATTCAGAATTGCACAGCTGATTACAACTCACAGTTTTCCTTCTTTACGAAGTACAGATCAGTCATACAAAGAGTCAGTTCTGGACCACTAATCTGGTTATGTCTGCATCACAGTGCATGAGTGTATGATGGCCGGGGTGATGGCAATGCTGGATGCACACAAAGTATGCTAGTAAACCTGTCCACAAGCTCACTGCGAGCTCTTTCCTTCCTGACTCAAATTAGCAAATCTTAGTTCAATCTGCACTGTAAGTAGTAGGCCTTGGGTAGAAAGGTGGAGTTCTAATATATGCAGGAGTATGCCTGTTATCCACTGGTAACTTGGCCAAATGCTGGTTGATGAAGATGCTGCGATAGGGATTTGCTGGCGCAAATGGCGTGCCCAGCAGACCGAATCTCTTCCTCCTTGTGGCGCACTCTGCAACTCAGCGTTAAACCTTCATCTATCTCTGAATCTGCGCCCTCCTTAATCGAAATGTATTAGACACTTTCTTGAATAGCCTGTAAGGGAGGCAGGAACAGATTGTGTTAGCTTGTTTGCAAATCCTGCCTGGACTTGCCTGTAATTTGCAAGAATAGGGTTTGCGTCCTACCTTGCTACAGCTGTTGAGGGTTTCTGTATTCACTAGCTTAGAGCATTAACTCGCTGCTGAATAAGATATCAAGAGAATATAAAATTGGATGTCCTTATGATGTGAAATCTGCTCCTTTAAATACCTGTTTGTGGGTAAAACATCAAGGCAGGTCGGCTCTCCATTGTGAAAAACAAGTCGGCCCGGCATATTTGAAAAAGAGTTGGCACCTAGGAAAGTTCAGGTCGGCCTTCTAAAAATGAATTTATTATTAATATTAAAACATGACAATTCCCCTGTCCCATATTTGCTTGCCCACAAGCAAACATAAAACCAGCTGCACAAATCTGCCACATATGATGTCTTGTCCATGGGCCAACGTACTTGGGGTCTTTGAAATCTGCTCATCCCTTGTGGCAGTCTCCTTGGGACGATTCTTTGCAATGCTTATGTGTCTTGGCTCCTTCTAGAGGTGTGGCTGCTTGTCGGGTGGTTTCCTTTCGAAAATCAACTCTTCATCCTTGTGTGTCCCCTTCATGTTGTTTTCCCCGGTGTATGACTTCCGCGTGTGATGGGGATGATCCTCAAGTGCTCTCAATGCATCTTGGTTCTGCCATCTTGGTGTTCAACAATTATTCTCTTTGGTGGCCACCTTAGGAGAGTGAAATACATCCAAGACAAACCAAACATTGTCATAGTGAAGTGTCTTTCCTAAGGGTAATCCCTTGTTTTCCATGATTAGCTCTTCAATAGGATGTAGACATTGCAAGCCTAAAATTTTTCTTGTTCTCTCTAAATCCATGATATAAAAATCTTCACATACCTTGTGTCCTTTCCATACACTAGTAAGTAGACATGTCTTCATGATGCAAGGAGTAGTAAGGCTATCGTGGAATATCTCATCCTTTATGTAGCTTGTGTCCAAATATACCACACCATGCTTAGTTATGAAACCTTGAATATCAAAATGACCTCTATCTTGCTTACCATCATCTAGCATCAAATACTCCAAGGTGACCATCTTCGTTTGGTCTTCAAGTGAGGTGAGGTGGCAACTTAGTGAATACGTCCATTGCCCTTCAATGTCCTTGTTAGCCTCTCCTAGGTCCATCATGTGCAAACCATAAGTCTCCTCCTCATGACTACAAACTAACCCATCAACGAACTCATCGATCTTGGAGCAAAGGAGTTCGAATGTTTCCTGGTCAACCTCAATGTAGTCGGTGTGTATCATGATGGAGTTTTCTTGATAAACTTGCAATTCCTCCTCATGGGGGTCAAAATCTTAGTCAAATCATTCTTCACCACAGCATAACTAATATCTTGCATATTATCATGACATGGTCCCACCATTTCCATATATTGCAAATCATTATTGCGTTGTTCAATTACTTCCATACCTGAAAATTGGATGGGTGTTTCTTGGGCAACATCTGACGTGTCTTCAATACACAATATCGGTTCTTCTTCTTCCTTGAGTTTAGCAACTTCTTGTGATTCTGATTTTGACTTCTCTTCTGCTGTCATTAATGTTTCTTTGGCTTCTTGCTCCTTGATGTCTTGTGGCTCTGAATTTGATTGTTCCTCTTGCTCCCTGTTTTCTTCCTCAGCCTCTCCTTGTGATTTTGATTCTTCCTTCATCAATTCCTTCTTTTTCTCTCTTTTGTTTTCTTTGAATATCTCCAAGTATTCTTCATAGGTAACATTGGATTTATAAATAGCAGACTCTTGTTCATATTTACAGTAGGCAGTAAGCTTGCACTCATCTATTTCCAGTTGATCCTCTACTTCCCTTCAAACAGGATCATCTTTCCGTGTTCTGCTAAATGAATTTAGGATTCTAAGGCTGTTACAGTATTGCTCCAAAAGTTGTTGTCTCTTTGCCTGCGCCGGATCTATGTCTTCTTTCTTTGGTAAGAACTTAGGTCGCCAATCCATGTTCTTTCTCCTAAGTTTCTTCTCACTTGTGTCCATTGTTAGCTTTCGATGATTCACAGGCGGGCAGGAATTCCTGCTCTGATACCAATGTCATATCCCTAAACTAGACTAAAATTAATTTTGCACATCCAGTTTATTAAACTTGCACATTCAGTTACTCGGGGAGACGTCAAGAAAAATTGGGAAAATGCTGAAAAATTCAAAAATATTGAGAAAAAAACATTGTTTTCGTTATTTCAAGGCAAATAAAGAAAAAAAACACTGTTTTTCCATCTGGCACAGCCAAAAGCAATTTTTATTTTTTGATTTTTAAAATTCGAGTTGCAGGGTCCGGGGGCAGCCGTTAGATCCCCACTCTAGTTTTGAAAAGTAAAAGTTAAGGCCTTTGAGGCCATAGAGACCATGGTGCATATCATTTTTAATAAATTAATTCCTTTTAACTAAGCTCCAAACCCTTCAAAAAATGCAGGTGGCAAGGCAATAAAGCAGTAGTTAGGCCCTAACTAAATGAGAATGAAATGGATATTTGCTAAAGAATGAGTGCTCTCGAGCATGCCCTAATCATTCCAATGTTTGGTTGCTTTGGTAAATCAAAATCTTTTCTAGTGAAATCCAAATCTGGTCATTTTATTTGTTTTTTTTTTTGGTTTTTTAAAGGTCTATTGGCTTGTCGGGTCTGGCTGGTGGGACTCATGAGTCTAGTAAGTCTGTCAGAAACTTGTGGACGAGTCTGCAGGCCTTATTTGGCCTGCATTGCCTTGAGACTCGGCGAGTTTGCCGGGTACACGACAAGGCCTGTAACTATGCTAGTGCTATACCAAACACAACCCCTAATGAGCTTAGAAATATCTCCTTGCATCTTAGGCTAATAGACATATCTCTGGAAACTTTTGGATGTCTTGGCCACTCTAAGGTGCTCTGCTACATTGGAGGTGTGAGCATCTCTTGTGACCAGATTTTTTTCTTCCTTTAAACACAAACTTTTGACTTATTTTGTAAATTGGTGGGCTTCTTCCTTTCCTATTATTATATCTTGTGTCTGCATTTTATTCCAAACTGATGAAGTATGCTTTGTAATGCATCTGCAATTTCTAGGCATTGTCTTGTTAGCTGGGCACCTTGTAATTATTTTCCTTTTTAGCAAAACCAAATTTTGATTACTGTCACAATTGTTTGTGTCCGAGAAACACTTGTTGGAGTTGTTAATGTTTACGACTTTCTAAATACAATTTCTTACAAAAGCTAAATTTTGATTACTGTTGCAGTTGCTTGTATCTGAGAAAGATTTGATCGTAAGAGAAGAGGCATGTCGAATTGGTTTGCTATTTGGTGGATTTACTGGATCCTTCCATGGGCTTCGTTGTTTGTTGAGAAAAGTAAGGGGAAAAGAAACTCCATTGAATGGGTAAGTGCTTATATTACTCACTATTGCGGTACATATTTTGAAGAAATATAGCTTCTTCAGGTCACAGTTTTTATCTCTTTTGAGCTATCAGGTGACTGTTATAGAGGATTCTATGTTTGGTATTGTGCTCTGGATTTACCTGATATTGTTTAATTTTAAAGGCTAGACTTCCACTCTGGGAACTAAATTGCAAATTTTGATGTCATTTATGCAATTTATTAATGCTTTTGTATCATCACTAACCAAGCATAATGTGGAGTAGATTTCTGGCAGGATCTGTGGCGGGATTATCAGTGTTAGCTTTAGATGATCCTAGCAGGAGGCGTACCTTGGCTTTGTATCTTCTAGCTAGACTTGCACAGGTAGTCAAATATCCTTTTAAGTACTAAGTAGTGATTTTGCATGTTTCATGCTTTCTACTGTTGCCCAGGTTTCTCGTCTCAAATTCTGTTCAACCTGTTTTAGTATTTTTTTTAAAGAGTTTTTGTTGTGAATATGTCATATAGTGTGCTTACAACTCTGCCAAGTCCAAAAATAGATTTCATTTTTGGGGAAGCCACTGGAGACACGGAGATTCTTTGTTGTTTGCCATATCATCTGCTCAGGTGAGGGAACTTCAGGAGTTTGATTGATTATTATCTTTCTTTTTAAAAATTTTAAATTAAGCATTTGTTAGATGATTGGCATTACATATCAAACTTGATCTATCTTCAGAAGAGCACTATTTTGTTCTATATATTTCCATTTGGCATGCTATTTCTTTGTTAAATAGTGAGGTCCATTTTGGATATATTGAGGCATGGACCCATTTAAAATGAGTAAAAACTGTAATATTTTTGAAATAAATGGAATTGAATCAGCTCATACACATAATAGTCTTCTGAAAGTTGCAAAAAATAGAGAAACTTCATTTGCACAAAGTTCCTCTTCACCCCTTTAGAAATGTTTTCTCCCAGGCAAAGGGATCAAAATGTTAAGGTTAATATCCCTTTGTAATGCTCTTATTGCAGAGGAAATCATTTTAGAAGGAATTGTTGTAAATAATTAGTAGCATTCCTAATACCAAGGGGATAAGTAACCAAAGGAAAAAAATGTAGTTGTAGCAAGGATAAACCTATCAAGTGATTTCTGAAACAATGAGCACTAAGCCTCTCAGTGTATTGCAACTGACAATTCTTTTCCATGAAAAGAACAATAGTGTTGAGACTCATACAATAATAGGAATAGGTAGAATATAATATCCCTTATATAGATGTATATGTATTCTGTTTGATAATCCAAAATATACACAACTACAACACTTTAGCAGTAATCAATTTGGAGTATAATAATCTCAGTTTATAAGATTACACAGCACCCAACTGGAATATAATGATTTGCAGATAATTAATTTCATCAAACAAACTGGATTTGATTACAATATTTATGAATACAATGCAGAGTTACTGCAGACCTGGAAATGTCTGTGCTGTACCACCTACACATGCACAAACTCAGTTGGGCGGCTGCGAATTGATATGGATAAGATCCTACTCTTCCTTCTTCGATAACAGCCCCAGGTCCAAACCTTTATACATCGCCTCCCTGCCAGATGTTGCTAATCATTGGAGGTGCTGATCGCTGATTTAGATAGGCAAATCTGGGTGCAGTGATATTCCCAGAAAGGCTGCAGAAGACGTTGAATCTTGTTCCACCCATGATTCAATCACAATAAGCATTAGCAAAAACTCTGTTGCAATCCCTTCACGCCGTCAGGGATCTGAGAGTAGATGCTAGATTGGCAATTAGATGATGGGAGGATTTGCTTCACAAATGGTTGTATGTCGACCACTCTTTTCTTGATAGCAGTTGGATGTAGGTGGCGATTACACCTCCTTAGCCGTGGGTGAGTGTAGATCTTATTGCAATCGGAACAGTGCAACAAGTTGGCATGATGTTGGTCTCACAAGCAAAGATTGTGGTGAGTGTGGATGGCTCGGTGCCCAACAAGCATCAGGCAGCGATAATATCCTCTCCAGTTTCCACGGTGACCACAACAAGCATCAAGATTTGCTTTGCAAATGGAGTTTATACCCAGCAAATATGTCAGAGTAGCGACGGTGTGAAGAACTCTAGCCTAGGAATAATGGAATGGACCCTCAACATCAACCTTATATTGATTCACCTCCCTTATCAATCACGATTGCCCATGCATATGGCAGATTCTTGTGCTATGATCCTCGCAGTCTTCAGTGATGGCGAATTGCTGTAACAAGTTGCAAGTGTAATTTCACAGTGATGTCGGCTTCCTGCAATGATTTGCAATTATTTGATCAGTGGAATTGAGGCTAGTGAACTTGGTACCAACAGGGGAGATTCAAATCTCCTACGACACCAATGAATGTAGCTTAATTGCAGACTGGATTCAACTCAAATCTGCCTGCAACTATCCCTGACACACACACAATTTTCCAGTTCAGTCCAACTTGCAATTCCTGAGTGGAAACACACAGCAGAGGTAAGGGTTTTTGTCCTAACCTCGGAGGTTATATTCAAGGGGTTTTGTCCTTGGATGTACACTCAAGCTTGAACTCGAATGAACAATGCAAACATGAAATTCGGATGATCCAAATGAAAAATGGGAGCTGATTGATATACCTCTTCAAGATAGGACCCGTGGGACCTATTTTCTAGCCAATATTTGAAATTACTTTTATTTTAACTTTTTTTTTTAGTAGTTTAATATTTTTTTAAATTTTATTTTTGTTTTAACTAGTGTTTAAAAACACTTTATTTTAATAATATCGATATATTTTTATTTGGGAAAAGGGACATGACACAGAAGTCAAAGAAACTCCAAGTAAAGAGTGGAATTGGCAAATGGATAAGATGGGTAAGATCTGGAGACCTATGGCTTTCATGTTCTCATTCTCTTTCTCATTCAGGTATATGATGATTATCAAGACATAGATATGAGGAAGAACATCAGAAAATATGACGCTTTGCTAGTGTATGAATGGCTATATCAATATGGCATTCTTCTTCACTTCAAAAATTATGTACTTAAATTCTAGAAAAGCAATTGGGTTAAGTTGTATGGAGACAAGATGCTTTTCTTATGCTTCTTGTTTCTTACGACTTAATAGTTAATACCATAGCTCAAAAACTCCAGACTCACCAAAACTATGCAGATCCAATTTTGACTTGGGCTTGGCTGCTCAGAAAATTAAAAAAAATACTCAAATTCCTTAAGAAAACATAAATTTCATGCAAAATAGAATTACACAACGTATCAAATGAGTTTGTAGAAAGTTGGGGAAGTGTTTTATTAGATCTGAATTAGGAAAGAGTACAATATCACATCAACATGTGAATTCAGCATCCTATGATATGATATGTATTATGATGATTGAAAATCATCAATAAAATTTTACTATTCCATACAAGTTATAACAATTTATGATTTTCTCGTCCTTATCTACATCCTTGTGATGGTCGGGGTTCTACTCCTTGCAGTTAGTTGGGGCTCCACCCTTGAACCTTTTTAGGCTCAATATCATCATCAGCCACAATGTCATCCAAGATTCCAATCCAATGCCTCCTGCTTTTGCTTTTGATGCACCCTCTGCTTACTTCTCAAAATCAGCAATCTTGTCTTTTGTAAACATGTGGTCCTCATCCTATATAATCTAGTCGCTATATGGATCTATACATCCAAGTCAATTGACTCATAACTAGCTGGTTTCTCCACTTTTTTGAGGGAAGATGAAGGTTGTATTGCATGAGGATGAGGTCATTGAGGTGCTTTTGTGTCAACTTGTGTTTTTTCATGTGAATGACATCAAATAATCTCCAATTGTGTTCACATCCAAAAATGCTATAAGGTTGAGACAAAATTCAGAGGGCTAGCTTTTTAAATTTTTTGGTTTTTTCACCCCTCTTCCCACCAAGCTGCTGCAAAGAAGACATTCACATGTTTGTAAGTAAGCAATAGTTGTACACATCAAAGATTTGAAATTTTGAAGTGAGGTATAGTGAAGAATAAGATTTTTTGTTACCTAGTGCTTGGGTGGTTCTCTCTTCAATAGCTAGCGGCAAAGTGAAGAGACTCTTGTCAACACGCTTGTATTTATGCAATTCTTCCATAATTAGGTCCCTGACCTCAGCTTTAGCCAACATCCTCTCAATGCATGTTGAGAGGCCCTCCATAACTTCATTAGCATCCCTAAAGTCATATGCGAACAAAAAATTGGGGTTGAAGTAGTGCCCTACTGCATGAATGGGTTGGTGGAGTTGATTGTTTCACCTATGATCAATAATGTTCCAAATATCTCCTTTGTAATAGTTTTGGATGGTTTCCTTGGTCTTGTCCATGGTCTCATAAATGTACCCCATAGGATTTTGCTCCCCATCTACCAACCGTAAAACCCCGACTAAAGGCTTTGACACCTACAAACAAATTAAAGATGAAATTATAAATTTAAAAACTTAAAAAAAAAATCTTGTAATTAGAATTTAGAAAAAGTGAATTTAAAGGATACAATTTAAAATTTAAATAGAAGTTTGAAGTCACCTTGTTGATCTCATTAGTGCTCTTTGCAAAGATATCATAAAAAATTATCTTTGTGACCCTCTTTCCATGCATTGTCTTTGAATAAAAAGAATCTAACCATTGTTGGCTCACAAACATTTGCTTCAAAGGTGTTAGCATTCTATAAATGCTTTGCAAGGTGAGTTAGTTAGTTGCAAACCGTGCTTCACCCGCACACACAAGCTCTTTCCCCTTGGTGTGATCTCTCATCAAGCTAAGTACCCAAAGATGATTGTAGATGCATTTGGTGATGTTCGTGACATCTTCCACCATGGATTTCTTCCAATCAAGTCTGCCTTTGTCCTCCAACAGAAGATCAAGGCAATGGGCAGCACAAGGGGTTCAAAAAAGTGTTTGGTGCTTCTCAAGTAGTCTTCCTACTGCCACATATGCTACAATATTTGTTACAACTTGGACCATATTTTCTATACTGACCTCTTACACAATCTGCTTCAGCATTAGACTCAAATTCTCTGCATTCTTGACTTTGTTTGAGGTGTCAATGGACCTCAAGAACACCATCTCACCATTTGAAGCCAATAGAAAGTTGAGTGTGCAGTTCGTTCCATCTATCCACCGATTTGATAATATGGTTCATCCATACTTGCCTGCTTCCTTTGCTCTTCCACAATTATCTTTGCATTTGCTACTGTTTTTTGGAGCAACGTCCCACTTATACCATATGGAGTAGGCACCTTGTACTCTTTCCTTGCAACTGTTAAGGCTGCGACCAGATTCCTCCAAGATGGGCTTTTCGCCATGTTGAAAGGAAGGTTGTTATAGTACCAAAAATTTGCACATGCTGTGGGCTGTGGCTGCTTCCTCATGCTTTTTCTTGTTCCAAATTATACCTTCAAGTGAAGGCTGTGTTCTTGGCATTTTTTGTGGAATCCTGTGATTGGACTCTTTTGGAGCTCGATGAAGTGGATGTGCCATGAATCCATCGACCACGACTAGAGCCCACAATCTGTCATATCTACGTCTGATTCCCATGCCATGTTGGGATTCAATACTGCTGCAATGGTTGTGAATGTCCTCATTCTCTCCATTGTTTTTGGTTTGTCAATGCGAGGGCCGCATTCATCTCCTGTATGACCTTTGGCTCTGTGCTTGGAATTAAGAAAAAAAAACCTGAAACATCGAAAATTGCAGAAAAATCTCTTCCACAATTGCCTTGAATTGCCTTCAGTCACTCAAAGGAGATAATATGCAGGGTAAGATCAAATACAGATCGGGTAGGGTTTTTAAAGGCCAAAAAGTGAATTTTTTCTTCTGCATTTTTGCAGTATCTGGGCAATGTTTCTGTACCTGCACCATGTTGGAAAGTACTTGTGAGTGCTCACCACAAGTTCGTGGATTTGACTCGCGCTGACTTGGTGGCAAGTAAATTGATGAGCTGCTCATTTTCTTTTTGACTTGCAATTACTCTGCAGTTATTTAAACTATGGTTAATACCATACTTTCCAGACTTGGGCTTGGCAGGCTGATTTTGATTGGACTCAGACTTTGTCACAAACTTGGCAAAGTGAAAAATCCATGAAATAGAAAGTTTTTTTACAACTTAGCAAATTTAACTGTGAAAATAAAGTGTTCCTTAAATAAACAGGCAATTTTAATTGTGCAAAGAGAAAAGCAAGGGTGACAATTGAAATATATCAGTTCTTCACATTTTCAGACATTAGAGTCCATTGACTAAAAAAAACAGAAAAGAAAAGAAGAAGAAGAAGAAGAGATAGTTTTTTGCTTTAAACATCAAGAATATCAGCTTTAATAATAAGATCATGGGAGGGAAATATTATTTTCTACAAAGTTGCAATGACCCCAACCAAATAGATTCCAATCCAAAGCACTCGACATTAAACAAAACTACTACTACCAACTAGACTCTAAATGTCACCAATATCAACTGTAGTGCAATTTTTTGCACTCCAATTTGAAATTTGGTTTCAGATTCAAAATGTCAAAATCAATCAAGCAGGCAGATTTTATCTGGATTGCAGGGCATTTGTGGTGACCAGGACATATCATAATCTGTAGCAGGAATGCCTGGTTCCTCAGGAGTATGTATGGATAGGCTAGCTTTGATCTATTAATGAAGGCCTTAAATTTGCTCGAGGCACATCTCAAAACTTGTGGGCCTGAATAAGCTAAGATGTTAAACCAGAGGTCTGAAGATATGGAAATCAAAATAATATTATTAAAAGATTGTACAACTGTTTCAAACGTTGTTTTACTATCTTGAAGGAAAAAGTACATATGATTACCTTGAATAAGGTTGTCCACATAGCTGCTTATGAGGCTGTAGAATCCATTAGCAGATATTGATTAATCTAAAAGAGAAATGATGTAAGTTGTGATACCACCTCAAGTGAAGTTTAAGACTCAACATTGTCACTTGTCACAACATGAGCTCACTATGGAAAATGAAGAGGTCCACGACCAATTAGAATTGCTCAAATTCGAAATGCAAATGGTGTAGAACAAACAGTTTAGTGTGCATTCTGGAAGCTTGGATCATTCCATTCGAAAGGGAAAGTTGTGGCATTTTGTTTTGACATATGAAATGAAGCTAAATGATAATCAACAGCTACCTGTTATTGCCTTTAGATCAACGCCCAAGGAGAAATGAAGCCTGCATAGCATGGTGCAAGTAAGAAGAGGAGCTTGGCATGGCATAATGGAGGCCTGTGTGGCAGTTAAGAGGCTGTGTAGGAATGCAACGAGCTGCCTGGAGATGTAAACTGAAGCTCTCAGGCCATAAGATATGGCACAGGGATGACTCAGCAAATGGTGGGTCCATATTTTATAAACAAAAGGTCTCTGCTTTAATGTTTAAATAGAAGTCCATGAAATAAAAAAGAAAATGAAGGCTGCACCTATAACACACAACTAATCAGATCCAATGGTTCTTGGGGGTTTGCAAGGACGAAGTTGAAGATGTTAAGTGGAGAATAGCACCCTTGGTCAATAGTGTGGTGACATGGGAATGGAGGACCCTGCAGCTATATAAAATATTAGAACCTTTAGCATGAATTAGAAATGAATAAGGTCGCAACCTTTTCCAAAAATGAAATGAATAAGGTCACAACCTTTTTCATAAACAACAGCTCTTGGGGTTTTTGTGATGCTTCTTCATAGGTTGTTAGAACTAAAATAGCACGATAGGTTGAGAGGTAAGTGATGTGGCAAAAGAGGAACTGAACAACTAAATAAGACATGCCTAGGTGATCCCACAATAGTGTGTCCCACTTGTGGGACATTCTAATTTTTGTCTGAAATCACATTTTGTTTAGATAAATTAATGATTTAGACCTAGATGTGTTCCATCTAAAAGGGTTTAATTGAAGGGGGTTAGATCAAACCCCCTTAGATCAAATCCCCTTGGATAGAACCCCCCTAGGGCTTAAACCCAACTCCCGACGGAGTCTCCTCCGCACCTATCAAAATGCCGACAAAAAAAAAATTGCTTCACTTTTTGGGGGATCAAATGAAGTCATTTGGAAATTTCATTTTGTAAGTATGTAGCCCTTAGTATTATCTTTTTAAAAATTATATGTAGTATGTTTTCTTTAATATTATATTTTTAATTTTTTTTATAATGGATGTAGGTCTATTATGAAAAAAAAATATCCTGTATTCAAGACACTAGGAAAAATAACAAACATTGTTAGAAAAATCTCAAAAAAATGCACCGCACTACACAGAGATGTCCTTATTTCAATGAAAAAAGAAAAATTTAATTTTGATAGATATGCTAAGAGAAATGTATTATGGAATAAAATAGGTTTAAAATTTTTGTTAGTACTAATTCAAAAATTAATAAAAAATAACATATTTGATAAAAAATTACCAAAAAATATCCATGTATTAGATAGTGGAGTTAATGGTCTAATTCTAGTAAATTATGAAAAAAATTTATTTGCAGTGAAAGTTATGTGATGAAATAATGTCACTCAATAAAAAATAATAGAAATAAAAAATGATTAAAAAATGATAGAAATAATTCTTTTAAAAATATAAAAAATTTATAGCTTGAATCTAAATAGAAAATTCCACAACTCATTAGTTTACATCATCCTTAAATCTTTGACCATTTGTTCCCTATAATTGACACAATTTAAAAAATGCTTAAAATGCCGATTATGAGCATCCCATTTTGGCCAAAAAGTGGGACACACTATTGTGCTGTCAATCACCTATAGCTTTATTAAAGCATTGCCATGTTAAACTTAAAAACCTGCATCTTGTTTTATGAAGCTTAGCTTTATTAAAAGATATAGAAGAGGCTGAATATAGACAAAAGTAAAGACAAGCGGGAATATGTTTAAAGGCTTTGCCCTAAAAATAAAACCAAAGGTAAACAAAAGTTAAAGCCACAGGAATGAAATATAATACCCGCGACGAAAAGGCAAGAGGCGGTGAGTCAAGCTTGGGGCTTTGGCAAGAAGACAAAGGGATATATTTGCAGAATAATGGAAAAAGGAGAGGGAATCAGTTTTCAAACAATAGATCACTTCTTAGAGCCATTATTTTAGGTAGGCAGTTACAAATATTTTAGATATTTTTATGCAACTGATTTTGCTTCAGCAAAAATATCTTTTTCCATATATTTTCTTCTTCCCCCTTTTATATTTCCCTTCTCTTCTTCTTATGAAAATGTAACTGGCTTTTCAAGAAAGAGAAAACGCGTTTTGTTTAGATCTGAGGTTGTTCAGGCCTTGTCTGGCATTTCTTCTTCTGTGCTTCAACACTTGTAATTTCAAGAAAGTTTTAATGCATGTGTCGAGACCTGCTGGTTTTTTTGCAGCATGTGAGTGTAAAGTTTTTCATTTCAATGAATGTGATGGATGTGATATATTTTGTCCTTCCTTTGTTGTAGTTTATAAATGTTATTACCTTTATTTTTTCTACAACTGTGCTTATTTCCAGGCTTTATCGACTACTATTTTTCACACTGCAAATCTCTGATCGAATGATGAGGTCTTCCTTCTAGTGCATCACCATTTTATGCTTTTTGTATTTATGTTTTCTTACCTTTTTACCCCCAATTATAAGCAGGTTTAGCTGGAATGAAGAAGGAGCTAGCCATTTAACTCCAGAGGTCATCTTGTATGTTGGATTTCCCTATTTGCAAGACTTTCCATTGCTAATCTCAGTGTGTGGCGCGGGTATTGAACACATCTAAAACACCCAATCGATGTGGCTGCAATATCAGAGTATCAACATCAACTTGACTCAAAATCTCTGTTTAGTGATAGGCCATAAATATGATGACAAACAATAAATATAACCTAAGTTCCTGAATCGGGTACGGGTACGTGGGTACGGTACGCCACTACGGCAAATTTTTTTTGGGGAGTTGGGTATGTTTGGGTACGTCCATGCAAAAAAAAGAAAAAATAATAAATATATATGTATTTGCAGCCTAAAAAACAAGAATTACATTCAGAATGAAGATGACAATTGTATGGACTGATATGCTGCAAACTGATTATATAATACTGATATAAAAATGCAATGATTCCAAGACACTAATGAATTATTGGTTTGCACAGTAATGTTCATCAGAAATATCCAAATCAAGTCATTAGCTTTCAGCGAACAGAACATGAATTGAATTTAATATTGCAGCAACTGGGTACTTATAAATTTTTGATATAACAGCAATATTCAGCCAAAACCTTTACGCATTCAATTCTAAAATGCTGATGCAAACAACAGAAATACAGCAGAACCCCTTAAAGAATCATTAATATTCATATTGATATCAATGATAATTTGTCAAAAGTTGAATGTCATGATAGATATTCATTGTTCATTGGTTCAAAACTTCAATATTAAAACAAAACAAGTAGTAATAACTAATCACTAATCAGCATTATATTGGTCATCATGAAGACCAACATCAACATCATCATTGACATTGTCAATAGATAATCCAGGTAGATGAGAACATGATGCAATATTGACACTATCACTAAAAGTATGCTGGCTATCTGAGTCCACAAAAAGTGAAGATTCCGTGGCAGCTGAAAAATCCAAGTCAGTTCGCTCTGGATCTACATCCCACAACTTTGTGCCCCCTTCCTTGTACTCATTTTGTGTGTGAGTAAGAAGGCGCAAGTTGGAATGCACAAAAACTAACTCCTCTGCCTTACTTGATGCCAATCAATTGCGTTTCACTGAATGGATGAAGGAGTATGTACTCCAATTCCGCTCAGATGAAGAGGAACTAGCAACCTATTGAGGCAAAGTGAGAGAGTTACGGTTATAAAATTGTAAATCAAACTTCAAATTTGTTTCAAAATTTTAAACTAACAAGTTTATTATTTTAAAAATGAAAAACAATTCAAAATTTAAATATAGAGAGTGCAATAAAAATTAAGAAACTTACTTGCGATAAAACTTTGATTGCAAGACTCTGCAATTGTGGTGATGTTACACCATTGAGGTACCACCAAGTATGAGCATCCTTCCTATACTTGTCACGAAGAGCTGAAACACTTTGATTATTGGAGGCTACAAATTCACCAAACTCAGTTGTAACTATATCCTCCATTTCAGGATCAGGGAAGAGTTTAGTAAATGCCTTTCTATACCCTTCGTTGACTTTTGGATCTTTGTATGGTGCAACCCTTGATGGCATAGCAAGAATCTCATCACTATAAAACTTGGGAGTCAATGCAAAGGCAAGAAGATGTAGTGGGGTGGTCATTTTGTTCCACCGCTCAACACAAACTGTTTGCACCTCTCTGAAGAAAGTTTCTTCAAGATCTTGCTCTTTTTCATTTATGATGGACCTCATCTTCTCAATCATTGAGTTGATGACATCATACACCTCTCCCAAACATGGCTTATCCATGTCAGTAAAATGGATCATACTCATGATGGGCTTGGTGAAACTAAGAAGATATTTCACGCGGTCCCACCAATTGTCATCTAGGATCAACCGCTTTACATTTGCTACCCTGTCACTATTGGACTGCCTCCATAGGGACCAACTTTGGCTAATGACTATGCTAGAAAGTGGCACCTTCACCTTCACAAGTCGTCTCAAGACGATTGTGTTGGATGCAAATCGAGTCTCAGCAACCTATTAAAAAAATTAAAACAATGAGCAAAAGCATACTTAATAATAAATTTTTAAAAGTAAATTAGAAATTTCAAATTACTAATTACAAAATCTAAATGTAAAATTAAAAAATTTAGTGTTTCAATTACCTTCAATAGCTCCAATTGCGAGAATGATCTAGAAATGGCTTGAGACATGTGATGGTTTGTGATGAACATTTGGATCTCTTCAGCCTCAGCATAGACTTGTTTGATCCACTCTATTTTCCTACCCAACTTTTGTAACATGAGGTTAAGTGAGTGGACAACACATGGTGTCCAAAATATGTGTGAAAATCGTGTCTCGACCAACATACCAGTTGCTCTAAAATTCTTTGCATTGTCTGTTATGACTTGGACAACATTTTCAGAACCAACTTCTTGAATGCACTGTATAAGGATGTCAACAATAAATTGTGCATCCTTCACTTGCCCTTCACAATCCACAGCTTTCCAAAACATTGGTCCTTTAGGGCATATTGCAATCACATTGATTAGTGGTCAATTTCTTGTATCCTTCCATCCATCAGAAACAATGGACAACCCTGTAACTTTCCATGAATTCCTAATGGGAGCCAATGGAGAGTGTATAGATTTTACCTCTTTTGCCAATAGTGTGCTACGCACCTTCTCATAACCTGGGCCTTTGTACCCTTTTTTGAGCCTCATTTACCATTCTCAACATATCTTGCCAATACGGTAATCGAACAACATTGAAAGACAAACCATTTGCATAGAGGCATCTTGCAATAGTTTGATCTGCAATCTCTCTAGCATCACTCTGAAATGCCCTCTCCAATGGACCCTTTGTTCTCTTCACAATAACGGGCTCTTCTTCATTCCCACCCAAAAATCGGTGGCTGTCTACTACAGCATCAGTTGAGGCACAAGGAGAAGCAAGGGGCCTTTGTGATCCCCTTCCTCTCCTCAAAGGATGGTTTGCACTGCGGGCAATTCTTGCATCTGCTCTTGCTCTCTAATATATTCTGCTATTTGATGAGGTGACAAACCATTACCATCCAGTCCTGGACATGCTTTGATTCTCAAGTTTGAAATGGCACAGAAATGAGCTTTCACTCGACTGTAGGAGCTAGTATACTTAAGCTTACAGATATTGCATATCCAAACATATGTCCCACCACCTCGAACATTCTGTATCATTTCTACATGCTTCCATAAAGGTGAACTAGGGTCGGTTTTGAAGGTGGGTTGACCAATAGTACTAGAACTGGCTGCCATTGCTCCCTGTCTACAATAAATTCAAAAAACAAATATTGAACAATAAATATAAAAAATTAAATAACAAATGCATATATAAATTTCATTTATAATCAAAATTAAAAAAAAAACAAAAATATAAAAAAATTAATCTTTTAGTATATACTATTAGTCTATTACATATAATTTTATAAATATAAAAGCTTCTAGAATCTAAAATTACATACTGTTAAAAATTTAAAAATTAAATATACTTGTACTTTAAATTTAAAAATTATAATAAAAAAACAAGTTTAATTCTGGTTTTATTTAACTTTTATTATTAATATAATAATATTTAATATTTAATCATTCATATAATATTATATAATTATAATATAAACTGGTAAAGTAAATAGTAAATAATAATAATACTAAATTAGTAAATATATAATATAGTAAATTAGTAAATATATAGTATTATTATTGTTATGGTAACTACAGTAAATATAGTTTAAATTATAATAATACTAAATTAATAAATACAGTAAATAGTAAAACTAAATATTACTAATAGCAATTACTAAATTAGTAATTTATATAATATATAATATTAAATATTACTATAATAAAAAATTAAAAATGTAATATATCACTATAGGGTATTCGTATTACCATTCCTATTTAATTTTTAATATTTTAAAACAAACTTCAAAACCATTGAATTAAACAAAAGCATTGGAAATTTAAAAAAAAAAACCTGTTTTCGAGCAAGTTGACAATGAGAATGAGCAGCTCCTGCGTTGGGAAACTGGTCTTCTGGTTTGCGCTGGGAATTTGGTCAACGATGACAATGAGCAGCTCCTTTACTCACGGCTTCTGTATTGAGGCGGCGGCGTAAACAAAACTTATGCGAGTGCATAAATATTACTCACGGCGGCTTACTCACGCCTTTTACTCACGGCTAGGTCTTATTTTTTTTGCTTTTAGGTTAAAACTTTTCGACTATTAAAATAATAATTAAAATGAAAAGTCGAAAATCTTTAAAAAACTTTAAAATACTTCGCGATACCTCTTGGAAGCGCCACGTCAGCAGCAGAAATGCCCGGAATCCTTTGACGTCGCCTAGAACCGTTTCGCTATCAAATTTGCAGATTCTTGTTCGAATCCACAGGGATTCTTGGCCGTACCCGATTCGGGTACGAACCGTACCACGAAATGCCAAGGGAGGGGGGGAGATTCGGTAACTTAGAATATAACAATAGACCTACATTTATTACACTTGAAAGCCCAACAATAGCACCCATATGACTACCAACTAACCACAATTGACAAAAATAAGTGCAATGCATCCACCCTTAGATCTACTTGGATCAGGGACACCTGGATCCACCCTTAAAGTTCTTTTTATCTTAGTACCATAGGCATGCATATTTGTTACCATAATGCCAACTAGGAACACATTTGCATAAAATACAACTATCTTTGCAATAATTCAAACATCGGTCTTGGTGAGCTTGAACTTTCTCACACTTCACCTTGCATTTATTGCCCCACTCTGCAAAGAAACAACATTGTTATTATCTTTGTCAATTCATTACATCGAAAAATAACACTATATGGATATGAAAACAAACGGAGTTTGGTTTTATCCCTTTGCACAATTAAATTTGCTTGCCAAGTCTGCAGCTTGGGACCTGATGAGTTTGGCGAGTCTGCAGCCTCAGTAGAGTAGGATTGCCTCAGGACTTGACACATTGGTTGATACCAATAGGAAAAACTATTTAAATTTGAAAAAAATTCAAGTGTGATAATGACAAGTAGTTTACAACTTTATACCATTGTAGAGTATATTATGAGAACTTCTTAACATTTAAAAAAGTCTATTTTCAAGCTGATTAACCATGTTTACTAGCGTGCAACCTTTTGAAACTACAACATGAGCCTAGGAGCTATAGTAGACAATAAAAAGGAAAGGGTAAATGTTGTCTTGGACTATATCATATTTCCATATATGATGATATATACAAATCCAGGACATTTTCCCCATTATATGACGAGATTCATACAAATACCTTTAGCTTAACAAGACTAGGTCAAGGTAAACCCTAGCTCATTGGCATAAGCTGTAGCAAACTACCCCCAATTTTTTTTCAATTTCATACAATGATAACACAATGTTAGCACAATATTGCATGAATCCAACTAAACACCTCCACACTTTTGATCACCAAGTTCCCAAATCAGGCGAGGTGAGAGCATATTGTGTTTTGGTTTACAAAATAAAGATTGTGCAACAAAGTAAGTACATTCATTTGCTAATGAGCAGGCATCCTCTTATGCAGTGGGGATTCTCCACTTATTCAGTGGGTGGAAATACAAGAAAGGTATACAATGATCATCCACTTGTCCAGTGGGAATTCACCACTTATTCAGTGGGTGGAAGATACAAGATAGATAAACTTCCAATTACTTCACATTGGCAGTGAACCATCCAGGGGTTATTATGTGTTTGAGCAACATAAAAAGAAAGAATACAAAGAGCATCAGCTGTATTCCACTCATATGAGATTCATTAGATCATCATAACATCAACACATGAGCCTTGCAACACACTTAAACCCTGCACAAGAAAGAGGATCAGTTTGCACAAAGGCCACAAAAACCCAGGCTGGAAATCACTGCATATAATCACTGTTGGTCAAATCTGAGATACCCAGTCTTCTCACTGCTGTACGGCAACCCTGCAGAATACCCACTTCCCAAGTGTGCATAATCAAAACTAAGACTGTCAACAATCTACCTCACAACGACCATAATCATTATATAACTTAAAACAGATAATGATCTGCCATAGAAGGAAGCAGACCTGCACCCCAAAACAATCGACCTCTGACAGGTCCGTATGGCCCTATGACAGCAAGAACTCCTCAAAACTCCACGAACTCTGTCCAGTTCACAAGATAATAAGTCTGCATAGAGGCACCAGTGTATATCAAAGACAATGCAACCTTTTTCTGCTCCAAAAAAGGTAAGATGAGATCACAAGCAAAATCGTACTCCATGAAGGGTATGGACTGTTCAGTACGGCCCAGCTTGGGCACACATAAAAACATTACAAAAATGATCCTTCTACTCACACCAAAACTTATTAAATCTCAACACCAAAAAGATGAACTGAAAATACATGAATCTTGAAATCCGTTTCAACTCTATGCAACTTAAGGGTGAAGTCACCATTTTCCAGCTAGGAAGGATATTTCACCATTGAAACTGGACATCTTCTAGAGGGTTTTCGTCCTCAAGAAGGAATGAAGAATTCTCTGGTTCAATCCCAGCAGCATTTCAGTACAAAATTCAAGCATAACCCTTCAAAATGAACTCACACTTCACGTTTATAGGCACCTGGGAGTTACAGAAGTAATTAATTCTTTCTTGGAAATAATACTTTTTTCCTCAAACTTATAATAAGTCCATTATATCTCCACTTAATTGCACACTTTTAAGTGCCTAGATAAAAGAATATAATTTCCCCTTTCCAATGAGCTATAACACTTAAATACTTATTAATTGTTTTCACCCTTAGGAACTTAAGTGAAAATAATAATTAAAATAGCTCATTAAATATTACTTTTTGTGGAAAATTCCAAACTGCATCCAACCGCCAAATAAACTGAACCAATACACTTAGTAGGGTTAGGGATGCAAAACGATGCCTTTCGGGGAACTTTCCAAAATAGACGGCTCCTCCAAGAATCTTGGAGAGCAATCCAAGAAGCCGAATCAAATTCAGAGAGTTGCATAGGCATCCTGACGCAACAATGAGCTCAAATTGAACATCCGAAATCAACAAAACAACTGAACCAAGAGTTCTTCAAAAAGGGGAACCCCTTACCATATTGAGGTAGCCTATCAGAGTTTCGGAAAATAGGCTATCGGACCCAAAACCGACTAGGCAGAAAAAGGGAACATTGCATAAGCTTCACTTAAACCTAACTATCAAACCACACATTTAACCCACCTGATCCAAACTAACTACACTTGGCACAAGTCAGCCACAACATAGCTTTAATTGCACATAATAAAGATAATGCATCAAGAGACCTCTCTGACTAGCTAAGCACTTATGTAGTCCCCAATACATTGTATCATACTAAGGTACGTACAATATCAAGGGTGGACAAGTGACAACTTGCAATTTGCTAAATTTTGTACTAATTTTACTTGAAGTATATGTTGATTTGGTGGATTGGATTCTTTAGATTGTGTCCTAAAATCTAGATTCATAGATGGGAACTTCTAAGACAGCTTTCCTAACTCAGAACTACCTCTAGAGTAGGCCAGCTTCTCTACCTTAACACATTATCACTACTAACTTTTAGAAGAAAAGGGTTAGAGATCTAGGGTGATGATCCAAGATAGTCGGTCGAATGTCTCTCTAATAGGAAAGAAAGTTCAAGACATCTATTTTATTTTGCAAATCATATAAATGAAGGCACAACTCATCTATGCATAGTTTTTAGGGAATTATACAAGTAACTTTAGACCAAGAGCAAAATAAAAGCCACAAGATGCTTTAGTATACACGAATTTCATTTTACAGAGACTTGAAGGCTAGAAGATATTAAAATGCAGAAAGAGAAGTGTTAAGACTAGAAATTCTATTAAATTCCAAGAAGCTAGAAAAACTCTAAAGACCAAAATTATTTACAAGGAGCAACAACACCAATATATACAACTAAAAGAGGCAGTGGAAAGAATATGCCACATGCATTGATCTAGACTATGCAACTTAAGAACGAAAGGCACGTGTCCATCTGGGGGCTAATCTCCCTTGATAATTTATAAAGATGCTAGATCAAAGGTTGATCTTCCTTCATTTGAAATTGTTTTTTTCTTGGGCTCCAAGTTGACCTTTAGAGTCATTACGGTTATAACTTAGATATTTGCTTGGGTGCAATGTACCATGATCGCTTGAGGCTAGAAGCCCATCAATTGTAATGATTCCAAAGGCATGCGCCTTATCCTATGTTATCCCAAGTTTCTGGGACGAGGACGATAGAGAGGCCATTTTTTAGGGGATGGCAGGGGACGACTATTAAAAAATAGGGAAAATTTTAAAAATATAGAAAATTTCAAATATTCATATCATAGCATTGATGAGGCATTCGTCATATACATCATAGAACCTTATCACATAATAAAACCTTAACACCTAATATTAGAGTTGAATTGAGATTTCATATGAGTTGGACAAACAGATTGACAAAATAATTATGCCATTGCCCCTAATCAACATTTGCTAACATTGCATCAAAATTAGAGTCTAAGTCTAGGTCACAACCACTATGAGGGACTGCCTGATCCAATGGAACCCCAACTAATCCCTTTTGTGTCTCCCCCTCATCATCTTGTGTGGCATCTTCAGGATTAACATCCCAACATGTGGATGGAGTTTGACGATACTCAAGACTTTGTTGATCCTAAAGTCACAAGGCACTACGCACAACTTCTCCAATCATCAAGAGGTAAGCCTATTCCTCTTGATTGACTATATGAAGTTGTAAGTGGGGTCAAGGGACGTAGTGCCCCTCGCGGGGGTTTGGGGGTAGCGCCCCCAGCGGGGTCAAGGGGCAGCCCAAATTAAATCCTTTGAGACCACACAAACCTTCAAGGTATATGACATTTTTCATGATTTTATTGCATTTAAGTTTAAGCTAATGATGTAGTTTTGCCATTCTTTTCTCTTCTCACAACTATTCTTCTTTGTTTTCTTCTTCACAGTATGGAAAATGGCAAAATGAGTTTTAGGTTTAGGTATTGTGTAAAGGGATGTTGGGGTATCAATTTTGTGTGTTTTTTTTTTTTCAAATTTGAAACTTTTGATTGCTGGGCCATAGGGGATGGCTAGTCGTTTCTTGGCGTCCCCAAGACGTTTCCAAATTTTGAAAAAAATTGGGGACGGGATTGGGGGGGGGGGGGGGCGTTTCCCACGTGTCCTAGAAACATCCTCTGTAGGGCATTGGTCCATTTTTGTAGGGGACACATCCCCAGGTTGCATAGGCCTTATTTTGATCTAAACAATTGATGGTGCTCAAAAGAAGATTTCAGAACTCCCTTGATTCCTTTAGATTCTAAGAGAGAAGGCCATGCAACATGATTTTGTTTGCCATTAGTATTGTAGTTCAAATATTTCTTGATGTGTTTGGTTGTTGGGTAATGCTATTAGGGAGATCTATGGTGGTCATGATCTTAGGAGGTGGTTAGTTCTTGGAACCTTTTGAATCAGCGTGAGTGTGCTATGTGTCTCACACTTTTCTTCACTTGAAGGGCTTTAGGTCTCACAAACTTTTTCCTTGAGTGGGTGATTCATGTACTACTATGCAAGCACGTGCACTCCCAAAAATCAATGCCATAGTGCACAAACTTGCATGCAACTCCTTGCACCATGTGCCATGGTTGCAATGTTAGCAACCATGCCACACAATTCAGAAGACATCATCTAGCTCATGCACAATCCTTTGCATCATGAGTCATCTGCACAACACTTGGAACCATGCTGCACAATTCAAAAGACATGATCCAGCTCATGCATAGTCCTTTGAATCATGCTTCATTCACATAGTGCAAAGGATCATGCCGCACAACATTGCCGACAACTTTGTGTTCTGTGCCACTTACATTCTTTTGCATTAGCACACCCAAGGTGTGCAGTTTAGAATATAGCGTAGAATGTCACATAGCATCTTAGAGTATTGTGCAACAAACCCACACACGTTCTGGGCTGTTTCAAGACATGCCACTTGTTAGCACAACGATAGACTAGAATCTTAACCTTCGGAAGATGAATCTTCATACATGGAAGGCCAACTGGCTCAACTTCCATAACGACTTTTATCTTCATGATCATGTAAATTTTAAATGCACATCTATGAAATAACAAATAGGTAGGTATTTAGACATTAGATAGGAGTAAATACACAACCATTCATTCCCTCAAGAGTATGCCATGTACAGAACGTGCAAATTAATATAACAATTTGTTACAGTTCTCGTATTCTTCTCTATCTTATCCCTTGTCTCCATATTGCTTCTGCATGAATACAACACATCTAGGTCCGCATCTAGAGCATTGTCCTTGGGATCACTTGGGATCCTGAGCATTGGTATTAGAGTGTTTCATCTTGCATTTTCTAGCAAACGAGATCAGAGTATCTGAGTCCTGAGATCGGAGTATCTGAGTCCTGACATCAGACCACGAGATCCATCAGATTACCTTCCAAGTTATTTCAAACAAGTTCAGATGACAAAGGAGTGAGATGCAGTACTTGTGATCAAAGATGAAATTTCAAAGGCTAACAATGAACATTTATGTTCATCCAGTTTGCAAAAGTCCTCAAACGGGTGGTTCCATAAGTGCAAGCATCAGGTAAAGCTTTTGGTAGCTGATTCCCTTCTAGATTTTAAGTGAATCTAGTCATTCCTATGTTTGAGGCTAAAATAGATGCAGATGTTGTGGATAACTTGTTAGATTAGTTAGAGTCATATTTCTCTATGAATGACTTTTCTGATGAAGAAAAGATTAAGATTGCACTTTTGAAAGTCTCTTCGCCCATCAAGATATGGTGGCAAGCCCATGCGCTTTGGGAGGAAGGCCAGCTAGGAGGAAGAAATGAGCCTACTTGGGAAAATTTCTTGGAAGCCTTCAAGGATGAATACTATCCTGAAGATGTCTATGATGACTGCTACATTTAGTGGCAACAACTGCATCAAGGACATGACCAGTCAGTTTGCGCCTACATCAATGCTTTCCATGACCTTTATGTGAAGTTGGACACTTTCAAGTTAGAGCAACATAGAGTCCTTAAGTATTGTAGTGGTTTGCATCAATTCATTTAGTCCAAATTGAAGTTAGCCAAGGATAAGATGATGGAAGAAGCCTATCACCAAGTGATTGTCATTGAGGAGTCAAGACAAAAGGACAAATGGGACAAATCCTCTGCACTAAATTAAACTCCTTTTTTGGTCAAGACCAAATTGTCCAAGACATGTAAATGGTGCGATAAACACAAATCTAGTAGCCACCCCAATGCAGAGGGCCATGCACAGAAGAACTTGTTTGCATGCACAAAAGCAAAGAGTTCCCATGTGCTAGAGGTGGAGAAGAGAGACCCTGATATTGCTTGCCTCTTTGCAACAACAACCATAACATCCAAGCCAAATGTGGAAGTAGAGCACCTATTCCATTTGCAAATGTGGGTGCAAGGGCAACCATTGGTTTTTTCTGGTGAATAGTGGTAGCATGAAGAACCTAATTTTTGAAGCTATTGTCGCATGCCTAAATTTGCCAACCATGCCTCATCCATAGCCTTACAGTTTGGGATGGATTAGTTCTTGTAGCTCCACATGTTGACATGTCACGTGTCAATGCCTCTTCTCATATGCTATTCATCCTTTTAGCGAGGAGCTAGTATGTGACATCGCACCAATTGATTCTAGTGATAATCCTTGGACACTCCTATCTACATCATCACCAAAATGTTTACACAATCAATCCCTGGAGCATCACCATATCAGTGGGCGATAAGAGACATTAGATACCTGAAGTGATTCCAAGAGTCATACATGCTGCATAGACTCCGCATGGGATTGCACAAGTGTCTTTTAGCACGATTGGGATGATCGTCTTTCTATATATTTCAAGAAGGGGTGAATGATCCATGCACTATTGTGCAAGTGTGCATGCTACCGGACATTAGTGCCATAGTACACAACTCCATGCGCAGCTCCTTGGACCATGTGCCATACTCGTAGTGCTAGGAACCATGTTGCACATCTGTGCATAGCTCTTTGCTTCATTCACCAAGCATGGAGTGCTTGGAAGCATGCTATGCAATTCAAAAGACATCATCCATCTTGTGCGCAACCCTTTGCATCATGTGTCATCCATGCAACACCAAGGATCATGTTGCAGAGCGATGTTGACAACTCTGGCTATATTATGTGCCACACCTACATTCCCCTACATTAGGTGTAAGTTCAGAACTCAGTGCAAAACGTTGCACAACATCTCAGACCACTGCACAACAAACCTGTGCACCTTCTGGAGCTGTTTCATGACATGCCATTTGTTAGCACAACAAGTGACCATAATCTTAACCATTGGAAGATGAAGTGTCATACATGGAAGGCCAACCGATTCAACTTCCATAATGACCTTTATGTTCATGATCACGTAAATTATAAATGTACATCTGTAACATAATAGATAGGCAAACATCTAGTCATTAGATATGAGTAAATACACAACCATACATCTCCCTCCAGAATATACGATGTACGGGGCACATAGACTAATATAACAATCTATTCCAGTTCTTGTATATTCTTCTCCGTCTAATCCCTTGTCTCCATATTGCTTATACATGCATACAACATATCTAGGCCCTCATTTAAATCGTTGTACCCTGGACCACCTAGAATCCGGATTAGTGGGTGGCATAGAACACTTTAAGAGCTATGCTTTTCATCTCAGCACTGTCCAATCAAGTTTTAATCGATGGTGGGGGAAACTTTTATAGGGTTGTTAGACCTCAACCTTTCTCAAAATTCTGCATAGGGAACACATGTCCTAGATCTGGTCCACTTTATAACTTAATGCAATGCTCAACTTCTTTAGGGCATACCATTTGTTAGATTAATTCAGATCTACAACAGATGTCCTTAGAGGACCTTTGCTATGTCTGGGAATGGAGTCTGCCAACACTGATCTTCAAGGTAATGCCTTAGATTCTTTCATGGAAGCTGTGGCATGCAATGAAGTGTTTCTGAACTACACTATAAACAAAATCAGTTTGAACTACAGTTTCAGTTTGAGTTGTAGATAAAATGTAATGACCTTCCAAGTAAAGTGTTTTCCAAAATGTAGATTAGTATTAGAAGACAGAATGGTTTCCATAGGAGAGGATGTTAATTAGCTTTTTACTACTTTGAGGTTCTGCGATGAGCTATTTTTAATAATTATCCATGATTTGTTGATCAGTAAGGTGTTTCTTATATCTATCACCATGCTTGTACCCAATTTATATATCTTGTATGATCCACTTAACATGCCCAAATAATGAGCCTTAGTGTAATGAATAAGGCATTTTTATGCAGTCTTTTTTTCGTGTTTTATCAGATTTCAAATTCACTACTAATTAAGTCATAAGATGAGTTTTTATGGGAGTTAAGGGGTTTTATAATTGGCAAAAATGATTTTCTATTCTTTTTAGTTAATGAATTGGAGTAGATATGGTGAAGTTGCCACAGTCACAAATCAGCGAGCCCAACTTCCAATGGGAAATTGAAGGCACACATTTAGTGGTGGTAATTTTAGGGCTTTCATTCTTTATAGGACAGTTAACTATGTCCATATTATGCTACAATTTTCAAGAGATTTGGTTGAGTCAAATATCTTGTAGTCATAGTGCTCTATTAGTACTGATATTTATACTGCAGTTTCATGTCCTCATGTTCAAATGCGAGCATAAGAATGACAAGTTGTGTTGGTGATGATATAACCAAGTAATGTCCTGCCTAACTGGCATGAACACGTGGTCATTTTAACCCATATGTCAATGCCATCTTGCCTTTTGAGTTGTCATTTACTATTGCAGGGTATGTTGAATCTTTCCCTTTAAAATTATAATTATTGCATGATATATTTTTACTACTTACATTAAGTGTAGAAGTTGGACCCAGTGTTAATGTGAGAGCTATTTATAAAGAACTTACTAAGACAAATCCTTTGTAAACCCAATGTGTTGTCCAAGCAAATCTATATAATTGATTTCTGCTTTCTTCTTTTTGATATTTCTCTTCATATATGCAAAACCTACATCCTGTACTTGCTATTTATAAGTCTAGCAAAGTGGAGGATTACAGTAAAATTCTAACATCCCCAAAATGATCCTACATAGCTCATAGGACTCTTTTCAATCAATATCTGCTATAGTATTGATGATAGATATATTACAGGGGAAATCTTTTGGATACTAGAATCAAGAGTTGAGGAAGATAATTAATTCATAGAAACAATAACCAACTGGATATTATTAGCAGGGCTTTCCATAATCTATTGGTCAAAGATAGGGAGATTCTTAGGATGTTATTTTTGAGATTTTTATGTATCATAGAATCATTAACTGTCAGCCATGCTCGTGCAATTACTTCAAAAGCTATGTTTTACAGCGTTTTGGGGACAGGGGGGACGGGGACGGGGACGGCAGGGGATGTGTTTCGGGGATGGCAGTCCGAGGGCCAATTTTTGGGGACGGCGGGGGAATGACGATATATGAATTTTTCAATATATATATATATGAATTTTTCAAAATATCAATATGAAATATAGATAATATATAGACAATAAGTGATAACAACTACAAGTTAACAACAATTAAGTTATTAACAATATCAATATGTGAAAAAATGATAAAATCATAACATGACAGCAGTATAATACTATAAACTATAAAGTTTAAACTATAATTTATTAATTTATAAACTATAAAGTATACTGTATAAAGTAACAAGTTTAAATAATAAACATTGCAATGAACATTAATGAGTAAACTAATAATTATTAATTAATAAACATTAAACAATAAACAGTAACACTAGTATAACAGCAATGATAATCATGAGATTGAAGATTCATAACAGCAATATTAAATCATTTTGTTGTTCAAATTCTAAAATTAAAGTTCAAACTTCAAAATTAAAGTGAAAGTTAACTGTTAAACCCAAAGTTTCAAACTTCAAAATACAACAATCTAATGTCTATGCCTCATTCGGGCTATCAATATCAAAAGAAGTATCTGTGTCACTGCCACTCTCTGCCTGAAGTGGATCATCCAATGGAATTCCAACCATTCCTGGTTGCACCTCCTCCTCGTTAATCTGCCTAACATCTTAAGGATCAACATCCCAACGTGCTGCTGGAGTCTGTCGATACTCAGTAGTCTGCCAATTCTGAAGTCTCAAGGCACTATGAACTGCAACTAGTTTTTCTGCTTGTTTTGAGGTAACCCTGTTCCTCTTGATCGAGTGGATGAAGCCATAGGTGGACCAATTCCTCTCTGCAGCAGAGGAACTAGCAATCTGTGAGAATAAACGAATAGCAAGTTGCTTCAACTCTGGTGTGTCCTTCCCATGAAATTTCCACCATCCAATGGGGTTTTTTTGTACAATAGTGGCCCTATCCGTCCTAGCCTCTGGTTTGCTGAATGTAGGACCCTAAAGTTCGGAAAACTGAAGCCACTGCTCTCTAAGTATAGTTGCCTCCTCAGTGCCATACATCTTACGAAGGGCTGCCATAGGCCCCTCCATTACCTCGTCATCCTCAGAAGGAAGCATTCGACCAGGTCTAGGTGCATACCACTTCGGATTAAGAGCATAGGCAGCCATATGAAGAGGGGTGTTCATTGTGTTCCACCTCTTTGTGACAATAGGCCTGATATGCTGCTCATAGAATTGTAATTCAGGATCCTTGGCACGACTTACTTGCCTCATTTGATCAAGCATGCTATCAAAAGTCTAATAAATCTCTCCAAGGCTAGGAGACTCTGTATCTGCATACCTGATCACCCTCACAACAGGTGATATGATAGAGCAAATATATCTGCACAGTGCAAACAAAATTTAAAAATAGTAAGACATTAACAATTTGAATTTTCAGTTTAACACTAGTAAATTAGTAATATAGTTATTAGTAACTAAGTAATCATAATACTAATAATTTAAAGAAAAAACAAAGCAAAAATTTAAAAGTTAGAAACTCAAAAATGAAAAATATGTACATATTTCTTACCTGATATTGGACCACCAACTCTCATTAAGCACCATGTCTCTCACCTTCTGTCCTCCTTCTGTTTTTGATGGAGCCCACTTTTTCCACTCTTGAGCAACCACCATGGATTGTAGAGCATCTTGCACCTCTAGCATCCTCTCTAGTAAAATAAAATAGCTAGCATATCTAGTCTCAACTGGTTTAAGGAATTCTTTCTTTGAATAGGATCGGAATAATGCAAGTGAAGTTTGATGATTTCATATAAACATTTGTATTGATCTAGATTCAGCCACTGCTACCTTCACCCATTCTATTTTGCCAATGTCGTTCAAAGCATTATTCAAAGCATGTACACAACATGGAGTCCAAAAAATGTGTTTGTAAGAACTCTCAACCATCAATCCAGCCAACTTACAAACACGAGCTGAATCTGTCACAACCTGCACAACATTAGAAGACCCAACCTCCTCTATGGCCTCCTTCAAAAGGGCAAACTGGAAATCAGCATCCTTACGTTTCTTAGAGCAATCAATCGCTCTAAGAAAGTATGAACTAGAAGGACATGTAACAATAATATTAATGAGCGGCCGATGTCGAATATCAGTCCACCCATCCATCACAATGGAACAACCAGTCCTAATCCATGTTTGTCTCATCTCTTCCATTACTATGTTCACCTTTGAATATTGTTTGTCGAGGGAGGTACGCAATCTATGTTCTCCAGGAGGAACATAAGAGGATCTAACTGTTATTGCATCTTTCAACATGTTTTTGAAATAAGGAGACCTTGCCAAATGAAAAGGGATGGCATGGGCATAAAAAAACTTGGCCACTGAATCATCTGCTATCTCACGCTTTTGCATATTCATCATCCCTATCACTGTATTTTCTTCACTTGTGGTTGTGGTAGAAGTGGCCTTCTTCTTGCCTTTATGACTATCATATGAATGTTGTTCAAGTCCAGGGGAAATTGATAGATTGGAATGTTCATCAATAGATTTCATTTGCAATGAACGCTTCCTCTTAGTAGAAGTAGCTGCATGTTTTTCCTCACTTTCCCCTACCAACTTTAGCATTTCAACTTGTTCGTCCAATTTTATCTCTCCACAAACTCTAACCCCATGGCCACTCTCACCCAATAAATGATGTTCAACCCTCCTACAGCTCCCATGATAATCAGTATTGCAAATATGACATAGCCAATGCCTGCTGCCCCTTGAATTTTTAGCCTTAGGACCAGTCAAATTGGTGGCAAATTGAAGCAAAGGTTTTTTGGGATTGAACGGTCCTTTTGCATGTTTTTGAAGAGTGTCTAAAGGGCATTTAAAACGGTCTTTTGGAGTTCCACTTCCAATAGAACTTCCACCTGTGTTTTGGGTTTCAGAATGTGTCATTTGAACTTCATCACTGCTCTCTTCATGCAAACTTTCCTCACTGCTGCTCATTTTGAATTTTAAATTTTGATTGTGTTTGTTTAACACTTGACAGGGCTTTGAGAGGCTGAAAAATGAGTAAACAGTAACACTAAACAATGAAGTATGAACACTAAACAATAAACTCAGAAAAAAAAAATGCCATCTAATAAAAAACCTTTAAAGTTTTAAACCACTAATAATAATAAAAAACAAATTTTTAAAAACTAAAAACTAAACTAAAAAAAAAAACCATTTATGGGATTGTATTCTTCTTGGGTCGCCCAATGAGGACTGTATAGTGTATTCACAGTATTCTTGTTGGCGGTGGAAGTAGCTATATTCACTATTCAAACAAATGAGTCGAGGAATTAGCAGTATTCAGACAAATTTCTCCTCCATTGTTTTTTTCCTTCCTCCGTTGGCGTTTTTTCCCCCTGCCCGCGGCATGTCTATGCTGCGTTTGGTTTTAGACTTTTAGTTTTAGTGACTTTAGTCACTTACATTTCATTGTCTTTTATTTGGTTTATTTTTAGGGTTTCACCGTTTCCTAATTACTATTGTAAGTCTTTAGTTTTTTATTTTTTCTAATGCTGGGCGTTAATCCTTTTTTTTAAACAATGGAAGCCGTCAGGGACGCCTGGCCGTCTCGGCCAGGCATCCCCGAAACATCTATCGGTGTCCCCTAAATTTTTCATACGTCCCGGAAACATTTCTCACATTTTTGTTTTGCAGGGGACGGCAAGGGGACGTCCCCCCCGTCCCGGAAACGTCACAGGGGATGGGGACGGGGATGGGGGCAGGGGACGTGTCCCCGTGGAAGCTTGTTCAAAAGTGATTCAGGTCAGGCACAACTTAGAATGTTGAAGTATTCATTAATAAATGTTTCACGGAGGAGAAGAATTACATGAAGGCTTTTAAATGTGAAGAACTAAATAGGATCAAAGATTGGAGGAAAAACGAGCAAAAGATACCACACAACATAAAATTTTAAATCATGTTTAAAACTTTAAAGACTAAGTGGTGCAGAAAAAATGATCTTCCTTGAGCTTTGTAAAGTTATCCTTGAAAGCTGCCTTCTAAATTGCAAATGCAAAAATTGGGTTCTTACTAGAGAGGTGGAAGTGGAAAGTGATCAAAAGCCTTCCTATAAGTATGACAGAAAGGATTTATGATAGAGTGAGACCCAAATTCTCTTATTGCACCAAGTAAAAAGATGCGGAATGTAGGAATCTGAAAAAATATGGCTAAAGAGGTGACAAGCCATTTCAAAATCAGATCTTCTAAACACAGTTTTAGGATGTTACTGCTTGCGGAATGTAGGAATCTGAAAAAATATGGCTAAAGAGGTGACAAGCCATTTCAAAATCAGATCTTCTAAACACAGTTTTAGGATGTTACTGCTTCACCAAAATTTGTTAGTCAAAACAAAGATAATCATAACTTACATGTTGAACTCATGTTTTTGATCTAAGCGAGAAGAATCTACAGTCGTGTTTTGGAAGAATTCCTTTGTCGGAACCTGCTGAATATGACTATAAACAAATATAGCTATTTAATTAGTGCCTCTTCTCCTATCTCTCTATCTCTCCTAGAAATGTCATTTTTAGGGGACACCAGTATAATTGGAGATAGTTGCAAAATAGTATGGTAAATGGTGAATCTGTTAGCTATAAAATGCCTTTCGAAGACAATATGTGAAGCCACCTTGCGGGCTTGCCCTTAAGTTTACCAAGGCTAAAAATATTCAAAGGGAATTTGGCTAATGCATCGTGAAGCTGGAATTACTAGTCTTATAAGTAGCATAGATGTAGATGCTTCTTGTGGTAAAGGATTGTATGCTAGCTTTTCTAGATTCTGTAGGACGATGTCTTCCATGTAACTTTGATGTTTGAAATGTGTTATCTTATTTCATATTAGATACGGATGTTCCAAGAAAAGAGGTTTATACATTTTGATTTTGTAGATAGTTACCAGAAGATGAACTATTACAGTACCGTAGCCATCTAACTAGAAATGGGAATGAAGCTAGAACTAAATGAGAAACGAAGGTCTGATGCTTTCAGGGATAAGAATAAGTTTTTAAATACACTTTTACATACCTATGAAAGAAATATTCAAGAATGTTTGAAAATATACAAAAGTCGATCAAAATTTTTTGCAAGCATATTTAAGAATCATTACAGAAAACTGGCCATCCTTAATATTATTAATTATAATCAGGAAACAAACCCAGGCTCAAAGTTTATGGCTTGCAAGCTTGCAAACGTACAATCAATATTCATTCATGTCATTGCTTGAGGGCGTATTTGGAGTCAAACACACAGAACCACTATTCTGATCAATATTGACATTCTAATGATTGGGACCACCTGTTAATATGTCTTCTGCATTTTCCTGCAAAGAGCTCTCATCTTCACAATTTTCCACCTGAATACCACATCACTATACCACATCCCTAGTGAATTAGGCTTGTTATCGAGATATAAGGTGAAGATTTGAGTGAACATGCACCAAACTGTGAGCTTTTGAGAGGTTGGACACTTTCACATCACAAACTCAACTAATGAACAATGTAGCCAGTTTCTCTTGTGCTGATGAAATAGCCACCTCCAAAGTGAAATGGAAATGGTGTAAATAACACCTAATAATAGAATATTGGAGCGCATTAAATTTTGAAGTTTAAAATAAAATATTGAAGATTGGTTTGCTATGAAGAAGATAACATATCAAAGCACACAAATATCCAGGCATCTAAGCAACAAAGTAGTAGCTCTAGTGTACTCCAAAGCTCTATGATCAAATTGTGTCTGTCAAAGAGGCCAAAATCTGAAATCATCACGAACTGAGAAGTTGCAATCCTATTTATAGTCTTATATTTACAACATGAGGATACTCATGTTTTAACTATAAATAGGATTGAGGAACAGTGTGGTGCAAATGTGGATACATTTTTTTTTGTTATGCATTCAACTATTGGAATGCATAATTCTAGCCTTCATTGACATATCCGCCCTTGGATATGAGTGGTTTGCATTTAGGGGGTTTGAACCTAGATGTTCCAACATACCTATAGAGCAAAGTTTCTCACTATATGTTATTTAGCTACAGTTCTATATATCAATTTTTTGTTGGTGCCACTTTTTGTACCAATCACAAGTATACCCATAAATATTTGTGCACAATCGTCAGTGCATCACAATTGTAACACCTGTTGACAAGAATGTTTTTTTTTTTGCATCACGTCTTTGTTTTCCTTTGGTTTCATAGGAAACCACTTGCTGTTTGAGTAAAAATGACATTGAAGCAAGAGGGCCACAAAGCGTCTTCCATTTCATGAGACCAATATCCATACTACATCACTCATTGTATTAAGAATCCAGGAATGTTCTTTAACCATTATTTGATTTATCTTCTCCATCTTTTGTTCAAATAATTTCCCATAAATCCCCTAAACATGTCTGGTCCCTATCAAGCATGTAAATGGCCTAGAAAATAGACTAGTCATGATCACTACATCCTCCAATTATATCTATAATCCTTTGACAGTCAACCTATTGTAATGCCCTCAACTTCTTTACCATCATTGGAAGGAAATTCCTTCCTCCTTTGCCTCTCAAGGAAAGCCACCATATCTCTAAATGACTGACATACTTTTTACAGATGTTGCAACATAATGAAGGTGCAAGCAAATCTAGTGCCTGCACGTTAAAGCCCAAAAGTTGCATATTTTTTTGTTGATTGTCAATTGTTATGTGATTAACATTCTAACTTTGCAACAACTTTCCTTCATTTACTGTCTGGCAAAACCATGCAGTGTTTTCGAATATCCTTCAACTTGAGGTTAGTCCAATGAATGACACAAGGAGTCCAAAATATATTTGGGTACTTGTCCTCAATCATACCCTCTGCAAGAATATTGTTGGTTCCGTTATTTGTGACCATTTGAACAACATTATCCTGATCAACTTCTTCTATTGCCTCTTTGAAAAGGACAATCAATAATACTCAATCCTGGGTCCTCCCTGCAGTCTCATGATATTTCAAAAACACAACTCTTCCTTGGTTAAACACCAAGATATTAACAAGAAATTAAGGGTCGATATGTTTCCAACCATCTAAAACAATAAACACTGCAGAATCTGTCCATGTTTTCTCTAATGTCTCGAAGTTCAAATTCAATTTGAGATTCTTAAAATATTGTCCTCTTTTCTCACAAAGTGGGTGTTTATCCTATCGATGCTACCTTTTGTTTCCTAGAAGATTTACTCACAGTAAATGCTATAGCATTCACAAATAATAACTACCAGTGAATATATAAATACTTGTGTGACTTCTAATATGGCAAAGATGGGTTAGTGGGAGAAGACCTTGTTGTGCAACCATAGATGTAGTAGGTTCAGATTGGCCTTCAATGGGATTACTTTAATTGCATTTTTTTAGTTTCTCAACTTCATTATAATGTTTAATTAAGGCAACCTAATATGTAATATGACATAGGAACCTTGCACAAATTTTTATCTGCTCTTTTTTTTTTTCCAACAATAATCAATCATTATTTAATATGAATGTTCTCAAGTCATCTATCATGTCCATTTATTTGCATCCTTTTACGTATGACTTTTTATAATTTTAATTTCCAACAACTCCAGTAAAATGTCTTCAAACCAAACATATGTAAAATATTAAATACATTTTTTGTAAATTTTTAACTCATCCAATTGCTGCCTATGGAATTTTCTGAGCTACCATTGTTTACTGAGGTAGATGTTTATGAAGAATACGTTAGTTATTTCTATGCTAGTCTATTGTCTTGAAGCCTCTTCCTACCTCTTTTTAGATTGGTTGGCTATGCTAAAGGAGATGATAGAAATGGAATGAGCAAATCTCAAAACAACTTGCTGTTGGTGATTTAGTTTATGGAATTAACTCCAATAATTTGAGACATAACTGCAAGACTTGTTGATGATACAAAGTTTGAAAAATAATGTGTGATGCACTTGTCTTCCTATGTCCTATCAGCCTTGAGGGATGCCTGCCACTTCCCATTTTCAAGCACCCATGACTTTTATTAGCATATTTTGTACTTCAATACAGAAATGCAGCAGGAGTTACAAAAGCTATAATAGATAATCCAGGGACCAGAGGTAATCCCAACTTAGCAATACACAGTAGCAGCCCAAGCATAGCAGTTGCACCAGTGAACTGGTGAAGGCATGGAAACAGTTTTTAATGAATAGAATATGCTATGCATGTTAATATCATAATCTACTAACAGTATGCAATATTCAGAACAACAGTCATATATCAGGCCTATAAGGCCAATTTCATGAACTTGTATTTTCTTCTAGTACAAGGAAAAGTTTTGGTCTTGCAAGGAAGCTGGTGTACTCTTTTAATATCCATGTGCATATAATTAAATGTATCTACTTAATGAAAAATATGCACCAACTGATTTGTATGTTTATTATAGTCAAGCTGGATGCGTTGTGCATTTCTTTGTACATGTAGGATTGAATATAGAGAAGTGTTGCAAGTTCAACTGAGATAGCCTTGAGTATCAGATTTCTTGTCAAGAATGAAATTGTGATTTTCGGTTGCTGCCCTATTGAATGAAGTATTTTTCATTGCAGGTTATGTATTCCTTTATTATGCGACCAGAAACACTACCTAAATCATATCGTGACTTCATTGCAAAAACCGGTCCAATTGCTTTGCCAGTTTATAAAGCTGTCCGAGAGAGTTGCAGAGGTGGTCCTATTGATTTGGTTGCTCTATCTGCTTACTTATCGAGTAGGATGGGTTTCCAGTCTCATAAATTGGATCCACATGCTTCGATTATTCCATGTTCTATCTTACATCCCGATACAGCTTCATGTTTAGCGCATAATGCAAATGCAACGTATTCAACATTCAGAAAGACATTTCCACTATATTTCTCTTTAACGTTTGTACCATTTGTTATTCTTCATCTTCAAAAGGTGATTTCCTGTTTTTATAAAAAGATGCAAAGTCTGTTTCTGTTACATTGAAATATTAATCTTAATTTCTGATCTATTTATGTGTTGATGATTTCCTTTCACTCCCAAAGTTGTGTTTAGGTTCCCTTTTCCTTTTATACAACAGATAAGAAAAAGTGAAAATGCAATAAATAATGAAACTGTGCAGAGGAAGAATGCTGATTATACAACTTACTAGTTAATTGAATATTAGTTTTCAAGATGTTTAAACGAGCGCCCAGGCATATGATGTGTTTTAGCTGCTGCTTTCTTTTTTTGTTTGCATAAAAAGAACATTTCTAAGTTTGACAATTTTGCAGTTTGTAGTAGTAAGAAGGGTTTATGATCTGCTTCGATTTATGAAGTAGTTTGTCCATTATGGAATATTTGATATTGATTTTACATTGGCTAGATGTAGTGAGTTATGTTTAAAGAGAAACAGATCTATTGAACATTAGAAGCTAAGATTGTGAATCTACATAACAAGATTGTATGCATGGACTTCCAATTTACAAAATTATATAACTTGTTAATAGCATTGTACAAAGTTGCCAGGGTGCATCGGGTATAGGAAGGCATATGAAGTATATAACATGCTATATAAAAGTGGTGAGTACTCGCCTGACTTGTAAATGCAAATAACTTGTCTGTGGATACTGCTAAATAATGTGGCTGTGGCTACTCTATTTTTCTTTCCTATTCTTTGCTATATATATATATATATATATATATATATATTTCATTCTCTACTCTTGCACTGCAATTGTGCAAAAATGTCATCTGTTAGAGGGAAAGGCACTATGCAAGGCAGAAAGAACCACACTTGAAAGCATCACACATTAGGTATGTTCAGGGGTACGGTGATCTGCAATTAATCTGGGTTTAGCAGTACTGCCAAGGCTACTTTCCAGATTTTCCCAGTCATGGTTTTTGTATTAAAAATTAGAACAGCATTAATAAGATCTAGGAAAACAGTAGAACAATGGAAAATGAGAACTATTTGAAATCTCAACAATGAAAGCATTTTATTGAATCTAGGAGATGAATACATATCAAATATTTTCCTTGAGTTTGGCTCTACTCTCACTTGGTGATCAGATGTAGAGGTTTTTAAGCTAATGTCCACAAGGAGGAAAATATAATCACATAATTACTCTTTACCCTGGCCAGGAACCATCTAAGTTATACCTTATATCCTTGGTTGGACATGCCATGCATGCCCCTTCTCCAGTGCCCATGACCTACCTTGCTCTGTCATCACGAGATTTCGAATGCCCAATATCCAAGTATACAAGGCAATAAATAGTTTTCCAAGGTAGCTGAAAGACAACCAACATACTCTTTCATAAGAGCTTTAATTACACCACTTAATCCTTTTAACAATTTACATATGTATTGTATTATTTAACAACTTTTACCCCATTTACATAAAGTAAAGGAATATTAATTCCATATATATATTTGAGTAAATTTTTCATAACAAGTAGAAGAGGTTTTAATTGCCTCAAGTCCCTAGCTGAAATTCAAAGCTGTGTGATTTAGTGGAGGAAGTGACACAAGTGATAAATGCTTTTTTTCCTAGCTATGAGGAGAAAAATATAGAGAAGATGTTGATGAGAGAAGCAATTAAAGTACTGGCTCATAGATTCACCATTCATCCACTAAAGAGACTTCAAGCCAATTTAATTGACCAGTCTCTTTTTATTCCTCACAATATTCTTGGCGCACAACCTTTGCTTGAAGATATTGCTTTGAACCAAGGAAGCAAGGATGGTTGTTGCTACTTTTATTATCATAATAACACACCGTTCAATGTTGCAAAAAGCCCAAATTGGGAGGCATTGGTAAATGCATACATCATTGCTAGTGCAATGTTTAAGGCATCAACTCCTCATGATTTTAGTGGGCCTTGCTAGAGGAAGCCATAAATGAAAGAAAGCTAAGGTGCAAAAATGCTTCTTGTAGTAAACTAAGAGGAGAGATGAATAGAAATATGATCTAAAATAATTTGCAAGAAAGAAACAACACAATAAAATCATTCACCATAACACAATGATGTATCCTAGGAAAATCCTTTGGAAAAAAACCTAGCCTTCAAACTCCAAACCAACGTATTAATTAACAATAATTATCTGTTACAATACAATGTAGGCAAGGAGCCTTCACAAGAGACAACACCAACACATAGATCAAGAGTAATACCGACAAATATAAAACTACTTACAAAATACACTATATAAACTCCATCCCAAGCACCTAATAAATAGAGAAACCAATACATGAAACCACCAATGGGGAATAACAAAACCATGAGCCTATTACACAGGTAAATGGCAGAATGCTGGATGATATTCACATAGAGCAAAGGCTCTTAAATAGGTTACAAGTAATTACAAAGAAAGCAAGTTTCTATATTTAGAAACTGCCAAAGACTGCCAGAGATCGACACACGATCTTGTCATAATTACATACCGTTATAAGAAACTGACCATTAACTAAAAATAGGAGATTCTAAGTATAAAAGAATATCTTAATACCCTCCCTTAATGGTCAACCTATTCACTACACCAAGAGACCCCCTGAATTTTACAAACTTGTCAGGACTAAGGGACTTGGTGAGAATATTAGCTGTCTGATCCTCAGTCGGAACATATAGCAACTGAACTGATCCGTCTTCAACCAACGATCTGATGAAGTGACAATGCGTCTCTACATGCTTGGTTCTTTCATGGAAGACCGGATTCTTGGCAAGTTTGAGAACTCCCTGATTGTCACAAAACAGGGGAGTCGGACCTGCGTGAGATAGTCACATATCTGCAAGCATCAGGAAAAGCCAAACTGCCTCACAAGCTGCCTTCACTGCACCTCGATACTCAGCTTCTGTGGAGGAGAGTGCTACAGCCTGCTGCTTCTTATTGGTCCATGTGACGGCACCGGATCCCAAACTGAACACATACCCAGAAGTTGATTTTCTGTCATCAACTGAACCTGCCCAATCTGAATCTGTGAAGCTTCTAACGCTGGGATCAGAATTCCTTGTGTAAAGAATTCCAAAGTCAGAAGTGCCTTTCACGTACCGCAGCACATGCTTAGCCGCTACCCAATGAACAGCCTTAGGAGCTGTCAAAAATCGTGAAATGTAGCTGACTGCAAAACTGATGTCTGGTCTAGTAGCAGTCAAGTAGATAAGACTGCCTACTAGCTGTCTAAACAGAGACTCATCAACCACTGGTGAGGCAGACTTAGCGGACAGCTTAAGTCCTTTTTCCATCGGGGTGGAGGCTGGTTTGCAATCCTGCATTCGGAACCTATCCAGAAGACTGCGAGCGTACTTCGACTGAGAGATGAAGATGCTGTTCTGAGTTTGCCAAACCTCAACACCTAGACAATAGTGTGAAAGTCCCAAATCTGTCATATCAAAGGATTTGCACAGGTCCTGTTTGATCTTATCGATCAGGTGTGCCGAGCTACCAGTAATGAGCAAGTCATCCACATAGACAATGAGCAACAATATATCATTCCCAGTATGTTTGATGTACAAATTTGGGTCAGATGGACTCCGCTTAAAGCCATGATCTGTGAGGTACTTGTCGATTTTGATGTACCATGCTCTTGGAGCCTGCTTCAAGCCATAAAGTGCTTTGACTAGTCTACAGACTTTCTGTTCTTGTCCGGCAACCTTGAAACCAGGAGGCTGCGTCATATAGACTTCTTCTTGCAACTCACCGTTGAGAAAGGCACTTTTGACGTCCATCTGATGGACTTTCCATCCAAACTGGGCTGCTAAGGCAAGGACGAGCCGTATGGTACTCATCTTGGCGGTAGGAGCAAAAGTCTCCTCATAGTCGATGCCTTCTTTCTGTGAGAAACCCCGAGCAACAAGCCGGGCTTTGTACTTGTCCAAGGTTCCGTTAGCCTTGTACTTAACTTTATACACCCATTTGCAGCTAATGGGTTTCTTCCCTGGAGGAAGGTCGGAAAGGACCCAGGTGTGGTTCTTCTGAAGGCTCTGGAGTTCTGATTCCATCGCCGTATCCCACTCTGGAATACCTTTAGCCTTTGAATGAGTCTGAGGCTCATAGACACTTTGCAGGTTGGCCATGAGAGCAAAGTTTACTGTATGCTGTTATTTGCTCTTATTCCGGGAGGATCTACCCTCAACAAGTTCATCATCATGAAGATCGGCAATCGTCTGAGACCACCATTTGGGGCGACGGGTAGATGGGCCAACGTCAGGTTTAGCAGGAGGTTCTGGAACAGGTGCAACAGGTAGAACAGGTGCATCATGTAGAACAGGTGCATCAGGAGGATACTCAGGATCATCCTCAGGGATGTCAAACTGAGAATCGTCGGAATCTGAAGAATTATCAGCATCCCTCCCATAATGTGGACCTAATGGAAGGCGGACACCCAAGTCAGGAGCCTTCAAAGGCTGATCTTCGGATTGCTGCACAGAAGAGGGAGAGAAGAAGGGTCCCCGCTCTTCATCAAAAACCACATCACGACTGAAGATGAGACTGTCTGTCTCAATGTCAATGAGCCGATAGGCCTTGTGGTTATCACTGTATCCTGTGAACATTAATTTTTGACTCTTGGAGTCTAGTTTAGAGCGCTTGGCATCGGGAATCCAAACATAGGCAAGAGAGCCAAAAATTTTTAGATGACTGACCCGTGGCTTGCGGCCAGTCCAGACTTCTTCTGGAGTTTTATCCTTAACTACATAGGTCGGAGACCAGTTAAGAAGGTAAATTGCAGTGAAAACTGCTTCTGCCCAAAATTTCTTAGGAACACATCTGTGCTCCATCATGGAACGGGCTAACTCAGTTATAGTGCGGTTGTGCCGCTCTACAACACTGTTCTATTGAGGAGTGTAGGGTGTGGTCAATTGGCGTTTGATGCCATGTGTATCACAGAAGTTGGAGAACGCATTTGAACAAAATTCCACCCCATTATCTGACCTAAGAGTTACAATGGAACAACCAGACTCTTTTTCTACTAAGGCCTTAAACTTCTACAAAACTGAAACACATCTGATTTCTGTCTAAGAAAGTAAACCCACATTTTCCTACTGAAATCATCAACAAACAGTAAAAAGTATTTGCATCCAGTAACTGAAAGAGTATTCATAGGGCCACAAACATCAACATGAACCAACTGAAGTACCTTGGATGCGCGCTAGGAGTCGCCAGTCGGGAATGGCGTGCGGTGTTGTTTCCCAGCTTGACACGATCCGCAGACACCAAAGTTTTGAGCCTGAATCTCAGGGAGCCCATCTACCAGGTGCTGTCGGGAGAGCTGAGACAGGTAGTGCACATTCAGGTGCCCATACCGCTGATGCCAGAGACTGGTAATCGAAGAGTGTCGAGCTGCGAGGGCTGATTTAGGAGGACCATCCGAATCCACAAGTCGATAAAGACCATGGTCCTCAATGCCAACAGCTACAGTGCATTTGGTCTCCTGGTCGATGATCGAGCACTTGTGAGCGTTGAACACCACATCAAGTTGTGGAGAGTGTTTCATGATCTGGCTAACTGAAAGTAAGTTAAGTTCCATACCAGGAACATAATATACGTTGAGGAATATGGATTTCCTCCCACCAGACTGAAGCTGAACAGTGCCCTTACCGGCAACTGTGTACACTTTTCCACCACCGAAGACCACTGAATTACTGAAAGGGGAGAGTTCTATAAACCAGTCACGACAATGAGTGAAGTGACGCGAAGCACTTGAATCAATGTACCAGGCAGAGGATTTTGCATGGTCTGCAGGTCTTTTAGCCATGAAGGCGTAAAACACAGACTCCTTCTGCTCAGTGTGCTCCGCACTGTTGGCCTTCTGCTGAGACCCTCCCTGCTTCTTCTGTTCAGAAGCGATACGTGCGCGACAATCTTTCTTGATGTGTCCAAACTTGTGACAGTAGTTACACTGAATGTTCTTCTTACTGCTGTCCTAAGATGGCGCTGGCTGATTCTGCTATGGAGGCTGACTTTTGCCTTTATTCTGAGCCTGAAACTTGGCTGCAAAACCCTGCTCTGAAGAGGACGAAGAAGCACTACTACCAAACTGTTGTTTCCAGCGATCCTGCTGCAAGAGGATAGTACAGAGTTCTGGAAACTTCAGATCAACATTAGCTGATGTAATGTTGAGAGTCTCAATGAAATGTTCATAGGACTTAGGTAGACTTTTCAAAGTGATCACAACCAGGTCTTCTTCCTCCATTTTTCGACCAATAGCCTCCAGCTGATCTGTGATCTCCTGGATCTTGTTCAGGTGCGTCTGCAAAGATGTCTTCTCATCCATCATGATAGAAAACAGTATATTTTTCAGGAAGAACGCATGGCTCTCGTCGGAGGTTTCATGCAAACCCTTCAGATGGTCCCAAATCTCCTTTGCTGTCTTTCCAGCCGGAATCTGAGGTAGCTGATCATCTGTGACTGATAGCTTAATGAGCATGACTGCTTCATGGGTTTGTTCGTCAAACTTATCTTGGTCTTTACCCGCCGTTGCTGGATGAGTGGTAGTGCCTAGAATGATCTGAGTGAGGCAGCGATATTCAAAGATGGTCATCATTCGCTGCTTCCAAGTGTTGTAGTTGCGGCTGTTGAACCGCTGACTGCCTTCCAACATAATATTGGACAAGCTCGCCATTCCACATGCTTTTCAAGGTACGAAAAACGACTAACAGAAGTGGATGCGAACTGAAATTCCGGAAAGAACACTGTAGGTACGCTGAACAGAACTGAACTGGCACAAATTTCGGAATAGGTACGCTGCACGGAAAACTATGCACCCAAAAAAAATGGACGAATACCCAAAAAAAACCCACAGGAATGTCTTCAAAAAAAAATTTCGTCAAATTTTTGAGTGTCAAAGCCCTAGACGAAAAAATTCCGTGCCCTAGGCATTCAGAAATTTCAGAAAACCAGAAAAAAATTCGGACGAAGACCCAGAAATCTGCTCGAAAAACCCACCAAGAATATGTCTTCGAAAAAAATTTTCGTCAAATTTTTGAGGGTCAAAACCTTAGACGAAAAATTTTCGTGCCCTAGGCACTCAGCAAATTCGAAAAACAGGAAGTCTGCAAAAAAAAAACGGCCTCACCGAAAAAAAACAAGAACCAACCAAAGAGCCCAAAACAAATTCGAGATTTGAAAAAAAAACTTGAATAATTTCGAATGAAATTATGTTTTCGAAGTCGAAGCAAGCTCTGATACCATATTACACAGGTAAATGGCAGAATGCTGGATGATATTCACATAGAGCAAAGGCTCTTAAATAGGTTACAAGTAATTACAAAGAAAGCAAGTTTCTATATTTAGAAACTGCCAAAGACTGCCAGAGATCGACACATGATCTTGTCATAATTACATACCGTTACAAGAAACTGATCATTAACTAAAAATAGGAGATTCTAAGTATAAAAGAATATCTTAATAGAGCCCCACCCAAAAGCAGTGCCCAAATCCCCTAGTTAAATTCTAACACCCAAATCTCAAGAATAGTCCTCATGCTAAATATAATATATTTCATACACTTGTCATAATAATTTGTCATAACATGTCATAATTATCCTCTTAAGTTGGGTGCTCCAATTTGTCTTATTCAAACCTTCAAAGATGCTTTAAGATGCTCATAATGATGTCATAGGTTGGCAAATGTTCTTGGTTAAGATGTGCAACTTCCTCTTATATCTCTCTATGCATCAGAGATGCTCTTATATTTCTCATGTAGGGGGCCTAACTTTCGGGGGCCATAACTTTTTAATTCGGGAAGCCAATTGAGCCCTTTTTTAAATTGAAGATCGTAGAGAGATCCACCTCATTGTAACCCGTTTTATTCGATTAAAGCTTGTTTTGATAATTTTCAGAGCCAAAACACAACCTCTACTACCTAGAAATTGCATTTTAGTGTTGTCAACATTAAGATGCAAGGTTGAGACATCTTTCCTAAAATTCTTCCACTTGTTGAAAACCTTGAAAGAGCAAAGAGAATACCGACACTAGCAACTAACTATTAGGGGCCAAGAGGCACATAGTCTCGTAGCACCACCTGAACTTCTTTGTTCTCACTAGCTTTGTTAGTGCATCTGCGACATTCTTCAAAGTGTCAACTTTCTCTAGCATTACGCTTCCATCCTCTACCATGTCTCGAACAAAATGGTATTGGACATCAATGTGCTTCGTCCTCACATGAAATGTCGGGTTTGCCAAGTAGATGGCACTTTGATTGTCACAATGAACTCTAACAACTCTTTGACTTAGCTCCACATTTGAACATAATCTCAAAAGCTAGATGGCCTCCTTACAGGTATGAGTAGCTGCATAGTTTGCTTTTGTTGTGGATAAAGCGACCACAACATGTCGCTTATTCATCCAATTCACTACACCATCGAATAAGTTAAACACAACCATTGGTAGACCTTTTGTTGTCAACATCCCTTGCCCAATCTGAATCCACATAATGCTGAAAATCCACTGAGTGCAGGTCCTTTGAAATATCACCATGATAGCATATAGAGTACTTGGAAGTATTCGTCAAATACCTGAATTCCCTCGCAACTGCAAACCAACGTTCTGGTCCAGGATTAGCCATGTAACGGTTGAAGACTCCGATTTCTTGGGCAATGTTTGGTTTGGTGTAGAGCATAGCATACATAAGGCTCCCAACTGCACTAGCACAAGGAATTGAACTCATCTCCTCTATCTCTATGGGTGCTATAGGACAATGTTCAACTGAAAGCTTAGTTCTCACATAAAAAGGAAGTCATTGGTTTGTTGTCAGCCATATTGAAACACTACAAAATAGACTCAACATACTTCCTTTGATCAATCCAAAGTTTTTTTTAGCCCTATCTTGTCTAATTTCCATCCATTCCAGGGATGTACTTAACAACCCCTAAGTCTTTCATTTAAAATTGTAAAGAAAGTTGAGATTTCAAGTCTCTCATCATTACCAAACAACATATCATCGACTTACAAAGTGATAATGATAAAATGATCACCACCCTGTTTATAATAAACACAATGATCTAACTTAGACCTAGTAAACTCCAACTTCAAAACATATAAATCAAACTTTTTATACTACATTCTAGGAAACTGTTTTAAACCATAAAGGGATTTCTTCAACCAACAAACCAAGTTTTCTTTACCCTTCTTGATGTAATGCTCCGACTTTGATATGTAGATCTCCTTCTCTAGATCACCATGCAAGAAAGTCGTCTTCACATCCACTTGCTCAACCTTAAGATAAAAAACAATAGCACAAGCTAATAACATTTCAATAGATGTCAATTTTGGAACAAGGGAGAAAATCTCACCGAAATCTATTCCCTCAATCTGGGAATAACCTTTGGCAATGAACCATGCTTTGTACTTTTCAATGTTACCATCAAATCCCAACTTCTTTTTGAACACGCATTTGCAACCAATAGGTTTTCATCTATTAAACAACTTTACAAAGTCTCATGTATCATTCTTAGTGCAACCATTTCCTCATCAATTGCCAATTCCCAGGACTCACAATCATCCATTTCCATTGCCTCTTTAATTTCTCTAGGCTCATTAGTTTTAGTCAACAAAGCAAATATACATCTAAAATCAGGCAGGCTATACCTTTTTGGTTACCTTCTCTGCCAAGTGGACCTCCTCAAAAGCTGAGTTGAAGGCTCTACTTCTTCTTGACTCTCTGAGCTCTTAGTATTGTCCTCATTTGGTCCAACCTAAATCTTTTGGTTCAGCATTTGGTGCAGCCTTCTTGGTGTTTCACTGTAGTTGCACAATTGACATCCCATCCTCCTTTGGTTTCTTAATTGTAGTGGAAGGTTTGACCTCCCTGAAAATCACATTCCATTGTAGAGAACTTTCCAACTCGTAGTCTTTCAGACCAATGGCATAGCCAATGAAGATACATTTCACAACCTTATTATCTAACTTTGGCTACTTCTCCCTAGGCATATGAGCATATGCCTTGCAACCAAATACACAAAGATGTTGAAGTGAGGGCGTTTTGTTTGTCCAAACCTCCATGGGAGTTTTCTCCACAAGCGTTGATGTAGTAGACCTATTGAGTAGGTAACATGCAGTAGCAATCGCTTCTACAACTCCATTCTGTTGAGGGGTGTATGGAGTTGTCTTATGCCTTTTTATGTTGTTCTCCTTACAGAATTTGTCAAACTCTATAGAACAATACACACCACTGTTGTCAGTTCCTAACACTTCGATCTTTCTACGGGTTTGGTTTTCCAAGAGAGCCTTAAGCTTCTACAACTGACTAAAGACCTTGGACTTACTTCTAAGAAAATGTACCTATGTCCTCCTAGAATAATCATCAATAACCGATACATATTACAAAGATCATCACAAGGAAGGGACATCTACAAGACCAAATACATCAAAATGAATAAGATCCAACAACCTAGAAGATTTCTGAGATCTAGAGTAAAACTGAACACAATTTTGTTTTCCATAAATACAATGCTCACAAAAATCAAACTCGAGAACAATTAACAAGTCCGTCTACAAGATTTTTATTTTTCAAGGTCCATAGACCTTTCTCATTAATATGGTCTATGCGTTGGTGCCATAACGTTGTCTTCTCGACAGGTAACTTGCTCTTTGAGGTAAGAGCATGCTTAGGTACCCATAATGCATGGTCATTGGAACTTAGATACAACAAATCTCTTTATTGTAAGTTTTGATGGCTAAGGTGTAGACTTTGTAGATTACTTCACTACATGTACTGAAGAACTATTGCATTGTATGTAAGTGCATGCATCAAGTCAAAAGAGAGTACCAAGCTTAACCCCCCTTTGCTAACGCTATAACTCGAACCATTGTACAACTTGCATTGTCGAAGACGAATTGCACATTTGCATCATTCATTTTATTTATAGATAATAGGTTTTGTGCCAAACCAGGGATGCACAAGCCTCCAGTAATCCTTTTGATCCTCCCATCAAAGGATCGAATCTTGACTCTCCCACAACCAACAATGTGAGGTATGAATTGTCGCCAAGGTACACCTTCCCACCATCATACTTCTTGTAATTTGAAAACCACTCTTGATGGGGAGTCATGTGGAAAGAAGCTTTGGAGTCAATCATCCAAGCATTGCCAAGGCCGTGACAAAGGCATCTCCTGCATCCTCCTAAGAAGCTTTATCAGAATCATCATTAGATTTGGCCTTTTTCTTCTTTTCTCTTCCTTGCAATTTCTTCTGAAGTGACCCGTATTGCTACAGTTCCAGCATTTTGCTTTGGACTTTTCAGAAGACTTAGAGATCTCTCGTGAGATTTAGATCTGCTCTCGTCCTTGCATTTTTCTTTAGATTGCCCATGAACAACTAAGGCTTCTTTGGTGGATTCAGTAGCCTTCTGTCTCATCTTCTCCAAGAGAAGAGTAGCAACGATCTCGCAAAGCATTAGTTTTGAGTCAATGCTTTCAATAGCCATTACCAAGTTGCCTCATTAGTTTGGCAAAGAACATAGAAGGGTCATGCATTGATCTTCCTCTTCCATGTTCACACCCATGGATTGTAACCGGGTTATAATTTGTTGAAAACATTCAGTTACTTAGCAATAGAATCACCATCACCCATCTTCAAAGTGTACAAATTTTGTAAAAAAGATTATTAACCAAGGATTTATGTGATGTTCCCTCCTTAAGGGGAATGTTGGAATTATAAAGAGAAATCAAATCTACTCCTAGCGAGATCAGCTTCAAATACAAAGAGATTTCAATATAATATAAGCGATTCCATATCAAGGCACATATGATAGTGAAGTTTTAGAACACTGATCTGCAATATGTCAATCCCTATGAACGTGAATAAAGGAACATTACATGCCGCTTAAGATGAAGTTATCCACGTAAGCAAAAGGAACAACAATTAATAGTAATTACAAGGAGCGGTTAAGAGTCCCAAGCGGCGATCCATTTGAACAAGACAAAACAATTGACCATGACAAACAACGTAATTGTCAAACATTGATTATGATTAGCACTAACTAAGTGGCAATGATTCACGAAGGGATGCGGCTAGTCATGGTTGGAAGGATATAAAAGGATCAGATAGGCGGATCAAAGGAGCATCGAACAATCACATTCTAATATCATCGAGCAAGCATTTAAGTATATCAGCATCAAGCAACAGACATATCCTCAACGAGCAATCTCAATTGGCACATTGAACATAAACCAGAACATCAGATCGAAGAAAGATCACATCCTTATATCATAATTGCAGCAGATATCATCGACTCATAAAGCATTGTTAAGGAATATCAGCGAAACATTGAGGAAGCGTATAACACCATCGAAGCATTTAGATCATATCAGACCATCAACGAGGCATATCCTCTCAGTATAGAATAACAACTCAATTGGAGGAAATAAATAAAAAGGTATGAATCTAGCATAAATCTCATGACTAAATTTTGGTGATTACTACATACTCAATACAAGAAAGAATAAGAGTTAAATACCATGTAATGACTGCATAGTTTATATTGCTATCATAGATTGATAAGCAACCATAATAAGTGTTAGCATAGAATGCATAAGATCATCATAACATGAAATGAAGAATAAATAAATTAGGAATTATATGATTACATGAGATAGTATGATTAAATATACTATCTTGTGATCCAAGGGATCACGAGATAGAAGGATTCTAAGGCATAAGGATGAGAGTGTAGGATGATGGCCCATCACGAGTGCTTGATAAGAAGGCCTTAGGCTAACCCCCTAAGGAGAAGGCCTTAGGTTAACCATCTAAGGAGAAGGCTTTAGGGTAAACCCTAAAGATTAATGAAGGCCTTAGGGTAAAACCTAAGGATTATCTAAGAAGGCCTTGGGGTAAAACTTAAGGATTAATTATGAAGGCCTTGGGGTCAAACCCAAGGATACATGAAGGCCTTTGGCTAAGTTGAGGATTATTCCCACTTGAGACAAAGGAATTGAATATCAAGTCCATGGTGACCGCTCATGCCTAACTCATCATCCCTATGAGAGAAAGATGACATGATTATTATGATGAATATGATATTAATGTGCATAAATATATGGTTCTAACCCTAAATGGAAAATAGAAGAATATGAATTTTATGAGATGACTAAGATATGAAAGTGAACTATGTACTAATGTTCCCTCTCGCAAGTTGAAATTGTGTGCAAGGTTGCGAAAAAGTTGGACTTGCTAGAAGGGGACATTACAATTTAGCTTGGTACAGGGTCCCCAACTTTTCCCAGAGGGTTTTTGCGGTGGATTCTTTAGAGACATTCAATAACACAGAATCTACCAAGCAAAGATTGACAAGGCTTATCACTTTTCTGTCCAACATTGCCCAATCATTTGGGGACATTGTGGCTGGTTTGGACCTGGATATTGCAGCCCATAGATTTCGATTTATGAGCAAATCCTCTATCTTGAGCTTCCATAGCTCAAAGTTAGTGCCACTGAATTTTTCCATTTCTACTCTAGACGTGCTTCCCATCTTCCCTAAAACAAAGAACTTCTCTTTACTTGCTCCCACTCAAACGAAGATTAGTATAAAAAACCTTGTTCCTACCACCTAGGACTTGAGTTGTTCACACACTGATACCAAATGTAAGGAAGCTAAGGTGTAGAAATGCTCCCTACACTAATCTAAGAGGAGAGATGAACAAAAAATACGATCTAAAATAATTTGCAAGAAAGAAACAACACAATAAAATCATTTACCATAACAAATGATGTATCATGGGAAAACCTTTTCGAAAAAAAACCTAGCCTCTAAACTCTGAACCAACGTATTAATCAGCAACAATATCGGTTACAATACAATCTAGAGAAGGTGCCTTAACAAGAGACAACACCAACACTTAGATTTGGAGTAATACCAAAAACATAACAATATCTACAAAATAAATCATATAAACTCCATCTCAAGCACCCAATAAATAGAGAAACCGATACATGAAACTACCAAAGGGGAATAACAAAAGCATGAGCTAATACCACCCAAAAGTGGCACCCAAATCTCCTAGTCAAATTCTAATGCTCAAATCTCAAGAAGAGTCTTCATGCTAAATATAGCAGATTCTTAGCACCTATCATAACATGTCATAGTTATCCTCCCAACTTGGGCGCTGCAATTTGTTTTCTTCAAACCCTTCAAAGATGCTTTAAGATAGTCATAAGTTGGTAAATATTCTTGGTCAACATGTGTAACTCCTTACAACTCTCTTATGCATCATAGGTGCTTATACATTTCTAATGCGGGGAGCCTAACTTCTTGAGGCCATAACTTTTGATACGGGAAATGGATTGAGCCTGTTGTTTTTTTAAATTGAAGATGTCAGAGAGCTCCACACCACTGTAACTTGCTTTAGCTGGTTAAAGCCCATTTCAATAATTTTTAGAGCCAAAAACAACCTCTATAGCTCAGACATTGCATTTTAGTGTTCTCAACATTAAGATGCAAGGTTGAAACACCTTCCCAAACAATCAAAGATACACAAGTGGATAGTAGAGGAACTAAAGAGAATGTGGTGCAAAATTGGCTACAATGTTTTATCTAATGGTTGGACAAATGACAAGAATTAAACATTGATAAACTTTCTGATGGCTTCTAGTGGGACATTGGTGTTATTGAAGTCTATAGATGCCTACCACAAAGCGAATTATGCAAAGACTTTGTCTAATTTGTTGGAGGCAATGGTTGTAGAGGTGGACGTTGAGAATGTCATCCAAGTTGTGATTGATGATGCAGCAGCATATGTACCAGTAGAGAGATTTCTTAAGGTGTGGCATCCCACCAAAATTTTGTTGTTCTTGCTTTGCCCATTGCATCGGTCTCATGCCAGAGGACATTGGGAAAATTGGCTGATTTGTAAATAGAGTGGATATTCCACACCTTGCTTCACCAAACCTTGATGTAAATTGATTAGGGAAATAGTTGTTCTATGTGCTCAGAATTATTAAAAAGCAATGCCTATGATAACAAATCTAGTAACGTAAGTGTGCTTAACAATATAAGAAAGCATTTATTAACAAGAGAGCATGGAAATAAGACACAACAACAATATGACTTGGATAAACCAAATTTGGTCAAAAACTCTAGAGGACCCAGTGTTAAAATTCCTCAAACCACTATCTCAAGAAGTGTTGCAAAAATGGTTTACCAGCCTTTATAAGGTCTTCATGGACATTTTTACCCAAGAACAACAATGTCCAAAACATTGTACAACTCCACAATTTGCTCTCGTACTTCCCCAATCTCACTATCATATCACTTTGACTCATAGGCCGAATCAACAATAGCTTAACTCAACCAATTTTGCAAGAACACTAAGGGGAGCTACTTGTTGCATTGTGACAAGATGACCCCTCTTGGAGGTTTACTAAGAAATGAGAAACAATAGGTCAGAAAGAAGCCCAAAGGATGCTTGTAACTAAAACCAAGGAATCTAAATTATTTCAATTTCATAGAACGCTATGGAATGCCTTTTTGTTTTGTTTGAAATGAGTTCGCCAATAGTTGAACCTGTTTTTGTTGATTCTCTATAAATGACAATTTTGACTATGGTTGAGCTTGTTGAATTAGTTTGATTGTAGTCGAACTTGTCATCAATGCTTTGTTCGTGTTTGACTTCAATATCTTGAGTGTCTAGAATCGCTTGTGCAAATTCGTCTCTATTTCAGCTGGTTTCTTGCTTAAGTGAGTCATCTTAAGAGTGAAAGTGCAAGGATGTGTTTTGGGAATAGTATGTTACAAAGCTAGTTTATTACACTAACTTTACCGATCCTTTTTTCGGATCATTTGATGGGTGAATTGTGTGGTTGAAAATGGAAGGAATATTACAAAATTTATCTACAACCACACTTTGGTGCTCAGCTTGATGAGAGACACCAAAGGAAGGGAGATTACGCATTTGGGAGTCACATGATTGCCCACAAATTGTATTGCATTAGAAAGCATTGTAGTGGCACTATTGTCTCGTAAGTAGATATATGTGACTACTTGGTGGTTGGAGTCTCCATATTCAAAGAAGGTTGAAGGAAGGTCATAAAGATAGTGTTTGGTTATGTGTTCATGTAGAGCACATAAGAGATGCTTAAGGTAACTTACAAATTTATGGATGTGGAGGTCCTTGTGGATTGACGAATATTTTGCAGAATTGGATTGGAAACCAAAGGAAGCGAAGGCATTGGTAGATGACATATTTGATGATTCATTCATTCCCGAGGAGGATGATTTACCTTCTAGTTTGAGGTCAATGACTATGAGAAAGGGGAAGAAGTTGTAAAATATTGAGGGATTTGTGATTTTCTATGATGATCATAGACATTATGATGTGCATTGTACCTTTTTTTGTCAAACTTAAATAGAAAATAGACTTTTGCATTCTTTAAATTTATCCCTTATGCATCTTATGTGATATTTAAGTTTATTTGATGAATTTATATATTTATTTTATTTGCTGAATTTTTCGATGAGTTTGGTTTTGAGTCAAAATTTGGGCTGCTGATTTTTTGCCAAGTATATATTTTTAAACTGGTTTATACCACCAACTCCCTTCCATTATTTTTTATGAAGTGGCTTTTTCAGGTTTGTGGGTCTATTGAAGACCATAGGAGTTGCTACCTCAAGTCTGATGGTTTGTTGAAGACCATGGACAAAGTTATCGCCTTTAGTTTGGCAGTCTCTTGAAGACCACCTAGCAAGGTGATTAGTCAAAGATGGTTGATTGTGCATTTACCAAACTGCTATAATGAGCTTGCTTAATGATATGGGGTTTGATAGACATTGCAAGCTATTTGATTATGATTTAGTGAACCCAATTGTTAATGGTATCTAGAGATAAAATCCAAACGACATTTTTTATGATAAGTGACAGTTATATTCCAACGCTTACCATGGGGTTTGGTTAGATCCTTCATATCATAGCTCAAAAACTTGGACTCGGCAAAAAACTCTGCAGTCCTAAAATTTCACTCGGACTTGGGACTTGCTAAAATTTCTGAACATTAAAAAACACAAATTGGTAAAACAGTCTTAAAAAACATATATCCATACCTAGTCTATGTTTGAGTAGCTTGCATCATCATACTAAACTGGTGTTGCATGTATTTGTGATGCACATCTGCTATCTGTCTCTTGAAAGGTGTATGCAAGCACGAGAAAGTGTGTCTATATTATAAGAGTGTCATGTATATGTGCCATGATTAACCCATGAAGGTTCAAAGAAAATGTCTCCTCAATATTTAGGGTTATAAGATCTCTTCCTTATTTGGAAATCTCATTATTAGTAATAAGGTTTGGCTCTTTTGCGCATGTAGCCTTCTCCAAATGAAAAACTAGGCCACTCGATCATAGCCTCTTTGTTTTAAAAGTAGCTTTTTTGGAGGATCTTATATTTATCATAAAATACACTTCGGCAAGAAGGAGCAATTTCAAACCCTTAAGCTGCTTCTATTCTTTCATAAAAGAACTTTTGTCCCTATATGGAGACCCTATCTACTTGGAAAACCTTCAGACCTATGTTATCACCAAGGTCCAAAGACTCCAAACATACTATTTTCTAAGGAAAGTTGCAGGAAACACCTCCCTTCTTGTACTACTTTTCGGTTGAAACCTATTAATATATGACATCTATATGATTTTGTAGTTTTGATATATACTGGGTATGTAACAGTTCTTAACACTATGGGTATTATGTGTAGTTTCTAACCGGTTTGTGGCATTTATTGAAGAACCAAATCATATAATATCTAATATGCTATGATTTTTTAAATTTGAAATTTATTATGTTTCATGATGGCATTATGGTTTGAGTTTCAGATTTTAAGTTTGATGTTTTCAATTTTAATGTTACTTTGAGCACCCTCGCAGTTGTGTATCCAAATTTTTATTGTTCCCACGGGGTTCTGCATATCCACATCATGCATACCTCCACACTTGCACACCCATGTAACATTGAAAAGTACACATTTTTTTTTGTGCATAAAATTTCAATAGATATATTAGAAATTAGAATAGTTTAAGACTTAAAGTTCAAAAATTAAAATATAGTTCATAAATTAAGGTTCAAAATACAAATCACAATCTAGATAACAGGGGACTAGAACAAATCATTATATGGCTCTTCTGAGAACATCTAGACCATCCTTAGGATCACTGGAACTAGCTGCATTAGTGATAGTGCTACTTTACACCCGCTTCACTTCCCAGCTCCATTGTAAGTCCCTTGCCCACCATCATCATCATGTAAAGATACGGACATGAGTATCTGCAAAATCATCCAAGTTAGGTTCTTTGCCTGAACATTTCAGAGCTTGGACAATATAATCTCCACTCTTGTGTGACTGGAGTCAGTAATGTATATATATCAATTCCTTTGCCTTCTTCCTTGCCACCCTATTGCATTTAATCATGTATAGAAAGAAGTATGCACTCGATTTTTGCTTAACTGAAGAGGAACTAGCCATTTGCAGAGGCAAAGTTAGTGGGAAACATTAATTGACCTAAGTGTAAATTTTAAATAGAAAACAAACCTAGAAGGCATAAACATGCAATTGAGGATAGAAAATTGATTTTAATACTTTTCATCTTTAGAATTACAAAGCTTGTGATTGCATTTAAATTTTAATGGCAACAGGCTACAGATGCTTATTAACATGGCTTTGGAGCAGTGTTTCTCTGAGTTTCTAGGATGTGGGAATCAGGGTTTTCCCAAATTTTGGGGATGACATGGGGATGGCGGGTAAAACATCTCAAACAAACTAAAAGCAACTGAAAATTTGGAAAGTAAATACAATGTGCTGCATTTGCATTGACAATCCTCCCCCTTTAGGTTTTTAGCATTTTCCTTAAATGTTAGCTTTTTAAATGTTTACACACCAAATGTAGCAAGCTGTCCATTCCTGAAAAAAGGGGATGTCCCCCCCGAGTCCCCAAGTCCCCAAGACATTTGGGACATTGGGTAGGTCACTTGAACCTCGGGGACACATCCCCATGGAACACTGCTTTGGAGGTACCACCATGTAACTAGGTTCATGCCATATTTGTCACCAAGAGTTTCATTTTCTCCCTTGCAACCTTGTGAGCCTACAAACATCTCAAATTCATTAGACATTATTTTGACATCTGGATCATGATTTTTTAATACCATCTTATGTCTATTTGCAACTTCTATATCACTATAGGATAACAGCCTACTTTGCATCACAATTACTTTGGTGATGTAATAATTTGGATTTAGAGCACATGCGTGAAGATGCAACAGGCTGATCATTTTATTCCACCTTTTCATGACAACTTTTTTTGCTTCTTTGTAAAACTTGTGTTCAAGGTCCTGCTCTATATTTTTACAGGACTTGTCTCTTTTGTTAAAGTTTAGAGATCCCATAATATAGTTTACCCAAACAAGGCCGGTCTGTATATGCATTTTGAAACATGGACTTAGGGGACTTGAACAAATCATTATATTGCTCCTTTGAGAGCATCTGCATCATCCTTAGGATCACTAGAACTAGTTGCATTAGTGATACTGCCTCTTTCACACTTGCCTCAATCCCCAACTCCTATCTAGAAGTCCCTTGCCTGTCATCATCATGTAATGAGAAATTGACAATAGTAGCTGCAAAAGCATCGAAGTTAGGTTATTTGGATGAACACTTCAGAGCTTGGTCGACCTCCACTCTTGTGTTATTGGAGCCAAAAGTTATAATGTATATATCTATGTTACCCCAAGTTTTCGGGACAGGGACGACAGGGAACAGGGGGACGAGTTTTGGGGACGACTTTTTTTTGGGACGGTAGGGGACGACAAAGGGGACAGCTATATAAAAATAGGGGAAATTTAAAATATATAGGGAAATTTCAAATATTCATATGATAACATTGATAAAGCATTTATCATATACATTATAGATCCTGAATACATAATTTTTGAGTTGTTGAGAGTTCACACGAGAGTCAAACAAATTAGCAAATGTCAAAATTTAATTGCTTTCATAATTCATTGTCAGTATGCATGTGATATTAAAAAATACAACAAAATGCCCAAAGGCTGCAAGTTTCACTTTCAACTACAATATGAAAATAGTAATACAAAAACAAAGAAAGTATGCTGCTGCCCCTAATCTGCATCTGCCAACACTGCATCAAAATCGGAGTCCTCTAAGACATTGCCATTGTGAGGGGCTGCCTCATCCAATGGAATCCCAACCAATCCCTCTTGTGCCTCCTCCTCATCAACTTGGGTGGCGTCTTCGGGATCAAAATCCCATCGTAAAGTTGGAGTCTATCGATACTCTAGAGTATGACGATCTTGAAGTCGTAGAGCACTATGCAGGACCACTAACTTCTCCACTCGTCTAGAGGTAAGCCTATTCCTCTTGAGGGAGTGGATAAAGCCGTATGTGGACCAATTTCTCTCTGTAGCAAAGGAATTGGCAACCTGTGAAAGGAGGCAAATGGAAAGTATCTTCAACTCTGGTGTATCCTTCCCATGCCATTCCCACCATCCAATAAGGTCAGTTTGAGCTAATGTAGCTCTATCTATCTTTGCCTCTAGTTTGCTGAATGTTGGACCATGAAGATTTGTGAAGGCAATCCATTGTGTGCGAAGTATATTGGACTCCTCATTTGAATACTTCTTTTGAAAGGCCTTCATTAACCCTTCTTTCACCTCTTCATCATCTCAAGGAGGCAGCCTTCCAATCTTTGGTGCATACCATTTGGGATTTAGAGCAAAGGCTGCCATATGAAGCGGGGTGTTCATAGTGTTCCACCTCTGCATTAGAATGGGTTTAATATGCTGCTCATATAATCCCAAATTAGGGTCCTTAGCAAAAATTGCTTGCTTCATCTTCCCAAGCATGCTGTCAAATGTCTCATATATCTCTCTAAGACTAGGAGAGTTTGTATCGGCATATCTAATGACATCTACAATAGCTAAGATGAAGAAGTAAACATAATTGCAAAGTGCAAACAAAAATTTCAAAAAAGAATAAGATTATGAGACTCAAAGTTAATTGACAAGTTGGAAACTTAGAAACATTGAACAATAAAATTAAAATATTAAAATCATAAATTTAATAATAAAATCAGCGATTTAATATTTAATATTTAATAAAATCAGCAATTTAATAATTTATTAATAAAATCAGCAATGTCTTACCTCACAATGGACCACCAATCGTCATCGAGGATCCTTTGTTTGGTGGCTTTTCCTTTAGTAGAGCTTGAATTAGGCCATCTACTCTACTCTAAATTCACCATCATCAATTGTAGAGGCTCATGTACCTCAAGCATTCTCTCTAACAAAATGAAGTAATTGGCATATCTTGTCTCCATAGGTTTGAGGAATTCTTTCTTTGAAAAAATCCTAAAGATAGTAAGTGAGGTGTGGTGGTTGTAGATGAACATCTGAATATCTATAGCTTCTGCCACTACTTGCTTCACCCAATTTATCTTCCCTATGTCTTTCAATGCAATGTTCAATGCATGAACACATGGGGTCCAAAATATGTGCTTGTAAGCACCCTCCACCATCATGCCAGCCAATTTGCATACACGTGCCAAATCAGTGACCACCTGTATGAAATTTGAGGTCCCAATCTCCTCTATGCCCTCTTTCGAAATGTTAAATTGGAAGTTTGCATCCTTGTGTTTCTCTGAATAATCAACAACTCTTAGAAAATAAGAGCCAAACTATGCATGTGACTATGATGTTGATGAGTGGCCAACGTTTGATATCGGTCCACCGATACATCACAATACAACAACCCATCTTGATCCAAGTCTGCCTCATGTCCTCCATCACCAAACTCACCTTAGAATATTCTTTGTCAAGGAGGGTAGTGCATAGTTTATGATCTCCAGGAGGGACACATGAGAACCAATAGAAGCTACATATTTGATCATATGTTTGAAGTAAGGAGAACGGGCCACATGAAATGGGATGGCATGGGCATAAAAAATTTTGGCAATGAAAGACTATCATATGTCATGCCTACACATTGAACATACTTGCAATATTCCCTGGCCTTTCACTACCATTAGTCTTTCTCTTTCCTCTTGTGGCAACATCACTACTATCACTACCAACCATGGGTGGCATAGGCATAATTGATTGTGTAGAATGTACTGACACTGGCACACCTTTAGACCTCATTTCCGCCTCCATATGCAATCTATGAACCTCTACCTTTTCATCCTCCTTTATGTTTGGACACACCTTAACTCCACAACCTATAACACCCAAGAAATGAGACCATACCCTGGTGTAGCTCCCTTTAAAAGCTTTCTTGTAAATACACCCTATTCCCCGTTGAATTTTTTTTTTTTTTGAAATCTAGGGCTGTCACAAATTGGAGAAGATGTTTTTGGAGTTAAGAGGGCCCTTAGCATAAGGTTTCAAGATAGTGGAAGGGCACTCAAATGGGTTTTGTGGTTGTTCTCCTCCACCCTTCACACTCCCACACCCCGATGAACCCCTAGTTAAGACTGAAATTCTAATTTTTTTTCATTTTCTTCCACTTCATGGTCACTACTCTCACTGCCACTGCTGCTCATGTTGTTTTGTGAAAATATAATGCAAGTTCAAACTGAAAATTGAATTAAAAAAAATCAGACGTTTCTTCCTTAAACTTTAAAAAAAATTTAGAAAAAAAAAAGGAAAATGAAAGAATGACTTACCTCTTTCACTTGCTTTTCTGTCTCACTCCCAATGATGCCCTAGATTCAATTTCTCCTCCAACTGCTCCTTCAAACCTTGCTAAAAAAACCCCCTTTCATCTCCTTTTTGGCTGCAATGTTTTTGGACAAGCAAAAATAATGTTAAAATGAAAATGAAAATGTGAAATTTTTATTGGGGATGGTCGGCCATCTCCTAAGGTTTTCCAAGACGTCCCCACGTTTCTGGGACGTCCCCTGCAGATTTTCAAGAATAAGGGACAGCCCGGGGACATCCCCGAGGCGTCCCCATGTCCCTGGAACATTCCAGAAACGGGGACACCCCAAAAAATGTTGGGGACACATCCCCGGGTAACCTTGGTATATATACATCAATTCATTTGTCTTCTGCTGTGCCACCCAGTTGCGTTTAATCATGTGTATCTAGGAGTATGCACTCAATGTCCTCTTGACTTAGGACAAACTAACCACTTGTAGAGGCAGAGTTAGTTGGAAACATTAATTGACCTAAGTGTAAATTTTAAAATATTTATGTGTAAATGCTTCTTTTACATTTTTGAATACCTCCCCAAACTTCTCATCATGTTTCCAATTTCTGGCAACTTAGTTTTCCATTACCAGTCATAATTGAATACCATTATACCTCTATTACGATAATTATTTATGTCACATTCATTCCCCCCTTGTAACATGCATTCACTCCTACTTATTTTTCATCGTTTCATTAATAAGAATACTGCCCATGGGTAATACGTAAGATATGCTGCAATACATCATATCAAGCATAAGGTAGAAACACTTGACTATCATGAGTTGATTTACGCCTCATAATGTACACATGCATGTACACTTGAAATAGTATTTCATTCTTTTTTCTACCCTGTGATTATAATAGATCCTTTAGTGCTTACCTTAGAACATAAGTGGCTTATTGATGTGCATACCATAATATTACTCACTACACCCTGTTAGTGGAGGTATCAAGCAAATGGATTGGCAGAGGGATATTGAGATACTTGATGTCGAGCACGCATGGCTTCCTTTGGAGAAGGCTGGCAGTTAGCAGTATGTTTTCTATAATTCTGTTTCTCTGGTTGGATATGTTTGTCCAAAAGGCCTTGGGAAAAAGGTGAGGACATGCTTTTGTCTGAGTGAGTTTTCGTACTTGTGTTGTGGAACAGGCACTGGTTGCAGAAATGCTTTTATATGTTTGTAAATATTTTAATCATCATATAAAGATCTTCTCTCCTAATAAAATAAAGATAATAGCGCTGATTACAGATTAATATATGAAGTTATAAGGATGCATAATCCTACATATCCAGCTATAGTGTTTATGCACAATCATACATTTTCCGCCTTAGTCATGATACCCAATCATATGAGTAAGTCATCAACCAAATAAATGCTTGAGAGTAAAAAAAAATTCTTACTGGTTCCATTATGAACTAGATCATAAATTAAGGAGTGCAAATCCCTGATGGGAACCCATCCAAATCAGGAAAAAGCCATTTGCAGAAGCCAATCAGCCCTCTCTAGGGTTCAGGCACGGTTTAGAAAATATGGAATGGTAGCAAGCTGAATTCTGAAAATTGAGGCAAATCAGCAGGCTGGTCACAAATTTAGCATGGAATCAGGAAACACAATTACAATCAGGCCTCTATAGCAGCCACTGTTCTCATTAATGCAATCAAACAGATCATTGACTTTCTGTAACAGATTGGCCTTTTCCAAAACTCCTGAATTCAGTCCAAAATAATCAGCTGCCAGTTCATTGATGAGGAGAAGGGAGATTCAATGATTTCAGTTTGGTTAACTGGTCAAATATAATGCTATATTGATAGTCATAGCATTGAGACTTAGACTCAGCAAAAATTTGGCAAGCTGTTTTTTTTGAGTCAGACTTGAACTTAGAGAATAAACTCAGCTATAACTAAACTATTTCTGTTGGGAATTTTAATATTATGGCAGTTGACTGATAGACCGGGATGAAGGAAACTTAAGATTATGTATTCAGGAAATAGTCAACAGCTCTTGCAAAATCTAACAACATGTACAGAAGTAAATGGAACAATATGCATCCACAAGATTACATGAGACTCAAAGATTTATGTGGAAAACCCTTTCGGGAGAAAACTCGCTATCAAAAGACATTCACAGTTATATTATTCAAAATCAAAACAGATTCAATACAACAAGGTCTTATCAAAGTCTCAATCTACAACATTCTTCTTCTGCAATCACTCTAAAGTTCCACACCAACAATATACAATCCAATGCTATCCTTTCAACCCGTACAACTGTCTCAATGTCTAACCTTGGTGCATTCACATGAACTGATACATATAGACATTCTCATGGGAATACCAACCCTCTAACCGTCCAACCAACCCATGGATTATCAAGAGTCATGCAACTATAATCCGACTATACATGACGTCAGCTTACCATAAATATCACCAAGAGTGATGTCTCCACGTGGATAGTCACCTTGTATACTTAGCAACTGCTGCACGCTATGAATCAATAGTTACAGCCTTTATACTGTTGTTCTACTAGCTGCTTGCAGTAGCACATCGTTCAGCTTACCACAAACTTCACTTCTAACTGTTTGTGCTACCTTGTGCCATCTACCAGAACATTATCCTGCTTTCAGACTGTGTCACATGAACTCTAACTCTGCTGCAAGTGCTTCTGCATCACTATTCATGCTTCCAGCAGACACTAATTTCATGTGTGGTTGTGCGTTGTTCTTCCAGATGACTTATGGTTGTTGTCATAGCTCCACCACATGTAAACAAGCATGTATGCTGCACTGCAACTTACTGCCACAATGTCACCACATGTTAGTCAACATAAATGCTATACCGCAAAACCTGAAACTCACCGCAATGTATTTTGTAGACAAACTCTTCCTACAAGGACTCTCTGCAGGTAAATATTACCCAAGTCCCAACAATTTAAAAAAATATAATATTATAAAAAAATGTTTCTAATGTATTTTTCTAAAGTTGAATTGATTTTCTGTTTTTTTTGCAGACTTGGGCTAGTCTTACAGTCATGACTCTTGAGTTTCAACAGACCTGTGAGCCTCAGCTGTCAGACTTGGCTGAGTCTACAAGTTAAGTCAAGAGACTCGCAGCCTGTGGCTGAGACTTGGATCGACAAGTCATTGCAAAGATTTGCTAAGTCTCAACACACTGATTGTACCATGTTAGCATTCCATTTACATGGTGTGGAAAAAGTGTAAATGGAATTCAATTACCCAGGTTTAAAACAGGGAAAACCCAGCAACCTGGGAAGCTAAAAAATGATATAATATTCGTAAAAATAGAGAGAAAACTGATTTTGTTATTTCATTTCAAATATAGTGCATAGAGATAAAAATAAATGTCAATCATTAAAAAAAAAAAGGTTTAAAGAACTTTTTTATTTTTACCTCAAAGGGTTATCATTTATGAAAAAACAAAGGGCTGGTCCTAAAATAGTGAATTTGTCATCATGGAGCATGGCCTACTACTTCAGGTGTAGCCAAATGTTTTCAACATAAACCCTCACAAGGGTATAAATTCAAAGAAAACCCTCATTAGGGTCTAAATTAAAAGAAAAACCCTCATTAATGTTTAAAATTTTAATTCTAAAATAAGTTTTTTCAAGTAAAACTTAAAAAGAAAACTTAAAATGCCTTAATGTTAATAGTAAACTAAAAAACTTCGGTTGTCTTGTACTACGTATTTTTCTGCCTCTAAACCACTTTTTGAAAAGCTTGGGGAATGTCTTTGGAAACATCACAGCAAATGTGGCAGGTTGTGATTACTTGGGATTAATTACAATTTTTTGAATGAAATGCTGTTCTGATTAATACATTCCATTTTCATGAGGGGTTTTATTGATGCACCTGAGTTGGTGTTGAAACTTGAAGCAATCCTGTTGAATGCTAACAAACAAATGCTTGCCTACTGATGTTATCATTATTGGTGCTTGAGGTGGCTGCTTGGTGAGTGAACCAACTAATGATGAAGCTGTTGAATTGGGGGTCAATGGAGCTTTTCTTAACATTATTTTGCCCATCTTCTGAGCTTGAGCTTTCAATGATGAGTTTGAACAGTTCTGTACTGTTTGGCATTGACTGAGGGCATTCTTTGTACAATAAAGAAGGCAGTATTATGGCCAAGTTCAGGTGTGAAGTTGAAGGAGTGTACATGATAGTACAGGTGCTAAATTCCATTCGCAAAACATTCAATAAGCTTGCCATATTGAACTTGACCTACTCTGATGCATCTTAAAATCAGAAAAGAGTAATAAGGAGACTTATCAACAACAGATTCATTTATTTTGGATTATGAATATTCATCATAATCATTCTTGCATCAGACTTTACTACAAACATATGAACATGCATGCATTTCTTATGAACACTCTAATGCTTTGTGATCCTTACCAAACTGTTTTTGTAAATAAAATGTGCCTTTCTTTAACAGGGAATTATTCTTATCTCTTTGGAGAATGGAATTTTGGATAGACGGACCCTCTTCAAAAGTATGCTTGTCATTGATTTTCATGTGGGAAAGCATGTTGCCTTTCCTCATTTGAGTCAATTTGTCTTTGTTTAATCTTTGTTTTCATCATTCTTAACATGCCTTTCAAAGGAACCCTTATTCTTGATACCCAACGAACAATCAGGGCTCTGATTCGTTTTGTTCCATCAGAACTTCATTTTATTTTTGAGGAAAATAATTTGAAATGGTTTTGGTTGCTGACATGTCAATATTTTTCGGTGTACTAGTTTATGGAGTCTCCCATGCGAACATGCTGGACTGCTACTAAGGGGGCAGTGCGATCTACATCATTTCTATCAGCATTTGTAGGACTATTCCAGGTATGCCAGGCTTACCGCTTTTTGAAAAATTCCTTTTGATTCTTTGTCACTCTAACTAATACTCTTTTTTTCTTAAATACCAGGCAGTTATATGCTTGCAAAGAAAGGTTGTAACAAGAGACCATAAGCTTATTTATTGGTTTGCTGGATACATTGCTGCTTTTTCTGTTCTTCTAGAGAAGAAGAGCAGACGAAGTGAGCTTGCTCTTTATGTCCTTCCTCGAGCTGCAGATTCATTTTGGTATATTTTAGTGAATCGACATCTGCTTCCCGATGTCAGGAATGCTGAAGTATGAACTTGCATTTTTGTTAAATTTTGTTTGATTCGTGTTAAGCCTTCCTACCTTTGTCTTGAATATATATTTTTTCTTTTTTAATCTCTAGCATTGTTTTTATATTATAGCAAATCCATCTTCAACTTGGCAATACCTACTCTGATTCTCATGTTGTATGATAATTATTCTTGACGAATTGAATTCAAAAAAGCCAAAGTTTGATCTGAAACACTTAAAGATACCAATGATAAGTCTTTTCTTCTATTTCAGGTGGTGCTTTTTTGTCTATGCATGGGAGGAATAATGTATTACCTGGAATATGAACCAGATACAATGGCTCCTTTTCTCAGGGGTCTTATTAAGCGGTTTCTTGCTAGCAGGATAAGTACTGCTGATCTGCCTCCAAAACTTGGAGCTCCATATTCCTATGTTGACACCTTAAACTCCAGACATGCTCTGAATTCACAAGAACAGAATTCTAAAAGCTCAGCCACTTCTCTCAAGAGAGGAGAGCAGTTGAATCTGGAAGCCTTTTCAGGACTTTGACTGACATGTATATCATACTTGCATTTATTTTACATTTTGAGGGCAGTGCAGAAAAGATTTTTCGACTTTTCCCTTGCCATCCTCAAATTTCCTTTCCAAAATTCACGCTCAATGTTTGAGCAGTTTTTTTTTGTTTTGTTAAGTCATTCTTAGTGGAATATTTTTCAAAGACATGGGATTTGTAAATTTTGTAAAAAACAAGTTCACTTCATTCATTAGATATGTTGATTGATGACATATGTTGAGGATTTGAGCTTGGAAGAGTTCAGAATTTTTCAGGTACTAAATAAGTGCTTTAGGCAATGATGCCAATCCAAGCTTGGGGATACGTATCTGTGGTATGGGTGAAGGTCACGAGATTTTGTTTCCACCCGGTTGTTTAGCATCTGCAAATTTATGACATCTCCTATTCAGACATTCTAAAGAGAATTTATGATTCTATGGAATGTAAAAACAAGATAGTTAAATAACATGTCAAACTTTTTGTGCCAACTCCTGGTTTTTTATATGAAAAACTGGATATTTGAACAATTTGGTTGACAGTGCTTGTAGTGAGAAATATTATAATTACTAGCAACAATTGCAGTGGGCATGTTGTATCATCTCATATTTAGAGTTTGTTTTGCAAAGATAAGGTACCCACACATGTTGATGTCATTGGCACACAATCAATAGACTAGCAATAGCGCGTCTTGAGGGTGCAATAAATAATCTCTAGATTCAGATAAATTCCCTGTATCAAAGAAAGAGTTGTGACAGTTTCCAAATGTTGTAGAAAAAACTTCTATGCAGGTTATTATGATGAGTTTTGATTTAAGAAACACAACATCAACAAATTTTGTTAAACTTCACGATGAATCTGATTGATAGTCTCACTAGAAGGCACCCAACTAAGAATTTGTAGAGTATGTAATTCCAACAAAATAAATTGTGTCAAACTATGCTCATAACATATTTAATTGCTTCTCTTGATGTTAAAAACAAGGATGTTGCTACCCTCAAGGTAACCAGATTCATATATACCACGCTAAAATGTTGTAGTACATTTTAATTGATTCCTATGCATGTTTTTTTTCCCTTTTTGATGTGAGGATAAACATCCTGAATCTATTTAGCAACCTGTTGGTATCAGGAGCATAATTGACTCAGGTGCATGAATAATTGACCTATGCATGGTTTTCATTCTTAGTCTGAACCATATTCTTTTGGTATCAGTGAATGTCAAGGACTCCTAGTGTAGTTGTCTAGATCGCTTTGAGCACATGCCATTTTGATAAGCAGTGGGATAATTTAATCCAAAGTTGCCATATTTTTACCACCAGATTTGACCAGTCAGATTGGCAGATATATTGCTTTTGATTAATGAGTATGATAAGCAGGTTAGTATGATATTTACCTGATCTGAATTGGATCTTGAAAATAATCATAATCCAGTTAACTGTGATGATTAGTTGTACTTCTTAGTTCACATTATTAAAGAAGAGCTAAAGACATCGGGAAAGGTAACAGATGATGTTGAGGAATAGGTGCACTATGGCTTAAGGATGATGTCAACACCTTGTGGTCTATACCACATGAAAACAAGTCTAAAGTGACAGCGTTGGCTTATGAGAAAACCAGACATTTGTGGAACAGGTTACATAAATGAGTTCAGCTTGGTAAGAAACCATACCATTTTGGACAAATCAAGGTAACCAGATTCATATATACCACGCTAAAATGTTGTAGTACATTTTAATTGATTCCTATGCATGTTTTTTTTTCCCTTTTTGATGTGAGGATAAACATCCTGAATCTATTTAGCAACCTGTTGGTATTGGTAGCATAATTGACTCAGGTGCATGAATAATTGACCTATGCATGGTTTTCATTCTTAGTCTGAACCATATTCTTTTGGTATCAGTGAATGCCAAGGACTCCTCGTGTAGTTGTCTAGATCGCTTTGAGCACATGCCATTTCAATAGGCAGTGGGATAATTTAATCCAAAGTTGCCATATTTTTACCACCAGATTTGACCAGTCAGATTGGCAGATGTATTGCTTTTGATTAATGAGTATGATAAGCAGGTTAGTATGATATTTACCTGATCTGAATTGGATCTTGAAAATAATCATAATCCAGTTAACTGTGATGATTAGTTGTACTTCTTAGTTCACATTAATAAACAAGAGCTTAAGACATCGGGAAAGGTAACAGATGATGTTGAGGAATAGGTGCACTATGGCTTAAGGATGATGTCAACACCTTGTGGTCTATACCACATGAAAACAATTCTGAAGTGACAGCGTTGGCTTATGAGAAAACCATACATTTGTGGGACAGGTTACATAAATGAGTTCAGCTTGGTAAGAAACCATACCATTTTGGACAAATTAGCTAAATCGAGGGTCCAAGAGACGTTTAATTGGTTCATCTATCTTTTTCCATGGGAGGCATCTAGAATATGTATGAATTGTTTTCCCATTCTATAGCATAAATATACACCTTGGGATCATATATAGGGTCTTTGTTGAATTTAAGAGGGAATTGAAGGCCTGGTAGGAAATGATTGTACACTAGAGGATCAATCAAGCATGTTGAATAAGCAAGTAATTTACAACAAAGAGTATTGTAAAGGTGCTAGGAAAAGCTACAATGCAAACGAGCTAGAGTTGCCGTGGCTGCCTTACCAACTTATCAACAAGCTACAAATCATCACTTTTATTAATGAATAAACTTGTAACATTTAGGACTAAACTAAGATACAGACGAAATTGTTTATTGGCCAATGTTGTACTCCAAGCAGCAAGCTTCCTTTTCTACAATTCCTAGACCATTTTGATCCTCCACAAGGATCCAAATCGAGAATAGGGTGTGGTGACAGGCCTTTGATCCCAATGCAAAGTAGAAATAGACAACAAAGCTTGATAGCATTTGGGGATTTCTTTTGATGAGATGAAGGGATCTTCAGTAGAGAAGCTGTTTCCTCCTTTCACTTCTGCTGTCCACAATCTATATTGGACATGTTTGGCTCTTGACAACAAATCTGCATTGGACCACCTTTATTTTATTTTAACTTATTCAATTTCTTCATACTATAATTTATCTGTTTTTTTTTTCTTTTGTTTTTGCATTGGATACAACCAAGATACATAGATATTAGCATATCTGCCCTTAGGCTGATTACATGTGTAAGTGTACACCTATACTGGAAGTCTCCTTTGACTAAGCCTCCACAACTATGGGGATCCAATTTATCAAAGTCACCTAGAGCTCAAACTTGACCCTCATCACACCTTTAGGGATTTGAATCTTGGTGGATGGTGTGACACTATCATCCTCACCAATTGGGCTACAATGCATTTGGTTTGCTGTTCTTTTTCCTTTTCTAAGCTCTCTTTCCTTCCTATAATTTCTTTACTTCGTTTTTATTTCATGCTTTACTTGAATTTTATGTTGATGACTTGTGTAGACATGATGTATACTTACTACAATGTGTTGGACTGAATCATGGTAACTTGAGGAGCATCTTGCTCACTTTTACTTGGCCTACAAATCCTATAATGGCATCTTCTTCCTCTAAAACCCTACTCCAAACATTGCCAATTGAGCTTACAAAGAGGATTACAAGAGCTCTGAAACTTTGCACATGTACAAATGTCTATTATAGACTTCCCATGACTGTAGTTGTACTCAAACATGCTTCCCAATGCTTGGAAGCTGAAATGAATCAACAAAACCCTTCACATTCAATGCGCTGTCTAGTGTGTGACGAATTTGTCACTTCCACTAGGCGGTGTTTACACTTACGTTGCTTTCATCAAGGGGTGTTTGTGATTTTACTACAATTATGATGAATTTGTTGTGGTCAGTGACACTTTTGTCGCCTATGTAAAGTGGAAATAATGCCAAAATTAAAAAAAGCACCTTGTTTTGATGCTTGTATGCCTATTCTTTGTCTTCCCCAAGATGCTTCATATCACCCCAAGTCCACATCTAACTTGTATTTAGACTTCTTAACCTCTAAAACCAGCCAAAAACGATTTGTATGGGAAAGTAAGTCCTAAAACAGTTCTTTCTAATTGATGTTGTGTACAATTGATCACTTGATCCATGTTCATGGATCATACCTCCCCAATATGGAAGCATTTGGTCCAAAAAAGCTCAGGTACTCAATAAATGTGGGAACTTATTCCCCACATTCTCCATTGAATAACATTTGGTTTTACTTGGGAGTTGACCTTTAAAGCCAGTCAAGCACATTTAATAAATCTCTCTATGAGATTGTCTTTCTTTCCTTTGGAGAGCCACGTCCTACTCTAGTTCTTCCAAGGCCTTAAGAGAAATATCCCCAACTAAAGGCAACATAGAGGGCTCAAAAACTAACAAACAATATTTCAATGATTGAGTAAATGTTCATATATGGTGGAAAATCAAGATGAAAAACATTCTTTCCTATCTACTAAAGAATAAGAAATGAACTATACCTCAGAAGCTTCAACTTCCTTGATTGTCTTTGGAGTCTTTCTTTGCCCAAGTACAACCACACCTTGTCACCTACCTTGAAACTATGCTTAACATAGTGTCGATCATGCCTCTTGTTGTACTTGTCTTGCATATGTGGATGCGTTCGATGAACTTTCTAGCCCTTTGTACCATTGAGTGTTCATCCTCTTCTTCTCTATCTGACTGCACAACAATATCTAGAGGGCTAGGCAGTAAGTAATGAAAACATGTCTCAAATGATATATTTGTGGAACTATGTATAACCTTGTCATAGGAGTGTTGAATGTAAGAAAGGCTCTCATCCTATGTTCTTAGATACTTTTGATTATAACCTTTGGGTAGCTACACCAAAGTTCTATTGACAACCTCAGTTTTCCCATCCATTTGTGGATGAAAAACGATGGACCTTTTCAACCGAGTGTCGTCCAAGTCACACCAACACTACCCTAGAAACCTTGAATCTCTATCCGATACAATGCTTTTAGGCAAGCCAAAATGAACCCAAACATGTTATCTCAGCTTCATCCTTACTTGAGAGTGTTTTCTTGCATAAAATATGAACATACATCTTGCTAAATTGATCAAATACTACAAAAAAAAATTGTGCCCCTTATTTGATATTTGCACTGCACCAACAAAATCCATAGAAATGCTCTCCCATAGACAAGAAGGCACGAGTAATGATTGATACAATCCTAACTTCTGGCAGCATCCTTTACACACACTACACAACTTTGCAACTCCTAAAAAATTTTGATACGTTCACTTGCATATATAGCCAAAACACATACTGTTGAAGGTTTGAAATGATGGTGCATATTTATTTTCTTGCATTTAGTTAATTACTTTATTACATAGTATGCACCTAGGAAATGATAAACTTACTTAGGAAGGTATCTACTTGGGTAGGTTGTACATGCATTTAATAATTGTGGTTGTACTTTTCTAGTTTGGTGGAGATATACTACACATGTTACATCTCCTATTATACCACATTGGTTGTGTTATAGAGTAAAATGTGTACACTAGCATTTTACCCCTAGTTTAGCACCTGGGTGGACCTAAAATGTTTACCCTTGTTAATCAGGATCTACTTTAACACTTTTTTGAACATTAAACAATTAAATCTTGATCCCAGTGAATAAACCTGACAAAATAAAGTTAGGACTGGTGTAAGTCCACTTAAATGGACACTCTCCGGAGTTTGTGGGGCTAAAGGACCAGGGCACCTAGCACCCTGGCCCTGGATGTTAGCCCCAGTCTTATTTTTGTGGTGTCGGCTTAGAACACCTCCTTAGATTTTACATGTCAGCGCCATTTGGTTTTATTCATTGTTGGTGAGCGGAAATGCATATAGAAGCAAGTTAGTTTATTCATTTGAACATCTCTAAGTTCTCTATGCAATCTAGGCATACTTACACTCTCTCTTCTTCTCTAAAGCTCTCTATGGTGGATTATTGCTATGGCACTAACTTCTTGTAGGTCTTGTGGATATCTCTCTACTTCTTGGGGCGACACCAACACCAACTTCTTGACTCAAGTTGTGATGCCACATCAAGAAAGCTAGGGTTTCCATGCTCATGGTGACTCCTTTCTTTTATGCTTTGTTATAACATTCCATTCTACTTTAGATTTGCCTTTGCCCTCCTAGGGCACACTCTCTTTATCTCTCATCATTGCTATTGTGGAGGTGGAAACACCATTCATAGAGCTTGACTTAGGCAAGCTCCTAAATAGCACCAACCCTTTTTCCTTCTTTTGTGTGTGCAGGTTGAAGTAACAGGTTTCAGGAGGCAAGATTTGGGAAGAAGGAAGATTTTGTAGGTACAGGTGTGGTGAAGCTCAGAGTTTTTGTAAAACCCTAAATTGGGTCTAGGGTGCCCAACGCCTTGGTCTTTCTGGTCCCCAAACTTGGATCTAGGTTCTTTTTTCACTGGTCTCTGTTGTGCTTTCAGATTGTCTGTATTTGTTTCCGACAGTCTGTTATGCTCCGATCTTGCTCAATTAGGGTTTCATGTTTTGCCTTAGTTTGATTGGTTAGATTTGGTTGATTCTCCTTTATACAACAAAGGGACAAAGCCCCTATAGTTTGGCTCTTCATCAAGGGTAGAAGCCAGGCTCAACTTGTGTCTCAATGTTGGATGAAAGAGGGTTTGACCTAGTTTAATCTCTTATGCTAGATCTCTCTTTTCTATCTAACATTTTGGTGAACTTGACATGATTTGAAAGAAATAAGCATCATCATACTATGGCTTGCCTTGCCGTAGGAGAGGAGAATCTCCCCCCTCGCAAGCGTTTATCAACGACCGATGCAAAAGAGACATCTACTAGTGCATTGTCTCCTTTATAGAAGGATAAAGCTTCACAAGCCGCTATGGAACCTCTCAAGCTATATTTTGATAGTGAATCTGAAGATAATAATGACACAGATATGGCTCTTGTTCCTTACACCACACTTGCTATAGTTCCTCTTGCATCTTGTCCACCTACCCAAATTGGTGATGAGCAAGATTGGGAGGAGGATGATTTGCTTTAGGCTGACTTGCAAGTATGGCCCCTTTGTTTCTATTGTGTTAGGAGTGCATGTGATTGTTTTCCCCTGTAATGTGTTGCTTGATGCTTTATGTATGTTGTAGTTGTTTATAAGCTCTCTTTGGATAACCCTTGACACCCTTGCAGGTGCAAGGCTACATAGGGACCGAAATTCGTTGTGACATTCTCTCTATTTATATCATCATTCTTCTATATGTCGTAAGTGTTATAATCTAAAAAGATTAATAACCTAGAAAACTAGTGTAAACAAATAGATATTAAACTGTAAAAGCAAATGATACAAGATCAAAATAACAACATAGAGTTAGTCTCCACGAGAGTAATGCAAATGCTAGAAGCAGAATAGGATTATGAGGATGCAAAAGCAAAATATACCTAATACAAGCTAGGTAGCATGTTTATATAGACCAGGGAGAAGGAGGAGGTGGCAACACTAACCAATAGGAAGCAACCATCTATCAGACTAAAGATAGCAAAGTATCTTCCCAAGATAGCTAATGGATGCTCACTTGTAGGAAGGTGACACCTCATAACCCACTCACTTAATTAAACATGCTTTATGAACCTAAGCAAGATTAAAAGGTGTAGGAAAAACCTAGGAGTAAAGGAAAAATAAATAACCCGACTAGGAAATAAAAACCTACACTAACAGTAAGTTGCATTGTTGTTGTTGCCTTTGGGGATGATGCAAGGCGTAGGATGGTTTGGCATTCTCCCTTGTTGACCCAAATGATTTTTATTTGATTTTACGTGATACTTCTTCCTTTGTCTCCGTAGTTTTACCGACTGGCGGATGATGACAGTTCCACATATATATAGTCTCGAGATATCTCCTATTGTACAACCTTTCATATACTGACGCTAGTCAAGTAGATCCATTTGTGTTGTTACTTTACAGTTTTAAATTTAACTTGTGTTTTATTATGTATTTTGGGCACTAAATGGATCACCAATGCCCTGGAAGGGGAGGAACTTTGGAAGGTTCTAGTTAGACATAATATTGATAATGCTACTCCTTTGAAAAAGAAAAACTGGGGCAAGATTGGTTTTTATGATACCTTGTTAGGGGATTCTCAGTCTAAGCTGGGGTGATTTGCAGTGTTCAAAAGTATATGGAAGGCTTGGGAAGTGGTGAAACCTTTTATTTTGGACAAAGAAGCTATCATTTGGAATAAGGAGTCATATGGGGACAAAGATCAATATGGTGGAATGTCATACACAAGAATAAACCTTTAGCATTGCTACAAGGTTGCTCAGCAAGAAAATGTAATAAAAAAGGTTTCTCCAAATTAACAGATTTGTTTGATCAAGGATTGCTGAAAGACTGGAAACAAGTTGAATGCCAGTTTCAGTTAGATGACAAATATTATAGAGCCTTCTCCACCATTCATAAGGCAATGTTAAGTAAACTGAATAACAAGATTGAACTAATAGGGGAAGAAAGAATAGGAGAATTGAAATGGAAAGATGACACTCCTTTTGGTCAGATAAAACCAAAGTTGATCTATAAAATGATGACTAAATCATAAGACATTCTCCATCATATCAACCTTACTTGGGCTGACACCATAACCGACAAGGAACTCATTAGAACTTTTAAGTTGCTATGGTCCAAAATTCTAGAACCAAAAAAAGCTTCCTTTAAATGGCTATTACTACTTAACAAACTATTTCTAGGAATTGAGGTTGTGGTGTGTCCATTATGCAACATTTCTGAGTATGTGTCTCATATTTTCTTTGAATGTTTATATGCTAAATATGTCTGGTCTTTTTTTATGGGTAATGTTGAAAAGTGGAGTCCTACAGTCTTTGTGATTAAGAAAGAAATATTAAGTGGTATAGTAAATGGTCTAAATGCAAAAGCTAACTATTTTTGGTTTGTCTTGTCATTTGAAATTCTATGGTTCCTGTGGAAAAAAAAGGAACGAAGAAAGATTTCTTGGCAAGGAAAGAGGACTCACTAGGATTCTCTGGGATCTCACAACTTTTAATCTCTTTGAACAGGTTATTGTAACTATGGAGATGTCCTTTGGCAGATTCAAAGAACTAGTTGAAACAGGTGGAATGTTCTATAAATATGATATCAAAGAAACATACTTTTGTGCAAGAAGCCGCAAGAAATTTGATGAGAAGTTATTTAATTCCGACACAGACTTCCAAAATCTATACAATAAATTGAAGAGAATGGAGAAAGAAGAAAGTGAACTTTACAAACAATTGGAAATGTCCGGTCAAAATTACAGCCTCAACACATATCAACTCAGAAATTCACCCAAAATTGGGGCTATTCCAGGTTTAGATTCATATGACAACAGTGATAACAAGATGCACATATGGGACAAAGAAAACAAGTGGCATGAAGACCCAAGGATGGAATTTAAGAGAGTCAAAATGGAAGATTCTAGGCATGGAACTGAACTTGATGATAGTTAGGGTATGTATTACCAATAAATGGAAGCAACAAGAGGTTCACAGGTAGCAGATCAAACCAGACTTTCAATGGAGGATACCATGAATGAGGAATTCAAAGGCATAGAAGAGGGACATACCTCTCAAGTGAAGACCTTCAGGGACAAACACAAAAAGTTCTTATGCTGAAAATTAAGGCAAAAAGGAATCAGGGAATTCAAAGGCAGCAAGTGGACTTAATAGTTAGTTATATATGCAGTTAATAGAAGTGGATTATTTTTTCTAATATATACTTTAGTTTTTGAACTATAAAACTTTTAGTATGTATTAGGAAAATAGCTATTTTTGGATTGATTTATGAAGCAATCTTTTTTGTTGTGGTATCTTCAACCACTATGCTGTAATACTTGGTTAATTTTTGAATAATATTTGTGCTCAATTCTCAATCCAAAATTATGTATTTTGATTTATGTGGCACCTTGTTGCTATGCTCGACGTCATACCATGAATACACAAGCCATTCTGTATCACACAAGTAGCATCGCCTCGGTTTGCCTTTTGTGGGGGCAACCCCTTGGTTGCGATGTAGTTTTTGGGAACACATATCTTATAGGCATGTACTTCCAGAAATCTCTCATGCCTATTTGTGGTTTGTTCTACCTTAAAGCGATTGCTCCCTAATAGGAGTTAGCAATTACTTTAAGGTAGGGGCATACATCACGCTATGCTCCTTTTTATTACATATTTGTTTATTATAGTTGGCATGGAACTCACCTAGTGATTCGACAGTCCTCACTAGCCTGTGATGCTTCCCTTTGGTCCATGAGCCACCTAGTACAATGAAGTTTACTAGCCCATGTGCCTCATGTGACTTGTCGTGGTCACCTAGTAATTCGACGATCCTTACTGGTGTGTGATCCACGAAGCCACTTCTCTTCACATGACCCCTAGCGACAGAGCAAACTAGCATCAGAGTCATGTGCCTTGTGTGTTTATTTCTATGTTTGTTTGTTTGATATATTGTTTAAACTTGTATTCCTTAATGATTCCATATGTCTCATGTGTCTTCATCATGTTTTCCATGTATTTTTTATGCCTTATGTGTATGCTTCATGTCAAGCGTGTATGCATTATGTATGGCGTGTATTACTTGTGTGTATTACGTGTCTCTTGCATGTATTCCTATGTATGCTTCTTCTTGTTCTCAAAATCAGCTACGTTCATTTTTGTAGACAACCCCTACGAAACTTGTCTGTTTCGTAATCTACACTCTAAGTTCGTAAATTGAGACAGGTTCTCTTAGTCTCGTGCGAAGTTGTCTGGTATCGTTGAAATAGCTCGTGACGTTCCCCTTAGTCAATTTATCAAAATTCACGAAGTTTGACTAGCGTACAATTTTATCAAAATATCAATTTTGACTTTTTAAAGGTGTTAGAAATAATTTTTAAGTTGATGTGCTATGTCGGCTAAATTCGCCGCTCATACATCTATTTGTTCTTTCCCAATGCAATGTTGGCGAATTCTACCGCTCACGCATCTTTATCTTCATGTGTCAGGGCGGTAAAAAGCACCGTCGAAACATGCCATTAATGTCACCACGAGTTAACTCGTGTGACATTAATGGCATTTTTCTAGTTTTATGTTAAGTTTCTAAGTTTCTCTTAAATTACTTTCATTGTGTTTTTCATTTTCTTTCGCCTGAGTTGACTTCGTTGCAATATGTGGTTACACCTTATTGAATTCGTGATTCTCATGATTTGGAGGTTCCATTGAGAAAGACCAGGGGTGTCATCATTTTTATCAGCTTGGGATTCATTTATTTTGCGTTTCTTTGCATCTAGGGTTTGTTGGTTGTTTAAAAATAGATTTGTTTTAATTGTTTAAACTTGTTAAATGCATCTTTGGTTATATCTCTTTTTGATTTGTATCTACATCGTGACAACCCTAGCTATTTTCGCTCTAAACCAGACTGGACTTTCCCAACTATTTTCTATGGCTCATGACTTAGTTTTCATTTAGGTTTAGGTCTATAGGTTTTGAATCGGCGGTGGTTTGTTCCGACCAAATATCGAACCCATTTTTTACATCACATGCAATGACGGCTATAGTTGCTGATCAATACCTTCCATAAGTTTGTAAACAAATGCGAAGTCGGTATTTTTTGCCGCTTATGCATTTAAAGATTTATCCAAAAGCAAGTGCATGACACAAAGAAGACTGAAATACCAACTTGCAATGTCGGTGTTATTCGCCGCTCGAACACTTACAACTCTCCTGTACATGTAAGGGCGGTCATTTTGACCGCCCCTACATGTAAAGCATTCTTCCAAAAAAGAAATCACATGCAATGTCGGTATTTTTCACCGACTTTGCATGATAATGATAAATCCTTCCCAAACATGCAAGAGCGGTCAAAATGACCAACTTTACACATGCAAATAATTCCTCATGCAGGAGCGGTCATTTTGACTGCTTGTGCATATTTTCCCAAATTTTTCCCAACACTGGGAAAATTCACCTTTCCAAGCTTGTTAGCCCACTTTCACCCTTACCTTGATTTGCGTGCACTTAAGCCCTTTAACGCATGCTTTCCTACCCATGATCATCGAATCACGGTTATCCCAGTTTATCCATTTTTCCCCTAACTGCGAGATCATGGCCTTTTGCAGTTCTCAACAAGTGTTTGTGGTAGATATTTATCTCAGAGTTCTCTCCAGAGTTGATGTCGGATCCATCTCCATCCAAAGCCAAGATCATAAAGTACAAGTACCAAGGTGTCTTTCTAATGACGGCGGTACAATCAAATATTGATGAAATCAGAGATACAGAAATTGGACATGTGGACATGGCAGAATTTGTGGAAAGAACAAAACAGACAAATCCTTCCAGACATATGCAAAAGATCATTGATATCAATATTCACCTGGTTGCATCATTTCCAGTTTCTGCGCACAATCCCGAGTTTGTTCTACAGGTGGCCAGCCATTACAATAGGGACACTAGAGTTGTGACAGATTCTCAAGGGACTGTGATCATGAGATTGGATGCAGAATTCCTAGACAAAATCTTCATGTGTCCACCCATTTTAAACATTGGACAGATTGACTTTGCTCAGGGGCAAAAGGATTATGACATAGATGTAGACGCTGTAAGAAGGTACATCAACAACAAATGGTTGAAAATTCCTAGAAGTAATTTGACCAGATGGCCAAAGGATCTTCCTAAGAGTGACTTTGTAGAGGAAGTTTGTGATTTGATCACTCTTTTGAGTCGCATCAGAGGACTCCCCTCTTCTTCCAAGTTCCAAGAACGGATGTACACTTACATCAAGGTGATTCTTTGAGGTACACAGAATATTCTGGGGAGAGCAGATTAGTAATGCATTGCATGAGCAACTGGTGAAGGTCAACATAACATTCAAATTCTATATGACCTCTTATCTTGTATATGCTGCTGCTAGCATGAGAAGCTTTCCAGGTTTGACTCAGGTTGGTGATAGGAGATTGGTTCCTGTATATGAGTATTACCCTCAAATTACTCTGAAAGGATCAATTCATCATTTTCGAAGGGTCAATGATGCCTTCTTTTCAGTATTCATGTGCTTATGGGACAATGAACTTGTTCATAAAAGGGTCTCAGATGAAGCTTGGGAGGTCATGAATTCTTTCGGTTGCTTGTTCCTGCAATTCCCCACTTTCACATATCTCAGGGTAGGATATTATCCTGGTTACCCTTATATTCTCCCACGGTATCCTAGTGACCGTATTGTTCTCATGGAGCTATGTAGACAACTAATTGTAGTGCACAATAAACAAATGGAGCTGAAGAAGTTAGGGATAAAGTTCCCTGTTAAAATTGGAAGGTATTCAGTTCAATCAGCTAACAAAGCAAAAATAGTTGATTCTGAATTATAGCTGGTCACTATGAGAACTTATAAGAAGAGAGATCATTTTGACTTCAGAAGAGTTCAAGATAAGATCAAAAGAAAGTCAACCTTCCATGTACCAATGGTTGAAGATATTTGGGCTGATCTCAAGACACAGAACGAGATCAGGAAACTAGACTACTGCAGACTTCACCTGAGTCAGATAGAAGAACTGGGCCTCGCTGATATTCTAGACGGAATGGAGGATGATGGGGATGTTCTAGATCCCAAATATAACACTGAGAATGTTGAAGTCTCACCTCTTCCAGAGGTGAAATGGTCAGTTAAAGAAGAAACATCCATAAGGAAAAGATTTCAACCAATCCTGGCCAACACTAATGTGTGGTTGGAAAGCAAAGGGATTAAATTGAAAGAGTTTCTCACAGGGTCAGAGACTGAAGCACAGGAACAGGCGGGTAAGACAGTAGAGAACAGAACCAAAAATAAGAGTGACACCCCTTCTTCATCTAAGATATGAAAACCAAAAATTAAGTTTGTGTCTAAAGGAGGGAAGAAGAAGGAAGTTGTAGAAACTTCCAATGTCACTGAATCAGGTGTTGAAGATACTAATGTTGATCAAATGGAGATTGAAGATGTTGAGGTTGAAGAACAAAATATTCAGAAGCTAAGGATGCTCAACAAATAAAAGTATCTAATAAATCTGATGAAGAAGATGAAATTGAACAAGGCGAAGATGAGGATGCAGAAAAGGAACAACTCGGTGATCCACCTCAATCCCCTAAGAAAGATCTTCCCACTGGAACACAAGTTTCTACACCTCTTCCTCATACTATGGTTTCTGGTAGTTTCCCAGTGATTTCAAATGTTCCTCTTTCACCTATCTTTGTTGTTTCTTTTGATAATACCCCTACTTCTGTAAAAACCAGTTTTGGGACCATTTTTGATTCTTCCGGTTCCATCCTAAGTTTATCTTCTCCATCTTTTGACATTGGTGAACAGTCTGTCTTAGAAAATCTTCTAGATGCTTCAGAGAAGGTTGTTGATACAGGTGTGGTTTTTACCAACACCTGTCCTATTGTGACTATAACAGGTATAACTATGGACCTGACAAAATAAGTAGTAGACTCATCTCTGGTTGTTGGTGCTTCTGTTCTTTCCCCATGGTTGTCTGCATATACTCCAAAGAGGAAGAAGCAAGCTATTTTGCCTGATGAGATTGATATTGAAAAGATGTTACCTGTAAAAGCAAAGACCGTGAAGAAGAAGCCTAAGACTGTTTCTAGGCTTATCAATGAAAAAGGAATCAGATACGCAGAGATTGCTAAACCACCAGAAGATGCCACTGTTGACAATTTTGACATGAATGATTATGTCATTTCAAGAGTTGAGTTGGGCAAGCTAACTCATGAGGGCATAAAAGCAGATTTTCAAACTACTGCCAACACTTTGCTTGAAAAGTATGATGAAGTCAAAAACGAGAAAGAATAGTATAAGGCCAAAGCAGAACAACTTGCTTCCATTCTTCAAAAGATAGTAAAATCATCATAAATTGTAGAACCCATGGCAGTGACTGTAGAAGATCCCCTGATCCAGAAGGTTGAAAAAGCACAAGCCAGAGGAAGGGTGGTACCTGAGATATTGTGGAGCATTTGTTAGCTCAAGGGCGAATTCTGCTAAAAACCACTGTAGAAAGAAAAGAGAAGATGGATAAAGCTAAAGCTGAGCTGGACAACTTGGTTGACTTACTCTCACAAGAGTTGCAAGATCAAGAAGAGAGCTTGGAGGAGTGGATAGATATGAAAAAGATTAAGATAAAGAATCTGATCACCATCGGAGTCATTGCAAACAGGGAATCATATCTTAAAACCAAGGAGACTCTAGCTCTTCATATCCACATAATAAAAGGTTTACTGGAAGATCTATGTCAAGCTCGAGAAGCCAGTGAAGATAGTGATGTCATGCTTCTGCACAGGCTGGAAGAACTTCCATGCACCCTTACAGGTGAAGACCATAAATTCCTCTCAGCAGAGGAGATGATAAGTTCCTTCAAAGAGATGGTTCAAAGGAAATTCGAAGAGGAGGTGCCCTCAGTACTTTCCATGGATAATCTATATGATTAACATTCAACTTTGGAGAACTTGAAGGACAATCTGGACGAACATAAAAAGGCAATAAAGGCGGTAAAAGATGCAATTCTTCGGGCCCGCACTATCTCCAAAAATACAGCTAAACCAGATGCATGCAAGATGGCAGCCATACAGGCCATGTACCAGGATTTTCTAAAGAAGAATGACGGAGGAAGATAATGCCTTAGTTTATTTTATTCTTGTATATGTCATTTGAATTTTGTTGTGGACATATCCATATGTAATTTTCCAAAATGTAATTACATGTGAGACAAAGGAAGTCCCAAGTCAAATAGGACTCTTTTGTTGAATAAGTCAAAGTAGTTGTAAATTTCCTATTTTTGCTCTAGGCTCCTCCCTATAAATAAAGAGGGCCTCTTTTGTATTTAGTATCTTTTAGTTATTGAAGTGAAACTCTGCCAAATTGAAGAGCATTTTGAGACTTTGTGTTCAAATTGTAAATCAAATTTTATCAAAAGTGAATAAGAAAGCAAGTGATCATTCAATCTTTGTGTTGGAATATCTTGTGGTATATTGGAAATTGTTCTTATGTCCTTTTCCTAATACTGTCTTATCCTTTTGATCAAATTGTAGTGTGAGTGAGAATAATCTGGGAGATGTTCTAAAGTTGATTGTGGAGACTTTGTGCTACAACAATTATCTTTAGTTTGTGATTTCGTGTTTTGAAGTAAAAGATATTAGAAAGGCTTTGAACTACTATTATCTTTTGTGATCATTTATTTTTTCGTAGTTTTCGGTGAAGACTTTGGGCTGCACCTCATTCTACTTGGTTCTAAGTTATAAATCAGTAAAAGAAGCAATGATAGACTTTGTGCTCTCATGGGTTTCTTGGTTATTTCAATTTGTATCAAGAATGTACTATTTCATTTTGTAAACATCATTTCTGAAAAAAGAGAAATGGATGATATGGTCTCACCCCCGAGTTAATATTTAGTTTAAATAAGTTTGTGATAAGTGATAGGGAACCTCCCCTTGCTGAGAGGAGAGATTTATCTCATTACACTGTGGTCGATATAACCATTCTGCATTCAGTTAGTTGAAGACAAAATATTCACCCAACACTTCTAATACTCCACGTATCTGTGAATTATGTTGCAATGTCTTGCGTGTTTGAAAATCTCTTTGCTTATGTGTTTGCAACCATAGAATCCTAAGCTTGGGGGTTACTAATGGTCCACAACTTGGCAGAATTCTTTGGCTTCTATGTTTTTGTATTTGAAATCTGTCTTCTCCGTACTTTGGTGTGAGTTCAAACATAAGTTCGTACCCATGCTAAAGTGGGGACTAAATGTTATGGAGTAAAATGTGTACACTAGCATTTTAGACCTAGTTTAGCACCTGGGTGGAGCTAAAATATTTACATTTGTTAATCAAGACCCATTTTAACACCTTTTTGAATATTAAATGATTAAATCTCGATCCCGATGAATAAACCTAACTAAATAAAGTTAGGATTGGCCTAAGCCCACTTAAATGGACACTCTCTATGTAAGGTGCAGAAATTTTACCAACTAAAACTAGTACTTGAAAAGAAAAGCATATTCCATAAGTAAGATAATCAACCAATAATAGTTTTCTAATTATCCATAATTAAGCATAGAATGGCAAGAATCCATAAATAAGTATCAATATCCATATACTAGAATGAATTACAACCAGTTTACATACACCTGACTTGGTGTTACAATACATCTGTTTCAATGTTACAGAAGGAAGTACAACATCAAGATATCAATGAATCATGTTACAATTGCAACTTGGCAATGAAGCCATACAAAGAAATATATATAAAGCATATATCCATGACAATAATAATATCTAAACTCGGTTACCTTGATCCTCCGATCATTTGTAAACCAAGACCAAGAGAGTGGTTGAGGTGCTTTTTCAACCCAACCACGAAGTACTGGACTTCCCCGGGTTTCTTCCTAACTTGAAGAAAGCACCGACCCTACACAAGGAGCTTAGCAACCTGGAACGGTGTAAGCAGGAGGGAATCACTCGATGCGTGCCTGTTGCCTGTATGCATCCTAATCATAGAATAACATAAACTCTTGCAAATAGGATGTGGCAGAGACAAACATATTTCTAGGCTTTTAAACAAATCCATCTGTTTCAATGGTACATTAGCTTGGCCAAACAAATAAATAAAATGATAGTTTTAGAAAAAGTAAAATTATCATCTCTAGGAGCCCACATTCGACATCCTATCCCAAAAGTTCGTACTTAACAAAAAAATACACAAAGCACAGTTTGGTTCTCCATAGTCATAAGTATTTATATTTCGAATTCAATCATTGTTCCCATTATTTAGTTGATTTCACTAGTTTGCCTGTTGGCAAGTTTACTATTTTCCCCAATTTTTATCCATTTTTTCTGACATGTTATTCTAGAAGTACTGAATCTATTGGTTTAATACAATGCTTTTCTTTCATAATCAATCTTTTTGATATTTTGCTAGTTTTGTCAAAAATAATCTCAATGTAACATTTACCAAGAAACTCAATAATCTAAAAGTTCACATAAGTCATTTTCAGCAGTGGAAATATAAGAATGAATATTTCTTTTGCTGCAGTACAATAATAACCATTTTTAGGTATATATATATATAAATAAATCAATTTGACAAATTAAACTCCACTCAGCACTGTAGTGCTATTACAACATATACATTTTTTTCCAGCAACAGATAAAGATGCGAATATATATTTATATATATTCATTGTTATATATATAATTATATAACTTATAATATCAATTGATATATTCAAAAATAGACAGCCAACATTTATAATTCATTTTATTCCCAGAAGATAAAAATTACAGTCAATACATATTTGTAGAGGGAGATAAAACCATATATATATATATTGCCAAATAAAATATCAATTGAAAGACTGTTCACGCAAAACACAAGAAAGAATAGTGAAATAAATTCATATCATTTATATTCAATGGTTTCAAGTTTAAGGTTTAAGACAAACAAACGATACATATTCGAATTTAGACAACAGTAAATGGAAAGAGGGTCGATGCCCCAAATGGGATCGCAATCCCCAAAGGGGCCGCGACACCATTTGGTGACGCTGCACCACATACTACCTACAGCGGCCTTAGAGCCATATGTTGCTTAAAATCATTTCATTATAATATGCATTCAATCCAATATAACATACGGTCGATCCAATAGAACATACAATCGATCCAATATAAAATACAGTTGATCTAATATATATATATATCGAAACAAAACATTTCTTTTACAATACCACAGCCAGTTGCATATATTTTTATATATCAATTTCAGACAGAAGATCATGGTTTTTGCACATATGAAAATACACACACACACACAACCATTGTAAGATCTAAGATTAACAAGAACTTGGAATTCACTCACTAATCTAATCGAAGGCTTGATTTCCACAGTTTTTTAGAAGTTCCCAGATCTGAACCGTCTCCCCTTTGTGCCCCCAAAATTCTTCCACAAATTCTCTTGTTTTGTATGTAGTTTTAGAGATGAAGAGCTTCCCCCCTTTTTTGAGAATGCAAGATGTTAAATATGAGTTTTGTGAGCAAGAAATGAATTGTAACTCTTCTTTTATTGTTTCCTCTTCCTCAAGCATTTTCATTTTCTAGAGCTTTTCTTCCCTAAATTTAGTTTTTGTTCCAAAATCATGTTTTATTCTATTTCTAGTTCTAAAAAATATTATTAAAATAATTTACATATTTATTACAATGTATCTATAAAACTAATAATTAAATAGAATGTAATTATTCTCTAAATAAAAATAAATTAAATAACTAATTCAATTATTCTATTTTCTAAGCACTCACAATATTTAAATAACAATGAATTAAATAATCTAATTAAATCACCATTAACTAACTATGCAATAAAATCATATAATTTAAATAAAATAAAAATGTAATTTAAATTAAACTATTAAATCATTCAATATGCAAACATATGTAGCTACATGTCACTACGTGAAGTGTGTGAATGATATCCGTCCATCTTAACCTTGCCAGGATGCTAATCTCCTTTACCTCAACCACCCATTGTCTTTGACAACTTGCAACTCATAGTAAACTCCAATTTCCCATTAATAGATTAGTAACCAAATAGTCAAAGCATAGCTGAAGCATTACTAACATAAATATTACATTCATTTCATTACATCTTTCCATATTAAAATAATCATTCATCCTTCAAAATAATAAATTATCTATGTAACACACATAATTATCCATAGATTGTTTCCCACATAAAGCAACCGCATATAGTATCAAAGTTTGAGACATGACATCCTTCCCCACTTGGAAGAGACATCGTCTCGATGTCTTATAGAAAAACATCTACATAAAGAGTCTTATACATCAAGTATCAATAATAAAATAAATGTCATCATGTGCATAATGAAAATAAACTAGAATCTCAAATGAGGAAATGATCTGTCAATGTCCTCTGCTTTTTCCCAGGTGGCATTATCCATCGAATACTGGTCCTACTTGACCATACATAGAATAACATCATAATTCTGCAATTAACATTGCGTCCATCAAATAATCAATTCACATGGCACAACTGCCAATTCCATGTCTAATCCATCACATGGTACAACTACCATACATCTACATTCATCCTCGCATAAGAATAATAATCACATCTTTAATGAGGCATAAATCAATTCACATAATCATATGTATAAGCATGAATCAGCACCACATGGCTTATGAAATCTTACCGTAACACAAGATAATATCAAGAGATCAGTCCTCCAAGCAACCATTGGTTGTGACCTCCAACAATGAGGTAAAACTTCCAACAATTTGCACCCTCTAAATCATATCCTATCAATGTGCGATTGACATCTTTGAAACTATACTATTCATATTCCTATCAATGGAATCAGTTTCCCTTTTCATTATTTGCAACCAAACTTCATCATGGTCTACAATTTAGATTTCTGGAAAAAAATTTCTTCCTTATCTTCCTCGTGCTTCCATATAATGTTATGACAATTTAAATTCATTCAATCTTATTACTATTTTCTACTTCTATTGTCAAATTCTTTTCCTTTTCTCAAAATGAGAAGACTTATGTCTTTAAAGCATTCTAACATATTAGTGATATTCTTTGCCAATTAAATTCATTCAACCACAATCCAGTTGTAAACAACTCGTCATCGATTCATTTTTCAACTCTCTAATCATGTCTCTTGCCATAATCTTACTAACCACAATATTTTATAAGGATGAAAATTCTAAAGATTTTCTTCTCTATGCCCTTTCTTTATGGAATCAATGTAAAATCATTTAAATAACACCAAGCATCTATGTCACACAAAAACTTTGAACAAATTGACGGCTTGATTTCAACTTCACTTTCTTTTAACTTTCATCAATTCCTTAATTCTTCTCACGATGCCCAAAAAAATCCACTTCAGAACTTCCTTAATTCTTCTCATGATGCCCAATGTTTCTAATAATAAATTAAAGAATTCAACTTACCAAAATGCTTAGCAACACACTTGTTACGAAAATAGTATATTCCCTGCATCCTACTCCCTTACATAGCCTATCAGTGGCCCATCATGGACATGATAGAAAACATAACAGGACACATGACTAACAATTAAAACATTCAAGCATAGCCACCAATAATTAAGTAAATAAAGTCTAAAGAAAAGAAAATCAATTCCAACAATAAGGTATAAAAATGCGCGCAATTACAATAGTATTTATACAATGTGAACATCAAGGTAATAAGATAAATAAACATCAATTTTGATGGCTATACTTCTCCATAAATAAAAGAAATAAAAATTTCAAAGTTGGTCCTTACAAAGTGAAATAAATAAAATCAATATTCAAAAGTCTCACATTACAAGAACTATGTGACTAATTCTAGCCACTAAAGGGGGAGTACAATACTACTCTACGCCTGGATCTAAAATTGGGTGAGTAAAGAGAACACACTCAATCACACAAAACAACAAGTCTTCCCAAGACCCCAAACATAAAAACGCTTCTACTATCCATAAAACATCACTCAAGACACCTAAAACAAAGATCACATTACGATTATCATGCAAAATCAGACAATCATACACCAGCAAACATTTAACTACCAAGATATCACAACTCACCCTTCTTCCAACAAGAATCAGTTATCGTTTCTCACTTTAAAAAACTTCAATAAGGCACACTATATGGTATAAAAGTCCCACCGGATGCAAATGCTCGGCCTTAACTCGTTGGCGTTCTAAACATCTGCTACAAATTAGGTGATATCCTTCTATCACTTTTTGTTACAACGGGGTTCACTGAATAAAGTGCTTTGTAAAATTCTTCAAGCACAAGCTTCCTCAATTTTTCTAAGTTAAGAACATATATCCATCCTTAATACCTTAAGACTCCATCTTTCTTAAGCATATATCCATCTTTCCAATAAGTAACAGCTGATACTTCTCATTTATCATGGTTTGCTACTCAAGATTCCAACACCCCAACATCACAAGGCCTGAGCAATTACCCTTTTACACTTCCCTATTTTGTAATGCAACACAAAAATAAGTACTGAGGTTTCACATGAATACTAGGGAAAAATAGGAACATAAGCCATTACCTAACTATCTATCTTACAACTACAAAATGAATCCATACTCAGGATCATGCTCTCCATGAGACAAAGCAATATTCTTTTCAATCAAGCATTTACCAATAAGGCAATAATTAAAAGTATAATGAGTGATCATTCTTTTCTGTATTCCAAATTCAATTACACTCAAGGACATGGTATTCCCTTTCATGCAAAGTTTTGTCATAACTCTACTATCAAAAAGTAGTCACATAAGCATGAAAATGACCCTACAAAGGTCACTCAAGTATACTCAAACACTACAAGCCTTACACACAAGCAACTTATATCAGGGTTCATCAATGAAGATCCTTAAGACATCTGAACCTTGCATCCTCAAAAGATCTTGTGGATTCTACTAGATCCATGCTCATATCCTAAAAAGATCAATGTATTGCTCAAAAACTATCTTATCCAAAACCTAATATTGCTTTAGGCACTCTTGTCTTTAAACATCATTCCACATTTCCTCTTCTAAAAGGTTCAATCAATATTATCCATCATTCCTAGCTTTACTTATTTCACATTTGATTTTATTTCTTTCCCTTATCAAGATTATATCTTTTCATATTAATTCATTTTCATTGTCACATCACCACTCGTAGGTTCTCACCATATACAATCCATCTTTAAATCGCATACTTTGAATAATCTCAATTCCCATTAAATCACAAAACATTTACATATTTCAAAACAAAGTCTCATTTCATTTATTGGAGGAATTTTACATCCTTGTTCACTATAAAGGTTCTTGAAAACAATAGGTTTACATATCACTCTCAGACAAAGGAAACTCTTCTGGTTCCCCTTCCTCTTCACTTGAGACAATTTCTATTATATCAAGAATTCTAGGGTCTCTATCCAACATTACAAGAGGAGTCACACTATTTTCCGAAGACAATTCCATAATGAGAGGTAAGGGTGCTGGTTTGATAGCTGCCTTCATTTCCTTTTTCACTTGACTGACCCAAGCAATTGCATGACTCAGGGTCTCCTCATCTCCAAGCCATATGTCTCCATCATCATTAACTCCTTGGATGGTTCACACTATAGCTCTTCTTTCCCTCTTGGCTCTGTGGTGGCTCTCATTTCTCATCGACTTCCTCGCAGTCATCAAGAGACGCACCATCCTAGCACAAGAATTAGACCTAGGTATCAATTATGCATCAATAGGCATAGGTCCAAGAGTTGAACCTAGTGCTTTGATACTAAATGTAAGGTGCAAAAATTTTACCAACTAAAAATAGTACTCGAAAAGAAAAGCATATTCCATAAGTAAGATAATCAACCAGTAATAGTTTTCTAATTATCCATAATTAAGCATAGAATGGAAAAAATCCATAAATAAGTATTAATATCCATATACTAGAATGAATTACAACCAGTTTACATACACCCGACTTGGTGTTACAATACATCTGTTTCAATGTTACACAAGGAATTACAACATCAAGATATCCATGAATCATGTTACAATTGCAACTTGGTAATGAAGCCATACAAAGAAATATATATATATCCATGTCAATAATAATATCTAAAATTGGTTGACTCAATCCTCCGATCATCTACAAACCAAGACCAAGAGAGTGGTTGAGGTTCCACCCAACCACGAAGTATTAGACTTCCCCGGGTTTCTTCCTAACTTGAAGAAAGCACCAACCCTACACAAGGAGCCTAACAACCTGGAATGGTGTAAGTAGGAGGGAATCACTCGATGCGTGCCTGTTGCCTGTATGCATCCTAATCCTAGAATGACATAAACTCTTGCAAACAAGATGTGGCAGAGACAAACATATTTCTAGGCTTTTAAACAAATCCATCTGTTTCAATGGTACAATAGCTTGGCCAAACAAATAAATAAAATGATAGTTTTAGAAAAAGTAAAACTATCATCTCTAGAAGCCCACATTCAGCATCCTGTCCCGAAAGTTCGTACTTTACAAAAAAAACACAAAGCATAGTTTGGTTTTCCATAGTCATAAGTATCTATATTTCGAATTCAATCATTGTTTCCATTATTCAGTTGATTTCACTAGTTTGCTTGTTGGGAAATTTACTATTTTCCCCAATTTTTATCTATTTTTCTTGACATGTTATTCTAGAAGTAATGAATCTATTGGTTTAATACAATGCTTTTCTTTCATAATCAATCTTTTTGATATTTTGCTAGTTTTGTCAAAAATAATCTCAATGTAACATTTACCAAGAAACTCAATAATCTAAAAGTTCACATAAGTCATTTTCAATAGTGTAAATATAAGAATGAATATTTCTTTTGCTGCAGTACAATAATAACCATTTTTAGGTATATATATTCTTATATATATATATAAATCAATTTGACAAATTAAACTCCACTCAGCACTGTAGTGCTGTTACAGCATATACATTTTTTTTCCAGCAACACAGATAAAGATGCAAATATATATTTATATATATTCATTGTTATATATAATTATATAACTTATAATATCAATTGATAGATTCAAAAACAGAAAGCCAACATTTATAATTTATTTTATTCCCAGATGAAAAAAATTACAGTCGATACATATTTCCAGAGGGAGATGAAACCATATATATATATTGCCAAATAAAATACCAATTGAAAGACTATCGACGTAAAATGTAGGAAAGAATAGTGAAATAAATTCATACCATTTATATTCTGTGGTTTTGAGTTTAAGGTTTAAGACAAACAAACGATACATATTCAAATTCAACAATAGTAAATGGAAAGAGGGCTGACGCCCCAAATGGGGTCGCAGTCCCCGAAGGGGCTGCAACACCATTTGGTGATGCCACACCACATACTACCTACAATGGCCTTAGAGCCATATGTTACTTAAAATCATTTCATTATAATATGCAGTCAATCCATATAAAATGCAATCCTTCCAATATAACACACAGTCGATCCAATATAACATACAATCGATCCAATATAAAATACAATCGATCTAATATACACACACAAATATATATATACATACATATACATACATACATACATACATACATACATACATACATATTTATATATACATTTCAAAACAAAACATTTCTTTTACAATACCACAACAAGTTGCATATATTTATATATATCAATTTCAGACAGAAGATCATGGTTTTTGCACATATGAAAATATACACAGACACACAACCACAGTAAGATCTAAGATTAACAAGAACCTATAATTCGCTCACTAATCCAATCAAAGGTTTGATTTCCACAGTTTTCCAGAAGTTCCCAGATCTGAACCGTTTCCCCTTTGTGCCCCCAAAATTCTTCCACAAATCCTCTTGTTTTGTATGTAGTTTCAGAGATGAAAAACTTCCCCCCTTTTTTTGAGAATGCAAGATGTTAAGTATGAGTTTTGTGAGCAAGAAATTAATTGTAACTCTTCTTTTATTGTTTCCTCTTCCTCAAGCATTTTCATTTTCTAGAGCTTTTCTTTCCTAAATTTAGTTTTTGTTCCAAAATTATGTTTTATTCTATTTCTAGTTCTAAAAAATATTATTAAAATAATTTACATATTTATCACAATGTATCTATAAAACTAATAATTAAATATAGAATATAATTATTCTCTAAATAAAAACAAATTAAATAACTAATTCAATTATTCTATTTTCTAAGCACTCACAATATTTAAATAACAATGAATTAAACAATCTAATTAAATCACCATTAACTAACTATGCAAAAAAAAATAATTTAAATAAAATAAAAATGTAATTTAAATTAAACTATTAAATCATTCAATATGCAAACATATATAGCTACATGTCACTACGTGAAGTGTGTGAATGATATCCCTCCATCTTAACCCTGCTAGGATGCTAATCTCCTTTACCTCAACCACCCCTTGTCTTTGACAACCTGCAACTCATAGTAAACTCCAATTTCCCGTTAATAGATTAGGAACCAAATAGCCGAAGCATAGCCAAAGTATTACTAACATAAATATTACATTCATTTCATTACATCTTTCCTTATTAAAATAATCATTCATCCTTCAAAATAATAAATTATCCATCTAACACACATAATTGTCCATAGATTGTTTCCACATAAAGTAACCACAGATAGTATCAAAGTTTGAGACGTGACACTTTGGAGTTTGTGGGGCTAAAGGACTAGGGCACCTAGCACCATGGTCTTGGATGTTAGTCCTAGTCCTATTTTTGGGAATGCATATATAAAGGAGTTTTGTAATTCATTTTACACCTAACTTGTTATGAGAAGGAATTATTTTATGCTTTTGTGAATTGCTCTTCTATGCTCTAGTGCTCTTCATGCTTGGATGTGCTACATGCTTGTGGATGTTATGAAGTTCATTTGTAGGTTTTGAAGGAAGTTCAAGCTATCTTTATCCATCTCCTTATTGGTGCATGATCTTGAGTTATCTACTCCAACTAGGGTTTCACATCTTGTGGTAATCTTTATCACTTTCATTCATATCTCTATCATATATTGTTGATCTCATCTCTGCCCTCCTAGGGCACACACTCTTGGATCACTAATCATCTTTGTAGTGGAGGTGGAAACACCAACATAGGGTTTTACTAAGGCAAGCCCCTAAACACAACACAACCTTTTTCCTCTTTGCTTGTGTGCATGTTGAAGATACAGGTTTCTAAAGACAAGATCCAAGAAGAAGAAAGGGTTTGTAGGTACAGGTTTGGTGGAGCTCAGAGATTCTATAAAACCCTAGAAAGGGTCTAGGGTGCCTAGTGCCTTGGTCTTTTGGCGCTCTTGAACTTGGATCCAAGTTCTGATCTGTCTCTTGATCTCTGCTGCACTTTCTAATTTTCTATGTCTGTTTCTGACAATTATATAATTGTAGATATTTGTCAATTAGGGTTTCATCTTTAGCCCTAGTTTGCTTGGTTAGATTTGGTTGGATTTGATTGATTCTTCTCTATACAACAAAGGGACAAAGCCCCTGTAGTTTTGCTCTCTTTCAAGGGTAGAAGGCAAGCTCGGCTTGTGTCTCCATGTTGGATGGAAGAGGGTTTGACCTAGTTTAATCTCTTGGGCTAGATCTCTCTTTTTTATCTAACATTTTGGTGAACCCATCGTTTCTTGCACTTTGGCATCCTCCTTGCTTCAGATCTGAGTTATTTGTTGCCTTAGATCCGATTAAATGAAATTCATTCATCATTTTACATAGTTATATAGCTTATTTTTGCATTGTTTCAAAATTAGGGTTTACAAAAACCTTGCATTTTTAGAAAATCTAGCTAGTCTTGAACCCAGGGTTTGGAGATTAGTGAGTTGTTTCAGATCTTTGTAGAATGATTAAAACGATTTAATTTTCTATAGCATATCATCTTTGTGTTTAAGAAAAGACATTCTTGCATATTGGCATTGAAAAGTGAAAAATCAAGCATTTTAGGCTTAGAAAAAGACATATTTATTGCATTGTTTTCATTGCATATGGTTTAAATCATCATAGCAAGATATAAATTCCTAATTTTTACATTAGATCTGATTGGTATTGCAGCAATTAATCATTTCATAGTGCTTTATTTTGCATTTGAACATATTCATTACTAGGGTTTTATCAAAAAAATTGCATTTTTGGAAAAATCTAGTTAATTTGAAATCTGGGGTTTGTGATTCATACTTGTTTCAGATTTTACTGATGATAATTAGTGGTTCAAATTTGATGTTGAATTGTTGTAGCATGTCATAATTATCATTTGTGTTTAGATTACATTCTTGCATCAAAGAATCTTGGTTTAGGGAATGAGCATTTAAGATTTAGGGTTTGATAGTAAAACCCTAGCTAGTCTTTGCATTTAGTTGTTATATGTTTGAAATCTTATTTTCATATCTTGGTTATGATGAAGGATTTCTAAATCTGATTTTAAGTTGCTGTAACTCATCATATGTGTCATATTTGTTTAAATTAAAACATTCATGCATTCATCTTCTCTTTGAAATTTAAAAGAAAAAACATAAATGAAACTATCTAGCTTCATTTGACACTTATGCATCTTCACTTAAAGTAATAATTTCTAAATCCCTTTTGTGTTTACTTAGGAAAATCATTTGCACATACTACACATCTTACATTTGCAAGACTTAGTTACCAAAAACACCACATTTTTTGAAAGCCCCGCTTATGTTGCACTTGTAGATCATTGATTGCAATCTTATTTTAGATACTCAAATCATGTCTACATTCAATTATACATTGTTGTTCCATATCACACTTACATGTATTATTTCCTCTTCATATTACTTCTATCAATATTAGAGGACTTTGCTAAATTCATCTCCATGAATAGTCATGAGAAAGATGATGGTGATAGTTCTTCTTCTACTACAATTCATGATAATATCATTGCCATCACCTCTAAGGCATATGATGGTGACCTAGCTTCGCCTACATCACCCTATGCTTTGGATCCCTCTCCCAAAAGTGAGAACATTTTGGCACAAGAGGATGAAATCATTGAAACATTCCTTAATATTACTTTACCTTTTCTTCATTTGAATATCTCTTCTAGAGATGTGGCATTAGAGGATGTTGAACATACTATTTCTACTTCTACCATAACACATGATGATTCCATGAATCATCCTATTAATCTTCCTCCTTTGATTGAATGCTCAAGTACCTTGGATATCACTAAGGAAGTGAAGACCCTTGATCTTCCTCCTTTGGCTAAATGTTCAAATACCTTGGATATCACTAAGGATGTGAAGACCCTTGGCATTCCTCCTTTGGTTGCATGTTCAAGTCCCTTGGACATCACTAAAGATACAATCATCAACAATTTTCTTAACATCACTCTACTCTCTTCATTCCAATGCTCTTCCATCAAAATATGAAGCATTAGTGGATGAAGATTCTTCTATTTTAGCGGATTCCCCATGGGAAGACATTAGGTATTCATCTCAAAAATATATCAATGTAAATTTTATCATCATTAATAGAATTATTCCACCCACTAAGGGGATAGTGAATAAGTGCATTAATGTTTAAAATATTCCTAAAATCATGGTACATGAGGCACCTAATCCACCTCCTTTCTCTAAATTTGTGATTATGGTTCGAGGTGTTCCAAAACCATCTCGACCTCTTGGTTAGTTTCTCAATATTACAAAGCAAATTACTCAAAGAAATCAAGGTGTTCAAAATATATCGCAACAACCTCATTATTATGTGGTTTCTCACACATACAACACCTGCAATAACAAACAAAGCAAGAAGTGTGCCCACTTCTCTTCCACCTTCTCAACCTATTATTCCTCAAGCACTTCGTCTTTCTCAACATATTGGTAGAGAATGCAATCTTGTCAAGTAGATCTGTGCTACTCTGGCTAAGATCTCTCTATGGGATTTAATACAAACATCGCCTACATACCACAAAGTGCTCCAAGAGGCTCTACAAAAGGTTAAAGTTTGGAAAGTCTTCCAAATTAGCTCCTAGATATGTAGGACCCTTCGAAGTTCTTGAAGTGATCAATATGGTTGCCTATAGAATCTCTCTACCACCAGCTCTTGCTAGGATGCATAGTGTTTTTCATGTTTCATCTTTGAAAAAGTATATAGCAGGTGATAATCATATTCTTGATTGGAATGCTTTACAGGTTTTTCAAGGTGCTTAAAGTTTGTAAGCTCCACTTGCATAATAGAGAGGTTACTCAATGCAAGGTCCAGTGGGACTAGTATGCAGAGGATAGTGCCACATGGGAAGATTACCATGATTTTTATCAGAGATTTCCTCATTTGTTTTATGCTTTTCAAATTGAACACAAAAACGCTATGTTATTATTATTTTGGATATAATGGATCATCGAGGATGATGAATCTTATGTGGGGAGATAAGTCACATCCCAAATTTTGATTATGTTTTCACTTTTTACTTGTATGTAATTAGTAGATAATTTTGCATGGATTAATGATTTGATGTTTAGTGGAAATGTTAGGATAAATCAATGATTTCATGAGTTTGACTTTATATGTTTAGAATTTAGACATGTGATTATTTGATGATAAGATTATTTATTCATGTGGTTTATAGATTTACTAACAATGCACTAATCACAACTGGTGAATGCAAATTGTAACCAGGAAACAAGTTTTTCCACCCTCTGAGAAAAGAGAGGGAGAGAGTCATTAGAGAGAAGTGAATAGATGTATGGATAAAAATAGGTTGTTTCCATCTTAGTCTTATGCTTACATAGTTTAGTGAAACCTTGTCGAGTTGGGTAAGTTGTGCTTGACCCTTTTTGGTCTAAGTTGGTTTCAACTCGTCAGTTGTCAATTTGTCTTCAAGATCTATTAGAATAGGTTTTTATCAAGAATCTAGTTAGGAAAGTATGACTGTCGAGAAGGATGGTTGATAGTCATTAGTTCTTGTATGTTTTTAATATAGTTTATATTCAAGAGATAATATACATGTTAGTGGTTAACTATCTCATTTTTGGTAATTTCTGGTTGAAATTCCATTATGGTATCCTATCATATTATTTATTTTTGTCTATTTAGCTATATAGGCAAGATAGAGAGGGGGAGAATACCTTGACCCCATTCTCGTATTTGGTCAAGCATTTGGAACAACTTTCTTTACGTTGTTATATATATAATGTGATATTTAAGTGAGACCTTTTGTGTTGAGGTTGATAAACTTCTTTTTGAAGTGGTAAAGATTCCATGTTAGTGCGAGCTACTTTTAAGTTTTTGGTTTCTCGACCCCCTTTACTCTCTAACTATTTTGGAGAGTGGAGGAGCTTTTTGACTGGTTAATGGAGTGGTCCTTCATGACCATCACCTCCTTAATATGCATACCTTTGTAGAAATCAAGATAGGCATTGTTATAAGATTTTATGGATGCGGTTATAGAGGAGAGTTCTATTTATCACCGTGACAAATTCTCTTGAGACACACACAGGGAGAGACAAAAAAGAGAACTTTGCTGTAAGATTTTCTGTGAGGAATGACGACGAAGGACAAAGGTTTTTGGCTTGTTGCAGATAAAATGAAAGAAGTTGTCAAAGGATCAAAGAAAACCTTGCTTACTCCTTCGAACTCACAAGTTCATTCTTTTCTAGAAAATGTTATTATAAGTTTGAAAATAAAATGTATGTATTCGGCCCTGAAGATATGTTTGTGAAGCTGATAAGCTTAGTATATCACTGTGTTTGTGATAAGCTTAGAACACCACTATGTTTGTGAAGCTGATAAGCTTAGAATAGTACCGTATTTTTGAAATAGATAAGCTTAGTATATCACTATATTTGTGATAAGATTAGAACATCACTATGTTTGTGAAGTTGACAAGCTTAGATAACACTGTGTTTTTGAAATAGATAAGCTTAGTATATCACTATGTTTGTGATAAGCTTATAACATTACTGTGTTTGTGAAGCTGATAAGTTAGAATATCACTGTGTTTGTGAAGCCGATAAGTTAGAACATCATTGTGTTTATATAGTTGATAAGCTTAGTGAATCACTATGTATATAGGGCTATTGAACTTAGAATATTTCTATGTGAAGTAAGAGGCTGAAAGCATAGTGTAGAATATGAGGCCAAATAGCCTTACACTCTACATATTTTGGTTAAGACCAGTTAGAGCTAAACTCTTTTGACTTACGCCTTAAAGATTGAGAACTCTGTGGTTCATCTATATCTTAGAGTATGGTAACCCAAGTGCAGGCCGAAAGGTTGTTGAGAAATTATCTGTAATAGGTCAAAAGGCTAGTAATCTTAGTAAGATAACTACTTAATATAGTTAGTAAACTTTGGCAGTTTAAGAAGATAGTTTAAACTAAGCATTAGTATGTTTTAATGCTAAGTGTAGATAACCCTTTCATGCTTTGAATTCTTAGAGAGTGTTTGTGTAGTAACCAGACAATTGTTAGACACAAAGATTCTTGAGAGTTCTGGTCTGTCTTTAGTTACCTTTTATCTTTATTTGCACTCGGGATGGCAAAGGATGCAAATGTTGTTTTATTACTTCCAAAACTTGTTTAATCTATCTTTAGACTTCAAAAATGAGCCTCTCGAGATCATTGTTTTAAGACTTAGAAGTCAAGGCTAGTAAGTTTTGATAAAGATGTTTCTTTGATCTCCTTAACTCATTAAGTTTTATTGTTTTAAATCCAAGACTTCGCGAAAGGTTTTCACTTATTCTAAAGTGTATAGAAATGATTTAGATATCATTAGTAGCACCTATATATATAATAACATATATGCTTTCTGTAACTAGATCATGTATTTCTATTATACAAGGTTGATGCGCTATAGTTCTTAACCTTTCTATATCTAAAATTGGTAGACGAAAGGAGAACATTAGGTCAAAGACATCATCAGATCTACGTTACTATAACCATACAATCACATAACCATAACTATTTCTGCAACTAGATCATGTATTTCTATTATACAAGGTTGATGCGCTATAGTTCTTAACCTTTCTATATCTAAAATTGGTAGACGAAAGGAGAACATTAGGTCAAAGACATAATCACATAACCATAACATCAGATCTACGTGGAAAACCCTAGAAGGGAAAAACCATGGTGAGCAAGCTGCTTGGATCTACTGTCCCAATCTAGCCTCACAAATAAAGCAAGATTTACAATAGGTTTTATGGGATACAACCCAAAGGAAGCTACAACTCCCTAAATCATAGTTTTTATGGCTTCAACCAAAGGAAGCTACAACTCCCCATAGTGCTACAACACTTACATAAAGAGGCTACAACCTCTGTACATAACACTTGACAACTTCCATTGAACAAATACCTCCACATCATCAACACTCTTCACATTGTCATGAATCTTCAACTCCTCTGCTCAATAAACTCTGTTACCTTCAACACACTTCCACACACACACACACACTCACCTCCACACTCACACATACATCCTCACACACTCTCACTCACTCATTCAATTGACACCAAACATCATCTTTTATTTATATCCTCTGCAAGATTGAAAAAATTTCTCCTTCGTCGGCAAAGATAAAACGTGTAGCATGTAATGTGCAACGACCACAACAAGTCGCCACCCAAAATCATGTAGAAATCCAATGTGGTTCAAACCAAGATTATAATCAGGTCCTATTCTTCCTTAGCAAACATCTCCACGTAAGCACACCTTTCCAACACATGGTGCAATCTCCTAGATATATCAAATCAGCTTCACAAACACTTATTCTTCCACAAATTAGCTCTAAACCTAAGGCAGTACTGGAGAGACCAATTAACATCATACGAATCACTTCAAAAGAAACATATGACTTTTAAAAGCATTCTCAACATCCCTTTCTCTGGAATATGCATCTTCTTTCTGGAACAAACAAACAAACATAGAACACATTATCTCTTGCAAACTCTGAATATATAGTCTTGAGATAGAACATTGAAAAACTAGCTTGCGGTACCCTTCAACACCTGAAACTTGGAAAGAACAAACATACAAACCCTTTGAACTCATCCTCCAAATAGTAACACCAAATAATGTAATACGGTGGATTTCATAGTCTCCTCCAGACAACTCTGATTAGCAACATGATATATCTTTGCTCTGCTGACTCCAAAGAACTTTTACGGTACATCATATCATCTAAAACTTGAATCATGCATACCTTTCACCTACATCCAACTATCCTTCAAGCCACAAGACTGCATCTTCTAATGTGGAGAAATGCAGAGCATTTCTTTGACTCATTCTATTTGCAACAACTCTAAACCACTATCTTCACTCTACTAGATATGTAATCTTCAGCAGTAACTTCTATGCTTTGAAATCAGGAACATACATACAAGACACTTGTCTCTGTCTAACTTCCAAACTGCAAGGCCATACCTTCAAATGTGGAGGAATGCAGAGTATTCTACTGAGCTTCTTCAATGCAACTTTTAGTGCCTTGGATTGTCTGAACCCTTTTACACTTTCTTTCAAATCTTAAGCAATGCTTTTTCATCAGAAAATAATGAATACAATATTCACCATATCAGAGACTACAATCATAGCTCTTTGCATCATAAACAAGAAACCACAACTTCTTCATATCAGCAAACTCTTCATCTTGTCAACTTTCACCTGTCCATGAACTTTAGTAGATAAGGTACAACTGTGTACAGATGATACTGATCCATCTTCTTCACTTCACAATTCTTCTGATTAACACTCCTATGTTTTCTCCTCTAATCATCACACAATATACACATCACTTTGCTTTCTGCCTCACAATACTTCTAATCACTTACTCTATTGTCTTCATTGTAATAATCTCCCTTTGGCAACTTTGTTGACATTACTGATTATCACTGATCACTCCATACCATTGTTGACATCAATGGCAACACATATGCAACAATCTCCTCCTTTGGCATTGATGGCAACACTTGAATTGATATACAAATTTCTCCCCCTTTGACATCAAGGATGAAGGGCTAGTGGTCTTCCTCTGTCTACAGAAACATATATCTCCTTGTCTACATTAGTCTTGATCTTCCTTTACTACTCCTTATCTACCAGCTCCCCCTAACTATTTCATCCTTGTCATCCTTTATAAACTCTTATCTACTGCTCCCCTGAGAGGTAGCCATCATCAATCTAGGGATAAAAATATGTCTTGAACTGTTCCCCCTGGACAGATGCATCATCTATGCATCTAGTTAGAAGAAGGAGGGGGAACAACCCCTAACTTCTGTCTAAGATACTCAAACGTGTCCGTAGAAAGTGCTTTTGTAAAGATGTCTACAACTTGATCCTTTGTAGGCACATACTCCAATCTGATCTCTTGATTTGCAACCTTCTCTCTCAAAAAGTGATACTTGATAGATATGTGCTTGGTCCTAGAATGCATCGTTGGATTCTTTGAAATATTAATGGCACTTGTATTGTCACAAAGAATAGGAATGAGCTCATCATACACTACCTTGATATCCTTCAATGTTTGCTTCATCCACAACACTTGAGTGCAACAGGCTACTGTAGATATATACTTTGCTTCTATTGTTGATAAGGACACTGAATCCTACTTCTTACTCAACCATGAGACCAATCTCTCTCCCAAAAAGAAAGTTCTACCACTGGTACTTATTCTATCATCAACATTGCCAGCCCAATCTGCATCGATATAAGCACTCAAAAAAAGTCATTACCTTTATGATACCACAATCCATAGTTTGGAGTGCCCTTCAAATATCTGAAGATCCTTTTGATTGCCTTCACATGTGTTTCTCTTGGGTTAGCTTAAAACCTTGCAACTAAGCAAAAAACTTGCATAATGTTAGGCCTTAATGTTGTTAAGTACAATAGGCCCCCAATCATAGACCTATATAGAGTCTGATCAACTTGAGGCGACTCATCATCTTTTCTCAAATGACAACCTATTACCATAGGAGTACTCACTAGTTTGCAGTCCTCCATACCAAACTTCTTCAACATCTCTTTGATGTAGTTTGCTTGAGAGATAAAGATGCCATCATTTGATTGAGCAATTTGGAGTCCAAGAAAGAATGACAACTCACCTATTATAGACATTTCAAATTCTTTCTACATCTCTTCTACAAACTTCTTACACATCTCATCATTGCCACCAAAGATTATATCATCAACATACACAACAACAATTAGAATTTGTTCATCCTCAATTTTGATGTAAAGATTACTATCTGCGGTACCTTTCTTGAATCCCTGTTGGAGTAAGTACTTGTCCAACCTTGCATACCAGGCCTTAGGAGCTTTGTTTAGCCCATACAAAGCCTTCTTAAGTCTACATACCATGTTCAAATCTTCTGATAACGGAAATCCATCAGGATGCTCTATGTAGACTTCTTCTAATTCACCATTCACGAATGCAACTTTGACATCCATTTGATATATCTTGAAACCTTTGTGAACTACAAATACAAGAAACATTCTGATTGCCTCCATTCTTGCTACTGGAGAAAATGTCTCCTCAAAATCAATTCCTTCTACTTGTGAATAACCTTTGCAGACCAACCTTGCTTTGTTCCTTACCACTTCACCATCTTCATTCAATTTGTTTTTGAACAACCACTTTGTACCTATATCACATTTTGTTTGTAGGTCTTGGCACCAATTCCCAAGTCTAATTCTTCTCTATTTGATTTACTTCTTCCATTGCTTGTATCCATCCTTCATCCTTACTAGCCTCAATAAAAGTTTTAGGTTCTACTCTTGACAGTAAAGAAAAGTTTACCTGTTCATTTTCTCTTACAAACCTTCTTCTTGTCTGCACTTCTTCATTCTTGTCTCCAATGATCTAATCTTATGAATGATTCTTTTGAACATACTTGGCAAGAGTCTTGGTAGTCTTCTCTTGAATTTCTTCCTTTTCTTTAACTTCTACTTCTTCTGTACAAGTAGGTTCATCTGACCAACAATCTTCTTGCTTATCTGTGATTTGATGTGACTCTTCATCAACCCTAACATTTGCACTCTCAACTATCTTCCTCAGTCTTTTGTTGTAGCATTTGTAGGCTTTTCTCCTAGTTGAGTATCGAAGAAAGAGTCCTTCATCAGATCTTGAGTTAAATTTTCCCAGACCTTCTTCATCTCTCTTGATGTAGCATTTGCTTCCAAAAAATTTGAAATATTTGACTGATGCTGGTCTTTCATACCATAGGTCATAAGGTGTCTTGGTGCTATGCACTCTTAGTTGTTCTTTGTTGAGAATGTAGATAGTAGTATGGATTGCCTCTTTCCAATATGTATCAGGCAGCTTGGCTTCACTCAACATTGTTGTAGCCATCTCTTGAATTGTTCTAATCTTTCTTTCCACTACTCCATTTTGCTGAGGAGTTCTTGTAGAAGAATAGTGTGGAATCCAGACATAATAACTCAACTAAAATAACCCTGGACACAATAACCCAATCACAATAACCCAAGGACAAAATATCTCGGGGTCATAATAACCCATCGTCACAATAACTTGGGGTAATAATATACCGAGGTAACAATATCCCAAGATAAAAATACATGTAATTTGTAAATTTTGTTTTCCTTCCACTATATTCTTATGAGGATATTCTATCCATGGGTTATTTTTACCATGGGTTATTTTTGCCTTGGGCTATTATAACTCTAAGATATTTTGTCCTTGGGTTATTGTGTCTAGGGTTATTTTGGCTGGGTTATTGTGTCCTATAACTAAGGTGCCTCTTTATTCCATGTTATTCACAAAATTCCTCAAAGTCACTTGATGTGGACTCACCACCTCTGTCAGACCTTAGACACTTGCTTCTAGCATTCATTTCATTTTCAACCATGGACTTGAAAATCTTAAACCTACTAAAAGCTTGTGATTTTTCTTTCAAAAATGTAACCCATGTCATTCTAGAGAAATAATCAATGAGCAACATGAAATACCTCTCACCTTGTAGACTCTTTGTACTAGTAGGTCTACACAAGTCAGTATGAACCAGTTCCAATGGGCTTGTAGATGAATACTCCTTGGACTTGATTCTTATAATTGTCTGCTTCCCCATCTAACATTCCTTGCATAAGGTGCTTGCAGGCTTGATGATCTTTGGCATGTCTCTTACTGCTTGCATGGAGCTGATCTTCACAAGATTGTCAAAGATAATGTGCCCCATCCTTTTGTGCCACAACCAGCATTCATTTGTCTATCCTAGAAGACAATCCATTCTGTTAACACCTTTTAGGTTATACAAGTTGTTCTCTATCCTAGAACCTTCTACCACCAATCTACCAAACATTGCTCTTCTAATTTCACACCCTTGATCATGAAATATGAGATTGTATCCTTTGCTGCACATTTGACTTACACTGAGAAGATTATGCTTGAGACCTTCTACATAAAGAACATCTATTGTCCTGGACTTTCCATCAATACTTATGGTACCTTTTCCACAAATTTTTGCAAATGAATTGTCTCCAAACTTGATTGATCCAACATTCCACTTAACAAGATTGATGAATTTGCTCTTATAATCTATCATGTGGCTTGTACATCCACTATCTATTACCCAGAGATTTGTTTTCCCTAGATCATGAAATGCTATTTGGACGGTCATTGATTTTTCAACTTCATTGTTTGTCTCCTATCTTTGGAAGAGTCACTCTCCTTATCTTGCTCATCAACATCTATCATATGAGATTCTAATTTTACTAATCCACTCCTGCAATATCTTGCTATATGTCCAAAATTGTTGCAAATATGACATACCACTTTGACAACCATTAGTGAAGCAAGAGGATTCCTACTTACAAAATTTATTCTATTCATTCTAGACTTGCACTCCATAGCCTTATGACCATATTTATTGCAGATAAAACAATAACCAAAGAAAGCATGATTGAACCTATTTATGGAGAATTGTCTTGCATGAAAAGGTCTTCCTTGAGGCATGATGAGATTTTCTCCTTTAGTGTCATCCAGACTTCAAACATTTCTTTTTCCAATTCCTTTTTGAGTGACAGTATTTCTTTTTCATGTCTTGTGCATTATTTTGTCTTAGGTTCAATTAGAGCTCTTTGTTCTTGATTCTCTTTCCTTGCATAGTCCAAGTCTTCAAGAGAAGAAATAAGTTCACCTTCAAAATCAACTTCACATTCCTCTTCATCTACAGTCTTATCAAAGATCACCATGGCCATGAATAGAGATTCTCCTCTATCATCATCTGATGAGTAGTGATCTACTTCATCTACAGAGCTGTAGTATTCTTTGGAAAGGAGGTTCTTCTTGAAAATTTTCCTTTTGAAACTCTTGCTGCTATTTTCATTTTCTCCAAAAGGACATTTAGAAGCATAATGACCAACTCTTCCACATTTAAAACATTTGAAAGGTAACTTACCTTTATACTTGCATGATCCCCTCTTCAGCTTTCTCACAAAGTTTGCTTCTTCTTCCTCACCTTCACTATATAAATAAGACGTTCCTTCATTCTTCACAACTTTGAAAGCAACTTCTCTTTTGTATGGACCTATGAATTCATTTCTCATCTCATAGGCAATGAGGGACCCAAACAACTCTTCCATAGTAAGTGTCTTCAAATCTTTAGCTTCTTCAATTGCAGAAACTTTTGAATCAAATTTGTGAGGGAGAGTCCTCAGGAATTTCTTCACAACCACTGTATCAGCTAGATCTTCACCTAGACTTCCGATTCCATTGACTGCTTCATCTACTTGGATCAAATAGCTAGCAATGTTTTCTTCTTCTTTCATCCTTAGATTCTCAAACATTATTTTGTAAGATTGTAATTTTGCTTGCTTTACAGTGTCATTTCCTTCATAGAGATTCTTGAGCTTATCCCATATCTCCTTGGATGTCTTGCACTGCACTACCTTGACAAGCTCTAAACTGGTCAAACCACTTAAGATGATATTCTTGGCTTTGGCATTATTTTAATGAGCCTTCTTCACATTTGAATCTGTAATAGGATGTTTAGGTTCAGTATAAATATCCATTGTAACTCTCCAAACATCATACCCTAGCAAGGTAACATAGGCTTCCATCCTTACACTCCAGAAGGCATAGTTGCTTCCATCAAATATTGGTGCTTTAGAAGAGGACTCTTTTTGATCCATGTGTTCTACTTCAAGATCTACCTTTAGTTGTTACACTACACCAAGGAACTCATCTCTGATACCAATTGTTAGAACACTCTAATATACTAAGAGGGGGGGTGAATCGATATATTCCAAAACTTAATTCAATTCAACTTTATCAATGAAACTTTCTACTACTTTAATCAAATGATAAATCAAATTAAGCAATTCAATGCACAACACACAATCACTCAACCATAATGCCAGATCTATGTGGAAAAACCTAGAAGGGAAAAACGATGGTGAGCAAGCTTCTTGGATCTACTATCCCAATCCAGCCTCACAAATAAAACAAGATTTACAACAAGTTTTATGGATTACAACCCAAAGGAAGCTACAACTCCCTAAATCATAGTTTTTATGGCTTAAACTAAAGGAAGCTACAACTCCCTACAGTGCTACACCACTTATAGAAAGAGGCTACAACCTCTGTACAGAATACTTGACAACTTCCACTGAACAAACACCTCTGCAACATCAACACCCTTCACACTGCAGTTCAAACCAAGATTATAATCAGGTCCTATTATTCCTTAGCACACATCTCCACGTAGGCACACACTTCCAACACATGGTACAATCTCCTAGATATATCAAATCAGCTTCACAAACAATTATTCTTCCACAAATTAGCTCCAGACCTAAAGTGGAACCGAAGAGACCAATTAACATCATGCGAATCACTTCACAAGAAACATATGAATTTCAAAAGCATTCTCAAACATCCCTTTCTCTAGAATATGCATCTTCTTTCTGGCACAAACAAACAAACACAGAACATAGCATCTCTTACAAACTCTGAATATACAGTCTTGAGATAGAACATTGAAAAACCAACTTGCGGTACACTTCAACACACCTGAAACTTGGAAAGAACAAACATATAGACTGTCTGAACTCTCCTCTAAACAACACCAAATAATGTAATGCAGTGGCTTTCACAATCTCCTCCATACAACTCTAATCAGTAACATGATATGTCTTTGCTCTATTGACTCTGGAGAACCTTTGCAGTATATCATATCATCTAAAACTTGAGTCATGCATACCTTTCACCTACATCCAACTATACTTCAAGCTGCAAGAACACATCTTCTAATGTGGATAATTACAGAGTATTTCTCTGACTCATTCTATTTGCAACTACTCTAAACCATTGTCTTCACTCTACTAGCTTTGTAATCTTCAGCGATAACTTCTATGCTCTGAAATTAGGAACATACATACAACATGCTTGTCTCCATCTAAATTCTAAACCACAAGGCCATAGTTTCAAATATGAAGGTATCCAGAGCATTCTATCGAGCTTCTTCAATGCAAATTTCAGTGCCTTGGATTGTCTGAAACCTTTTACACTTTCTTTCAAATCTTAAGCAATGCTTTTCATTAGAAAACAATGAATACAACATTCACCATATAAGAGACTACAATAATAGCTCTTTGCATTATAAACAAGAAACCACAACTTCTTCATATTAGCAAACTCTTCATCCTATCAACTTTTAGCTATCCATGAACTTTAGTAGATAAGGTACAACTGTGTACAGATGATACTGATCCATCTTCTTCACTTCACAACTCTTCTGATCAACACTCCTATGTCTGACCCTCTAATCATCACAACATATACACATCACTTTGCTTTCTACCTCACAATACTTTTGATCACTTACTCTATTGTCTTCACTATAATAATCTCCCTTTGGCATCTTTGTTGACATTATTGATCATCGCTGATCACTCCATACCACTGTTGACATCAATGACAACACATATACAACAAGGGCCACTTCCAACAAGGATGGTGTGCGAGGGACCATCGGTCTATGGTTGGAGGTAAAGCATTCAGATGATGCTCTCCCTCTGTAGTAGAAGACTTGCCGAGACTTGAGTGACATATATCAAGATTCCAGAGCAGTATTCTTTATATTATGATGTAAAGTTATTCTTGTTTCCAAGTGCAACATTTTTGTAAATGTAAAGTGAAATGTTTTCACTTTATTTATCTTTGAATATATTGTATTTCAAGGTTGAAAAATATTTAGAAAAGATATGTTTTTTATTTATTTGTAATTATGCAAATGATATAAAAAAATCATTCATGTTTATCATGTTCTTTACTTTCTTGGTAATTGTGTGAGTAATTCCGAGTAATATGATATGGCATGTTACATATACTATGAAAAAACATTGCATATTATGGATAATGGGATATTACTCTAACAAATGTATGATTCCCCTTGTGAATGTATGATTGCCAGTTTGGTAAAAGGATGAATTTGTGTCTATACAAGTAGAGGGTGGAATACAAAGGGTTTTGGAATTTGAATAAATTAATTTGACATTCTTTATTCATCTATCTTAGCACCATGGAAGGATAAAGAGATAGATAACTTGTGTAAAATTCATATTGGATGGGTTGAAAAATGTTAGAACCTTCATTTTACATGTTATTTATGTACTTGCAAGAATATGCGATAAGGTTTCTAAGTTGTAGGAGTTTCAAAATAATTTTGAAGGAGTTAGATGCATGTTCAAATGCTCAAATTAACTTGAAAAGTTGTTGTAAGACTTGTAATTGACTAGATAGTGACATGAAGAGTAATTTCTTACTCTTTTTAGAGTTTTTAGATAATTAAGTTTTTAGATATCTTGTTTTTTGAGTGATGTCATTTTTTCTTATGTTATTTTAAGTCATTTCATTACTACCTCAATTTGAACAAATGCATGTTATTGTTAATTATTTGGATTTCATTAAAGGTGAATAAATAGTGGTTATGGGTTAGTGTGTGAGTTGACAAAGTGAATATATATTCTTAGTAATCAGAAGGGGTATAAATCTTGTGTTTAATGGATTAGGTGGCATCAAAGCTTCATTGAGATTATCAACTAGAACTGTAAGGTGTTATTATTAGGAAAGGTGTCTCAACCTTGCAACTACAAAAGGTTTCTATTCTTCCCAATTTTGGTCTTTTTGAATACCCTTTATCTTAAAGAATGGTTTAGAACTTTCAAAGTTTCCAAAAGGGGCTAAAAATAACAGGGCTTACTATTTTTAGTAACTCTACATTTGAGCATGGATGGACTCAGAATTTTCCCAAAAGGTGCGAAATTGCCAAGTAAACATCTTGGGTGAGTTTTTACTCAAGATCATACTTGGATTGCAAGATATTAAAGTTTTTTATTTTTTGAAACTCTTGGAAAAAGTTTTGAACTTAGATTTGAGGCACTTATAGGTCACCAAACACTCTAAAAGTTGTCATAACTGATGAATTAGGTTATGTCTTGATATATCTCTTCACGAGATTTCCAACACATCAAATGTTTCATCAATCAGACACCCGGATCAAAATTTATGGCCTCCAGAACTTGGACCTATTTTGGGGAATGTGAAAATATTTTGGACACTTAAAAGAGGTGTAAAGGGGAAAGTTACACATGTTGGTGTGTGATTTGGCATATCACAAGGCATCTTTGATTGGAGATAATTTGGACACCACTTTTGGGTGGTCTTGGCTCACGGTTTTGTAATTATTGTTGATGGTTTACTATATTGTATCTTCTATATATCAGGAGCTTGAGATGGAGATTGTGTGTGAGAGTCTTATAGATTTTGAGTTACCTCCGGATCTCTGGTTGGTTATACTCCTGTGAAATCTTTTTTTGCAGGTATATTGTAATCTTCTTGATTCCTAAATAATATATTGGGCGGCTTTGGAGTGTGGGGTTTTTCTTCTGAAAGGGTTTCCCCATGTAATTACTGTATTGTGGTATGATTGCTATTTGTATTTACTTCTATAACCATTGTTAAGATCTAGAAAGTTATTCATATACCTCCCCTCAAGATTAGTGTAGGAAGTTGTTTCGCTACCTTATCTTCCTTACAATTATTCCATCTACTAGGTAGAGGGATAGTAAAAATTTGACTCATTATGAACTTGAGATAGGTAGTTTAGAGAGTGGGCTAGAGCTACAAGAACCATGGCAAGAGAGGAAAAAGATGACTAGTGAGGTGTTTTACAAGAATTGAAGTTGATGTTGTAAGAATTTTAAGTTCATTTGGTAAAACTAATAGCCTTGAATTCATTATTCTTTCTTTAACCAAGATACTTGGAATGACCAAGGTTCATGAAGAAGAGAAGGAACTAGAGATGGTTGAATCTGAGTAAGAAGAATCATCACATGGAGGCTTCTTTAAGGCTAAAGCCAACATAGACATGCATGTTGAAATTAGGGTAGACAACTGAGAGGGGGGTGTGAATCAGTTGTCACAAATCTTTATCTTTTGCTACATTTAATCTTCTTTATCACTTATAACCAGATCAATGATATAACCATGAAAGCAAGAATCAATAACACAAGAGCATCTATACATAATCAACACACATAACACCAAGATTTTTATGTGGAAACCCAGTTAAGGGAAAAACCACGATGAGGGTTAACCCAAAAGATTTATTCTCTGTTAAAAGAATAGAAAATGAGAAGGCACTTGCCTTTGGGCGCACTATCCAGAGCTCACTACTTAAAGGAGGCTCATTGTCTACAAGAACATTTACAATGTTAACATTGAAAGGTTGAACTGAGAAACAACATCTTCTTCATGCAAGGTTCAGTTCTATTGAAGTGCACAAAACCTCTGCTCTGCCCCTACTCACTTCCTCACTACATCCACATCTTCACTCACTTGACACATGTCCATGACTTCACAATACTTATTTATACAAGTCATCGACTTTGGAATGAACATCAAAGTCAGCCAAACAATCATCTATCTAGAACATTCTCCAAGATAGGCATTACAAGCAATTATAACAACAAGACTTAAAATGTTACATGCAAATCACTATACTGTCAGCCAAACATAACTAGGACTCAAATCTTTGAACATCATGCTACACTCCATAAAACTTCTCTTAGATCATCTGCAACATGCACCATGCATCCGGTTGGCCAAGACTGGAAAGAACAACACCCAAGGAGAAATATTCATCCATGAGCTCAATCCTCAATGTGGACCACCAACACAATAGACACATGATCTAGAGACCACCACAAGCATAATGAAATCAACAAGAACAACATCACCACCTCAAATCACCAGAAACACTTGCACTTTCATTCGGGAACTCAAGAACACCAACTGTCATGACTGTAACACTAGAAAGATTGCTTGCGGACCTCCAGACCATGAACCACTTGAGTTGAGGATACACACCAACATCCCAAACACACCTCTAGATCTACAAATCATGATATTCAAATATGAATCAATCTAGACCAAATTTCTGTCACTCTGTCACCTCTGAACAACTGTAAAACCTGGTTCTACTCAGATGGCTATAACTTTGCCAATTCTCCATGCAGACCTCTCAAATCTTGACTAGAGTAACTTCAGACAATCCTCTACAAACCTTTAATCTGCACTCTTATATTCATCTTACTGGGAATGCGGAGCAATCTCCTTCACTGAACTGCACTGTCTTCCCTGTCTCTGACAGAGAGATATGTAACTCACTTATTTCTTTCGGAGATGCTAATTTTCTCAATATCCTCAACATACAAGTCTTCTAAACAAGCAATAGAATAAGATACAGTTGACACTAATAACAACAAGGATATGTTGACATCAATGACAACATCGATTAGGCACATATTTGCAACAATCTCCTCCTTTGTCATTGATGGCAACATTTGATGTGAAAAACTGTTTCAACCATCAAGACAAGAACTTCTCCCCTTTTCTCTTATCACATCTACAAGTACTTTCTTCACTACTCCCCCTTTCATCAACAACTACTTACTTCCAAGTTTTTCACATGACTTCTCTCCCCCTTTGACATCAATGGCAAAGGGCACATAATTGCAATCATCTCTCACTTTTTGTTTTTTAGACAAGACCAAACTGAACTCAGAACATGCTGACTACTCCCCCTGAGTAGCATCCCCTTACCATCAATCTGGATCATAAGATATGATTGTGAGTTCCACCGGACTGATGCACACTAGTGCACCTTATTTCTGAACAAGAGGGGTAATCACCCCTAGCTTCCCTCTGAGATACTCAAAAGTGTCCTTAGGTAGAGGCTTAGTGAAGATATCCACAATCTGATCCTTTGAAGGAGCAAACTCCAATCTGACTTCATTCTCATTTACCTTCTCTCTCAAAAAGTGAAACTTGATGGATATATGCTTTGTCTTTGAATGCAACATCGAATTCTTTGAAATGTTTATTGCGCTTGAATTATCACAAAATATTGTAACAGGTTCTTCAAACACAATTCTGATATCCTTCAACATTTGCTTCATCCACAAAACTTGAGTACAATTGCTTACTGCTGTTATATACTCTGCCTCTACAGTAGACAGAGAAATTGCCTTCTACTTTTTGCTCAACCAAGAGACCAATCTCTTACCCAAGAAAAATGCACCACCACTAGTACTTTTTCTATCATCCACATCTCCTGCCCAATCAACATCTGTATATGCATGAAGAGTGAAATCATCACCCTTAGGATACCATAAGCCATAATCAGATGTTCCCTTTAGATATCTAAAAATTCTTTTGACTGCTACAACATGAGATTCTCTAGGATCAACTTGAAATCTAGCAACAAGACCAATTGCATTCATAATATTAGGTCTAGTATGAGTCAGATAGAGTAGTCCTCCAATCATTGATCTATACCTTTTCTGATCTATCTTAGGGGAATCATCATCTTTACTCAACTTGCATCTGGTTATCATAGGAGTACTCACTAGTTTTGAATCCTCCATTCCAAACTTTTTCAACAACTCTTTTACATACTTAGACTGAGATATGAAGATGGCCTTATCTGATTGAATGATTTGCAGACCCAAGAAGAAATTCATTTCACCAAGCATAGACATTTCACATTCACTCTGCATCTGATCAACAAAATTTTTACACATGCTCTTATTTCCACCAAAGATGATATCATCAACAAATACCTCAACAATCAAGATGTGTTCATGATCAATTTTGAAATAAAGATTACTATCAACAGTGCCTTTGCTAAAGCCTAACTTTAGCAGATGCTTATCTAACCTTGCATACCAGGCTCTTGGGACTTGTTTAAGTCCATAGAATGCTTTCTTTAATTTGCAAACCATATTTCCTTGATCAGACAATTGGAATCCTTTCGGTTGCTCAATGTAGACTTCTTCTTCCAACTCTCCATTCAAGAATGCTAACTTGACATCCATCTGTTAAACTTTGAAATCTTTGTAAGCAACAAAGGCAAGAAATAATCTAACTACTTCAATTCTTGCCACTGGAGCAAAAGTTTCTTCAAAATCAATTCCCTCTACTTGAGAATATCCTTTGCACACCAATCTTGCTTTGTTTCTCACAACTTCATCATCTTCATTCAATATATTTTGGAAGACCCATTTAGTTCCAATTACATTTTTGTCTTTAGGTCTAGGAACAAGATCCCAAGTATGATTCTTTTCAATTTGCATTAATTCTTCTTCCATTGCTTTTACCCAATTTTCATCATTACATGCTTCATTCACTGAGTTTGGTTCAATCTTTGAAATTAAACAATACTCCACTTGTTCTTCAACAATTTTTCTTCTAGTTTGAACACCTTTATTTTTATCTCCTATTATCTCATCTTCAAAAAGATTCAACCTTACATACCTGGGAGTTTTGGGATTTTCTTGAAATTCTGATTCTTGAACTTGTTCCTCAGCATTTTCATTAGCTTCTTGAGTTACTAGATTTTTTGGAGTAATCTAAATCTGAATATGACCTTGAACTTGCTTTTCATTTTCATCATCTAATTTATATCCACAGAACTTGGAAGGTCTCTCCATGCTTTCATCTACCTTGACATTAGCACTTTCAACAATCCTTTTCAATCTCTTGTTAAAGCACTGGTATGCCTTGCTTTGGTTAGAATAACCTAGAAATATTCCTTCATCACACCATGCATCAAACTTGCCTAGATCTTCATCTCTTTTGATATAGTATTTGCTACCAAAAAATTTGAAGTATTTCATAGTAGGAGCATTACCAAACCACAGTTCATAAGGGGTTTTACCAGTATTACCTTTGATCTGCACTCGGTTAAGAGTGTAGACAACAGTACTCACAACCTCTCTCCAATAGACATGTGGAACATTTTCTTCCATCATCATGGTTCTAATAGCCTCTTGAATAGTCTAGTTCTTCCTTTCCACAACTCCATTCTGCTGAGGAGTCCTAGGAGTAGATAACTATCTTCTTATTCCATGCTTTTCACAAAATGCATTAAACTCACTGAAGGTAAACTCTCCACCTCTGTAAGATCTCAGACACTTTATCTTCACACCAATCTTATTCTCCACTCTAGCCTTGAACACCTTGAATTTGTCAAGAGCCTCTGATTTCCCTCTCAAGAAAGTGACCCACATCATCCAGGAGTAATCATCAATCAGCAACATAAAATATCTGTCTCCTTGCAAACTCCTAACTCTGGTAGGACCACACAAATTAGTGTGCACAAGTCCCAACAATCCACTTGAAAATTGTTCTTTACTTTTGAATGTAGTTCTGCTCTGTTTTCCCAAGTGACATTCCTTACACATGCTATTAGCAAGTTTTACAAGCTTTAGGAGATCTCTCACAACATGAGTAGTACTTATCTTGACAATGTTATCAAAATTTACATGATACATTCTCCTATGCCATAACCAACTCTGATCAATCTAAGAAATCAAACATCATTTATCAGTGTAACTTAAATGAAATATATTACCTCTAGTTTGTGTACCAGATGCAATCTCAGTTCCGGAGCTTTCCAAGATTTTGCATTTTCCATCCTTGAATCAGAGGTCATACCCTTTTTCAACTAACTATCCAACACTGAGAAGATTATGCTTCAACCCTTGTACATACAAAACATCATCAGTGTTGTGCTTGCCATCAAAAGAGATGGATCCTCTGCCACAGATTCTGCCAGCTGAATTGTCTCCAAACTTGACAATTCCACCTTCATATCTTTCCATACTTACAAACTTACTTTTATCACCTGTCATATGGTGAGAACATCTGTTGTCAATCACCCTTTCATCCTTTTCTTCAACCTAAGAAGCTAAGGCAATTTCCACATTCATATAGCTAGTAGATTCAACAGGCACCAGATTTTCTTCTTTGATAGAAATAAAAAACCCATTCATTTCCAGATGTACTTCCCTTATTAGATTCATCATCTGTAACTCCTTCATCAACAACTTCTTGGACATAGTGGCATTTCTTCTAAAACCTAGGTCTATTAGGGTTTGGCTTTGAAACCCTCTCCGAACATCTTGAAGCAAAATGACCAATCTTATTGCAAGCAAAACATTTGAAAGACAACTTTCCTTCATACTTACCAGATCCTCTAGGTAATCTTTTGGCAATAAGGGCTCCAATTTCTTCGAGTTCTATTTCATCTTCTTCAAGTTCCTTCCTTGTCTTCTCATATCTAGTTGGTCTTCTTGAAGAGATTTCACCTAGATCAAATCTTTGCTTCCTAGAAACACTGGCCTTAAAAGTAGATTCTGATTTAGTAAGGGAATCACCAAACTCACTCATTTCAAATGCTGAAAGCTTGCCAACCAACTGATCCCTTGTAATAGTTGTCACAGTCCTGATCTCCTCAATAGCAGCAACTCTATGCTTGTATGAAGCAGGTAAGGATTTGAGTACCTTGCCAACAATCTCTGATTCTTCCAGTTTTCCACCATCATACCTGATACTGCACACAAGTTCATTCACCTTCTGCATGTAGGAAGTGATGTTTTCATCTTCACTCATCCTCAAACTTTCGTATCTACTCTTCAGGCTCTGTAACTTAGCACATTTGACATATGCATCACCTTCATATAGAGTTTCCAACTTCTTCCAGATTTCATGAGCAGTTTTCAATTCCAGGACATTTGTCATTTCTGTATTAGTCAGGGCACTTAACAATGCTTCTTTAGTCTGAATGTTGTTTTTAGCATCTTTGAGTTCATCTGGAGTTGAAGGACCTTTCTCTGGGGGCTTATACTCATCCTTTGTTATCAACCAATAAGCATCACCCATGCATTGCAAATGGAACTCCATGTGACTCTTCCAAAGGGAGTAATTTGTTCCATCCAATCTCAGACTATCCTTCTTGTAAGTCGACATCCTGGATCTCCTCAAGCGGTCAAGCTTCTTTTAGAGGAACTGACTTTGATACCAATTGTTGAAATTAGGGCAGACAACTAAGAGGGGGGTGAATCAGTTGTCACAAATCTTTATCTTTTGTTGCATTTAATCTTCTTTATCACTTATAACTAGATTAATGATATAACCATGAAAGCAAGAATCACATAAGAGCAGATACATAATCAACACACATAACACCATGATTTTTACGTGGAAACCGGGTTAAGGGAAAAACCATAGTGGGGGTTAACCCACAAGATTTATTCTCTATTAAAATAATAGAAAATGGGAAGGCACTTGCCTTTGGGCGTATTGCCCAGAGCTCACTTCTCAAAGGAGGCTCACTGCCTACAAGAACACTTACAATGTTAACATTGAAAGATTGAACTGAGAAACATCTTATTCATGCAAGGTTCAGTTCCATTGAAGCGCACAAAACCTTTGCTCTGCCCCTACTCACTTCCTTGATACATCTGCATCTTTGATCACTTGACACATTTCCACAACTTCACAATACTTATTTATACAAGTCATCAACTTTGGAATGAACATCAAAGTCAGCCAAACAATCATCTATCTAGAACATTCTCCAAGATAGGCATTACAAGCAATTATAATCACAAGACTTAAAATGTTACATGTGAATCACTATACTGTCGGCCAAACATAACTGGGACTCAAATCTTCCTCAAACATCATGCCACACTCCATAAAACTTCTCTTAGATCATCCGCAACATGCACCATGCATCCAGTCGGCCAAGACTAGAAAGAACAACACCCAAGGAGAAATCTTCATCCACAAGCTCAATCCTCAATGTGGACCACCAACACAATAGGCACACAATCTAGAGACCACCACAAGCACAATGAAATCAACAAGAACAACAGTACCACCTCAAATCACCAGAAACACTTGCACCTTCATCCAGGAACTCAAGAGCACCAACTGTCATGACTGTCACACTAGAAAGATTGCTTGCGGACCTCCAAACCATGAACCACTTGAGTTAAGGATACACACTGACATCCCAAACACACCTCTAGATCCACAGATCATGATATTCGAATGCGGATCAATCTGGACCAAATTTCTATCACTCTGTCACCTCTGAACAACTGCAAAACCTGGTTCTACTCAGATGGCCATAACTTCACCAATTCTCCATGTGTACCTCTCAAATCTTGACTGGAGTAACTTTAGACAATCCTCTACAAACCCTTTAATCCATAGACTCTTATATTCATCTTACTGGGAATGCAGAGCAATTTCCTTCACTGAACTGCATTGCCTTCACTGTCTCTGACAGAGAGATATGTAACTCACTTATTTCTTCTGAAGAGGCTAATTTTCTCAATATCCTCAACATACAAGTGTTCTAAACAAGCAATAGAATAAGATACAGTTAACACTAATGACAACAAGGATATGTTGACATCAATGACAACACCGATTAGGCACATATTTGCAACAATGCAACCATATGATGGATAAATCATTACTAATAAGTTGGATTAGTGGATATCTGAAATGGAAATCTATTTTAGCCTTTACAAGCTTATATCTCATCAATAAAACTTTCATTTCCAAGGCTCAAACTAGTTGGCCATCCTCTAACTTGGTATGGAGGTTATGCATTTTTCTTGGAATTGCATAAGGTACCTCTATATTCTAAATGGGAATACTTCAAAGAGATATTGAAGAAATAATTCTATCTAATATGTGATGAGCTAGGGAAGGCTATCAATCTATAAACTCTTAAATTTGAATTCAAGAGTCAATAAAATATTTAAATTACTTATTTCTTGGTTATGAAAATGACATTTACTTAAGAGAAGATAATATTGTGAAAGTAGAAATGGAACTTGTAACAACTAACATGAACATTTAGATTTTTACCTTGGAAACACCTAATGTAGAGAGAAACCAACTTTTATAGTAGTGGTGCAATGGTACAACTACCTCCTTTATTATGTTGGGGATATTATTACAACAAGTGGTACTTCAATTTTTCCGTGTACATTCTCTTATCTCTTTATGAATAGGTGAACTCTTTCTATAATATTATCATTTCCTCTTAATCTTAAAAAACATGATTTTCAACAAATAATAATCCCCCTTATATAGATTTATATGATAGTAAGGTTCTCCTAGGCCCTATAATAATGATCATGCATGAAGGAATCTAAAACAATGAATATACCATTTAAATTTTAAATTTGAAGTGATTAATATCAATAGACATTAGTGTGATCACAACCTTGACTAGGTCACTACTATAATTGTAGTATCATCTGCCTCCATTTTTCTATTAGTTTTTATGCCTCAACCTATTTTCATACCTAAATTCAAGTTTTTATTTCCATACATTTTCAAGATCCAATATAGATATGTTATGTAGTGGAACTCCTCCTAGCAACTTAGGAATAAACAAGGTGTATGATTTTACACTAGTGAGTTCCAAAAAAGAGTGGTACAATTGGGGATGGATCTTGTTGACAAAGAGGTGATGATGAAGTCCATAGGAGAGCTATTTAGGAATCTTAGAATACATGTTTTTATGAAAAAATTCCAAGACATAGATGAAGTGTGTTCCCATGCTAACTATCTAGAATTTGACAAGAAGAAGTCCTCTTCTTTGAAATAAAATCACAAGGATAAAGGACAACAACATTGACATAGAGAGTATAAATATAAATACAAAGGACAAATTAAGAAGAATGGCAATACTCTAGTACAAAAGAAGGACAAAGGTAAGGAATAAGAAAAATTCATTTCTCTCATTGAGATAAAGATGTCCATAAGGATGATAGGTGTTGGAAAATACACCCCAATCTTGCACCTTCATGTAGGAAAAGGAAAAATGATAAGAACACTACCTTTTGAGTAAGGGCAAAGAGATTAGTGCAGATTTTGATTCTAATGGTAAGTTTTCATGTATGATTTTTAAGAATACTTGTGTGGGAGAGATCTGCAAGGTAAGAGAAGATGAGCTCACTAAGTTGTTCTAAATTAAAACCTAGATTAATGATAAAATGTTAGACTCATTATTTGACACATTCTCTCAAGAAAATTCAATCTTTCAATTTAGGTCATTGAAACATTGGGTTTGTAAATTATGGATCCGCCATAAACCTTATACACTTGGTTGGATTAAGCAAGGAGTAGACAAAATAGTGAAGAAATAATGTAAGTTGACAATTTTGCATAGGTGTTGATTTTAAGCATGAAGTTTTTGTGGATGTCATTCCACTTGATGTTTATGGAGTGATATTTGGGAGTCTAGACTTGTATATGTGTTATGCAATATGTTTTACAAGACCAAATCAATATATAATCAAGTTAAATGTTGAATCATACACATTGAATGCATCTATGACAAAAGATTTAATGTTACCATGGTTAGTGCATATGAAGATAAGTGGTTAATCAACACAAGAAAAAAATTGCTCTCTTGTTGATTAGAGGAAAGGGGGAGAAAGAAGGGAAAAATCTTAAGAGGCTTAAGAAGTTGCATACTCATAAGAAATAGTGTGAAATGGGTGAGTTAGTGCAAGATTTTTCTAAGTCATTTCTAAAGCCTAAGGGGTTGCCCCCTAAGTGTTCCATTGAGCATTGAATATAACTATTTGCGAATTATCCTTTACCCAATATAGGTTTACAAAATCAAAGTATAATTGATCCAATCGGGGATAAGGAGTAGCAAAAGAAGTTGTTGGAATAAGGGATTAAGTAACCAAGTACATCCCCAAGGGGTTCTCTAATAGTGACAATGCCAAACAAGAATGAGACACCGTGTGTGTGCATGGACTCTTGAGGTTTTAATAAAAATACCATTAAGAACATGTATTTATTTCCTTAAATTGAAAATTTAATTGCTTCAACATGCCAACTTCTTCACAAACTTAGACCTAAAATTAAGGTATCATAAAGTAAGGATCAAGGAAGAAGACATATGGAATATGAATTTTAAGAACAAGCATGGTCCTTATGAGTGGTTGGTAATACCATTTGGTTTGTGCAATGCTCCAACCACTTTTATTCACTTGATGAATGAGGTATTGATGCCTCTTATGGATTCTTGTATCATCATTTACTTAGATGACATCTTGGTTTTTAGTAGGACATATGAAGAACATATTTCTCATCATGAAAAGGTGTTACAAATATCAAAGGAGAGCAAATTATTTTATATGCTAAGAAATGTGAGTATGTGAAGACTTCATTGGTTTATTTAGGTCATGTGGTGGGGAATGGAGAAATAAGGCTTGATCCTTCCAAATTTGAAGCTATTTTGAATTGGTTGAATCCCACCACCATTTTTGAGACAAATGTTTGTTGTAATCATCCAATACCTCTAAAAGTTTACTAAGTCTTTCTCATATGTGGCTACCCCATTGCATGAAATCATGGGGAATGGGTGAAGGTTTCAATGGAATACAAAGCAATAGCATTCCTTTGATGTTCTTAAGCACAAAATCAATATGGCATTAGTTTTCACATTACCTAACCTACAACAACCATTAAAAATTGAGATGAATTCAAGTGACTATGTCATGGGAGTGGTCTTGTTGCAAGTAGATAGGATTGTTTTCTATCACTTAGAGTTTTTTTAAAGGTGTTGTTATAAATGTAAGATTTGGTGGGAATCTAACCACACCAGCTTGGATCTAGGTGCATGAAGAAAGTTACAGTAGTTGCAAACACAAAACAAAATGATCCAATATGTAATAACACATGCTACTCCAAAGTAGAGGAAATCAACAATCAAATCAAATATACCAAATCAACCTATTGTGCTTTACACACATGCCCCATTTTGACAAAATTAGGACCCCTTTTTCTTTTCTTTTCTCCTTCTTGCCTTGATGTGATTTTGATTTAGTTTGGGCTTTCTTTCTTGATTTCTGTGTTTGACTGCCTAATTGGACTATTGGGGTTTGTCATTTTATCATGATAGTAGAATCATCCCTAAAACTTTGGCATTTCCCTATGTTGGTTTTACTTGTTTTCTTGTTCAATTAGTGGGGTTTGTCATTTTAGTACGACAGTAGAATCATCCCCAAATATATGACATCTTACCTTTGCACGTTTGCATGGTTAATTTTTGGCCTATTGGGGTTTGTCATTTTGGCATGACAATAGAAGCCTACCCAACATATCGACATCTGAGGGCACAGTCTTGTGCATAACCCTTGTCAAGATTTCAGAGTTCTCTGTTTGGGAAAGGAATCTCTAATGTCTCAACAAACAAAGGATTTGACCTAATTTCAACCTACCCTTGGCTCTACATTTATTGTGATTTTACCATGCATGTGCAAGGGGGTTTTTATTGTTGTTTAACCTATTTTGTTTTTACTTTTGCATTTAGTGATTTTGTCTTCGAAGCTCCAACAATTTGATCTTGCTACAAACCCTGGTGCAAGATTGAGGTTGTTGGTGCATTCAAAGATGAGTGATTTTGGTGTGCCTGTGTTTGTGGTTGTTGTGCATCTTTGGGCTCTCTTTCCTTGCCATCTTTCCTTTAGGTAGGGTTCCATAGACCTTCTCTGTGTTTTAATGATGTTTTTCTTATGGTGTGTCTCTTTCCTTTGAATTTTGCTTCAATTTTGTAATGAGATTTTCACTCTTTGTGTTGCTTTGTCATGTTTTGATTGCTTTGGATTTTCATTTTATTCATGTTTTTCTTTTCCCCTTTCATTTTCATAATTTTCTATCATTTGAATCTACTTTTGCTTTTTCTTGCCTTTAGAGTGATGCAGGAGCATCCAGTGGTGTAAGGGCAATCTTGCATCACCCAAAAAGAAGTTAATTCAAAATCATTGTAGTTGTTTTCATTTCTTTCCATAATTAGTGTTTCTGGTTCCATAATATCCAGAATAATGATGTAGGACTTTCAGTTTTTCTAAAACTGCTAAAAATAGCAACCTGCCTGTTTTGGAAAGTCTACCTGCTATTTTTGGAAAGTTTGTAGTTGGGTATGGATTGAAGCAAAAACTTGCAGAAAGTTACTAAATGGAAATATAAGACCTTTGGCGAAGGAATCAGGGAAAGATCATTTGTGAGCTGAAAGATATTAAAGTTTTTGTTTTCTGAAAAGCCCCTAAAAATTTCTGAAACGAGATATGAGACACTAAAACTTCCCTAAACATCCTGAAAAGTTGATATAAATCCATTTACAGATTTTCAAAGTGATAGTTCATAGCGCGAGCTTTCCGACTCATAAAACGGTTCGTCAATCGGACACCCGGATCAAAAGTTATGCTTCCTGGAAGTTTACCTACTTTTATAGGGAGTTGTAAATTGTGAAATTTAGCTGGATGCCACCAAAAAGTGTTATTTATGGCTATTTTGGGGACCCTGGGCAGTGGTAGAGTTAAGGGAGCAAGTGTAGAGTCAAGAATAGGCGGGAAAATAGAAACCCTAGCTGATTTGGGGGTTACAGAAGGTGAAAGATTCCAGAGCCTGGTGATGGTAGTTGTAGTGTGTTGCAGCCTGTCAAGGACTGATTACTCTGATTGTAATTAAGCTTCTGTAATGTAATAAGTTGCCTAGATCAATAAAAGAAAGTTCTATTCTCTGTATTCAATTTCTGTTATTGTGTGTTTTATGATTTACCCCCTTCATCAAGTGGTATCAGAGCAAGGGTTCCTGAGTGTGTAGACAGATCGCTGACCGTGAGGCAGTTTGCACCAGGACCTGAGGTTGTGGGTTTGCTGCAAAGATCAAGATGCCTCCACGAAGAAATCGCGTTGGGAGGAATGCTTTGACGGAAGAGGGTTTTAGAGCCCTAGAAAGGCAAATCGATGCATTGCAAGAGGAGCTGCGAAGAGGGTTTGATCCGAGAACAAGAGAAGAAAGCGAAGATGAAGCTGAAGAAGAGCTATCTGAGGAAGAGCAAGAAGCTGCAGGAGATACTGCAGAAGTTAGGTTGTTGAGGGCCATTTCAAAGATCAGAAAGAGGCCCAGAATCAAAGTTTCTACATATTCTGGAGATTTGAATCCGGAACAGCTTATTGATTGGATCAATGACATGGAGGAGTATTTCGAGTATGAAGATGTGGAGGACCCATATCGGGTCAAGTTTGCAAAAACAAAGTTGAAGGGTCACGCCAGTATTTGGTGGAAGGAAGTCCAATTAGAGAGGAACAAAAGAGGAAAAGGAAAGATCACTAGATGGGATCAGATGGTGGAGAAACTGAAGAAGCAGTTCGTTCCCGTGGACTATGAGATGGAGTTGTTGAAGAAGCTGCAAGGATTAAAGCAAGGTAACAAGTCTGTCAAGGAGTATACAGAAGAGTTTTATAAGATTACTATCAGGACAGGCCATGTAGAGCCCAACAAGGAGAAGGTAGCCCGTTACATTAATGGGTTGAGGCCAAGTATTCAAGAGGAGTTGAGCCTGGTTAGAATGACCACCATAGAAGATGCGTACCAATTTTCCCTTAAGGTGGAGGAGACGCTGAACAAAAGATTTGATAGTAAGCAAAGGGGAAGAGGTCAAGGTGGAAGGACTGGTGGAAGACCCTATGGAGGCCGTAATGAAGATCAAAAGAAAAGTGAAGAAGCAGGCACCAGTGGAAATCAAAGAGGGGATAATACCTACCGCCCTCATGACCAGGACAATGGTGAGCAAAGAGGAAGAGGAAGAGGCAGACCTAGGCAAGGACCTGGAAGAGGAGGTTTCAGAGGAACCTATTTCCAATGTGGAGAAGAAGGGCATCGAGCATATGAGTGTCCGCAACATCAAGGAAGGACAAATAGAAGACCTGAAGGTAATGCACGAGTTGCACATGTAGATGAAGATGCGCATTCTAAGCATTTTGAAGATGCTGAAAGGGGAGAAACCCTAGTTGTCAGAAGAATCTTGTTGAACGAGGAGAAAGAACCCAATCAGAGGAAGAGTTTATTTCGCACAAGGTGCAAATGTGAAGGTAAGTGTTGTGATATTATTATTGACAATGGAAGCACTGATAATCTTGTTTCAGAGGAGATGGTTGACAAGTTGAAGTTGACAAGAAGAAAGCATCCACATCCATATCGGATTGCATGGTTGCAGAAGGACCACCGAGCTTTAGTCAATGAGAAGTGTTTAGTGAAGTTCAAGATTGGGGACTACCATGATGAGGTGCTGTGTGATATCATACCGATGGATGCATGCCATATGTTGTTGGGGATAAGTTGAAGCCCTTGAAGGAGGTGGAAGAAAAGGTATGTAGTACTGTCAGAATTTGCCTGGTAGATGGTAGGAAATTTTTGGAGGGTATGAAGCATGAGCGTCATTGCTTTGCATTAATTCCTATTATTAGTCAAGAGAACTATGAAGATGTACCAGCAGAAGTTTCAGATATGTTGGAAGAGTTCCAGGACATTATCTCTGATAATGTACCAGAAGGTTTGCCACCAGTAAGGAAGATAAGTCATCAAATGGATTTGATACCAGAAGCTAGTTTGCCAAACAAGGCAGCCCACAGAATGACCCCTGCAGAGAATGAAGAGCTGAACAGACAAGTTCAAGAGTTGTTAAGGAAGGGATTGATAAGGGAGAGCCTAAGTCCATGTGCGGTACCTGCAGTACTAGCACCAAAGAAGGATGGAGAATGGAGGATGTGTACAGACTCTCGAGCCATCAATAAGATAACGATCAAGTATAGATTTCCATTGCCAAGAATGGATGACATTATGGATTGTTTGAGTGGAGCCAAGTACTTCATGAAAATTGACCTGAAGAGTGGGTATCACTAGATCCGTATCAGAGAAGGGGATGAATGGAAGACAGCCTTCAAGACAAAGGAAGGTTTGTATGAGTGGTTAGTCATGCCATTTGGGCTAACCAATGCACCGAGCACATTCATGCGGCTCATAAATGAGGTATTGAAAGAATTTTTGGGAAGTTTTGTTATTGTTTATTTGGATGATATTTTAATTTTTAGTAAGACTTGGGATGAGCATCTGATGCATATCAGAAGAGTTCTAGAGAAGCTTAGGGAGGAGAAGTTGCTGATTAATCTAAAGAAATGTAGTTTTACAAAGAAGGAGTTGGTATACCTGGGATTTGTAGTCTCAGAAGAAGGTCTTAAGATGGACCCAGAAAAGGTAAGGGCTATCATTGAATGGCCTACGCCAAGGAGTTCAATGGAGGTAAGATCCTTTCATGGTTTGGCAAGTTTTTACAGAAAGTTTATCAGGAATTTTAGTAGCATTTGTGCACCCCTAACTGAGACAATGAGAGGGGATAGAAAAGAGTTTAGATGGACTAAAGGAGCAGACAAGAGCTTTGATACATTGAAGCAGAAAGTCGTAGAACAACCTGTTTTGGCACTTCCAGATTTTAATAAGGTATTTCAGGTAGATTGTGATGCTAGTGGTAGTGGTATAGGAGCTGTTTTGAGCCAAGAAGGTAAACCCATTGCCTATTTTAGTGAAAAGCTTAATGATGCCAAGAAAAAAGTATTATGTTTATGATCAGGAGTTTTATGCAATAGTTCAGGCTTTGAAAAAATGGAGGCATTATTTGTTGCCAAAAGAGTTTGTTTTATATACTGATCATTAGGCTTTGCAGTATCTTAATAGTCAAGGAAAGTTGAACCAAAGGCACTTAAAATGGGTTGAGTTTTTGCAGAGCTATACTTTTGTTTTGAAGCACAGGAGTGGGAAGTCCAACAGAGTTGCAGATGCCTTGAGCAGAAGGCAAATTTTGTTGACAGAAATGAAGATAGAGGTTGTTGGGTTCGATGAGCTCAAAAGTTTGTATCCTGAAGATCCAGATTTTGCAGAGGCTTGGAAAGCTTGTTTGGAACCTATTACTTTGGACAGGACAAAATGGTTGGATTTCATAATCCAAGGTGGCATGTTATTTAGAGGAAGCCAGTTGTGCATTCCAAGGAGTTCCATGAGAGAGAACCTGATTAAGGAGAAGCATAGTGGAGGATTGGCTGGACACTTTGGTCAAGATAAGACCATTGCTATTGTTGGCAAAAATTATTATTGGCCACAGTTGCAGCAGGATGTGCAGAAATTTGTGCAGAGTTGTCGAATATGTCAGATGGCAAAAGGAACAAGTCAGAATACAGGGTTGTATCAACCATTACCTGTACCAGAGAAGCCATGGGATGATATCAGTATGGATTTTGTTCTTTGTTTACTAAGGACACAGAGAGGACATGATTCCATTTTTGTAGTGGTGGATAGATTCTCGAAGATGGCACATTTTATTCCTTGTAAGAAGACTAATGATGCTGTTCATATTGCAGAGTTATTTTTTAAATAAGTGGTGAGACTACATGGTCTACCAAAGGGCATAGTTTCAGATCAAGATACCAAGTTTGTTGGTTATTTCTGGAGGACATTGTGGAAGAAGTTGACGACAGATTTGAAGTTCAGTTCTGCACACCATCCATAGACTGATGGACAAACCGAAGTGGTGAACAGGAGTTTGGGTAACCTACTACAGTGCTTAGTAGGGGATAAGCCCAAGGGATGGGATTTAATTTTACCACAGGCAGAATTTGCTTACAACAATTCTATCAATAGGAGTACTGGTAAATTGCCATTCCAGATTGTATATGGCAATAGCCCAAGAAATGCTTCTGAGTTAAGGTAGCTGGACAACAGAGAAAAGACAAGTGTCGAAGCTGAAGACTTTGTAGAACACATGAAGAATTTGCATGAAGAGGTGAGAAAGCACATTAATAAGATGAATATTCAGTACAAGGCTAAGGCAGATCAAAAGAGGAGATATAAGGAGTTCCAGGTAGGAGATGAAGTCATGGTTCACCTGAGAAAAGAAAGGTTCCTAATTGGCACATACAATAAGTTGAAAATGAAGAAATTTGGACCATGTAGAATCCTGAAGAAGCATGATTCAGGAAATGCATATGAGGTAGAGTTGTCGAGTGGGATCAATATTTCCCCTGTTTTCAACATTGCTGATTTATTAGAATATCATGAAGGTGGGATAGAGGATGGACCAACAAAGGAACAGTGGAGTATTCCGGCATCTATTTCAACAGAGGAGATAGAAGAGATCTTGGATAGCCATGTGGGAAGGAGCACTCGGAACAGGCAATACGAAGAATATCTAGTGAAATGGAAAGGAAGGCCTATTGCAGATTCTTCTTGGTTGTCTAAGGCAGAGGTTGACCGTTTGGGTTTTCCTCACACAAATATCTGAGACGTGACAGGGTCACTTCTCAAATTACCCTGGGTGTTTGATGCAGGAGCATCTAGTGGTGTAAGGGCAATCTTGCATCACCCAAAAAGAAGTTAATTCAAAATCATTGTAGTTGTTTTCATTTATTTCTATAATTAGTGTTTCTGGTTCCATAATATCTAGAATAATGATGTAGGACTTTCAGTTTTTCCAAAACTGCTAAAAATAGCAACCTGCCTGTTTTGGAAAGTCTACCTACTATTTTTGGAAAGTTTGCAGTTGGGTACGGATTGAAACAAAAACTTGTAGAAAGTTACTAAATGGAAATATAATACCTTTGGCGAAGGAATCAGGGAAAGATCATTTGTGAGCTGAAAGATATTAAAGTTTTTGTTTTCTGAAAAAGCCCCTAAAAATTTCTGAAACGAGATATGAGGCACTAAAACTTCCCTAAACATCCCAAAAAGTTGATGTAAATATGTTTATGAATTTCCAGTGTGATAGTTCACATCGCGAGCTTTTCGACCCATAAAACGGTTCGTCAATCGGACACCCGGATCAAAAGTTATGCTTCCCGGAACTTTACCTACTTTTATAGGGAGTTGTAAATTTCAAAATTTAGCTGGATGCCACCAAAAAGTGTTATTTATGGCTATTTTGGGGACCCTGGGCGGTGGTAGAGTTAAGGGAGCAAGTGTAGAGTTAAGAATAGGTGGGAAAATAGAAACCCTAGCTGATTTGGGGGTTACAGAAGGTGAAAGATTCCAGAGCCTGGTGATGGTAGCTGTAGTGTGTTGCAGCCTGTGGAGGACTGATTCCTCTGATTGTAATTAAGCTTTTGTAATGTAATAAGTTGCCCAGATCAATAAAAGAAAGTTCTATTCTCTGTATTCAATTTCTGTTATTGTGTGTTTTATGATTTACCCCTTCATCATAGAGGATGTTTTTGATGATGTTGGTTTGACTTTTCAAGACTGAAGTTTTTATTCTTTCACCTTTTTTGGGCATGAAGTGTGAGTTTACCTCGATTCTTGATCCCTGACATCACAATGTAATAAGTCCTTCAGGATCACAATATCATGCTTAGTCTTTTTCCTTTTCTTTTTGAGAATATGATCCAAAGTATTCCTAATCCCTAATCCCTGACACTATGTACTTATTAAATCCATTGGTATCGTGGAATTGAGCTTGGTCATTTACCTTTTCTTTTTGAGCATGTGATTGGAGGTATCCCCGATCCCTGACATTATAGTTTATTTAGACTCTTGAGATTGCAGTGTTAGGCTTACTTAATTTTCTTTGATTTATTGGCATGAGTTTGACATTGTCTCCAATCTCTATCCCCAATGTATTTACTTATTAAGCTTTCAAGATCGGTGGATTAGAGTTGCTAGTTTTTGCCTAACATTTTGGCATAGGTTAGACAATATCTTGAACCCTTGACTTGTGACATACTAACTTGTTCAGTTTTGTGGGTTCGGGGTATCAGGATTGTTTGCATTGGTTTTTTATTTTGGCATGAATTTAGCGTCCTGCCCAGTCCTTGAACCCTGATATTGGTTCATATCCTTTGCGGTTTCAGTGTGTTGGGCTTGTTTCTTTTTTCTTGCCATTTCTAATCCTTGATAAACTCTACCCTTTTATGTTTAATTGAGATAAGGTGGTCACAATATTTTAGGTGCTTAAGGCATAGGTTATAAGGTCTCCTCAATTCCTGAGACCTAATCTTTCACATAGTACTATCCTTTGGGAAGGTATCCAACTCTTGGATCCTTGATATTTTTTCTTTAACAAATTAAGGCTAATCTCTGCAATTTTACTATTTGCTCCTTTATTCACTTCAAAGTAATATCTTTCTAAAGATCATTTGATAATCTTGATGGATCTAATAGACATCTAACCAATTAGGTATTGTAATGATTTTAGTGGCTAGTTTTGATGCTAATTGAAGAAATACAAGAATAACTCCCAGCAAAAGAAATGAAGTATGATTTTAAGGGGTATCATCCCCCATCCAACATGTTAATGCATTATCCTAAAATTGGAGACACTAATTTGGGGCATGTTGATGTCTGAGAGTTCTTGCAGAGGGTGCACACAGAAGAGGATAGGACCTTCTAGGCTCAATGCATGGCCAGTTCTAGGTTGGTTTAGGTAGCTGCCTTCCCAATGTCACTTCAATATCTTGAGATGATAATTTCTTATGCACAAAGATATTATCAGAGATGGATAAAAGTGTTCAGTCCAGTAGGAGAGGTAGTGCTAGACATAAATGCATATATGATGGAGAGAATTTTGGGACTCCCCAGCTATGCTAAGGATGACAATGTTAGCATGAACACTGCCTTGGACTATTATGAGAGGATGCAAAATACTGCCATTGAATACATTGATCAACATCTCCCTATTTCACAGAGGAAAAACCCTCTTAAAATGGAAAAGGTGCAGCACAGAAGCAAGTTTAAGGAAGATGGAAAATATGCGATCACTCTCCTCAATAGGGTCTTTGGACTTAATTCTACCATGAAATGGCATCCCTAGATGTGCAAATTTTGTACATAAATTGTTGATGGAAAGAAGATTGATTAGGGCACAATCCTTAGTGTTAATATTCATGATCATCTAGTAGATGTGTTGGGGAGTAGTCAATTCTACATGACTTCATATCTAGTATGTTGGAATAGGTCCGAACAACTGAGAGGGGGGGTGAATCAGTTGTTGCTATATTTAATCTTTTTCTACTATTATTCTTCTTTCACAACTTAAAATTAAATCAAGATATAAACATTCTAGCATTAGACAATAGCATATGAATAGAAACATGAATGACACATTTGACACCAAGTTTTTGACATGGAAACTCGGTTAAGGGAAAAACCACGGTGGGGGTTAACCCACAAAAATTAATACCCTGTTAAAAGTATTTTATAAATGGGAATGCACTTGCATTCGGGCTCACTGCTCAAGTGGAGGCTCACTGCCTATAGAAAATTTTACAAGATATTTACAGAGATTTTGAACTGGTAAGATGCATCTGCCAATGCTAGAGATCAGTTTGAGTGAAGTGCAAATACTGACTTTGTACACTTCATCTTTATTTTGCTCTTCTCTCTATTCTGCCTTCATTTGGATATTAGATTTCTATTCCTTTCACATTTTGTTCACAATTGCAACACACACTCAAAATATCCACAATCGTCGGCTATGTATACTTATCTTGAATTACAATCACTTGCCAGTCGGCAACAACAAGAACCTTTTAAGAATACTCTGCTCTATCAGCAGGATCCATACACCAGTATTGATGCGTACCAAAAATAACACATGTAGATCATCATACATGTCAACCACTAACATTCTATCTTATACATAGTTCATCAAAACACTTCTATTGGGTCCACACAAGGATTAACATAAGTCTGCCTATTCTTCACTGAACTATTTTGTCATAATAGGACCCGGTATTCATATGCTCATATCTTTTGATTCCTTTATCATCGAAGGCTGAAAACTTGGATTTAGATTGTCCTAGTGTCCCTTTACACTCCTTCAGATCTACAACACATAATGATTAACTAGAGAGATCCGTTGACCAAAATATTGGACTATGCTATATGCTCTGTTTCAGGCTCCTGAACTTAGATAGATTATCATTCTGACTTCCGGTATGATCAGATACTGCACTGCGGATGTGTGGAACAATCTTAGTTGCAATCAATGACAACACCTATCAATGCTAAGCAGTGTCTCTTGCCAACATAGTATACCTCCTTGCCTACTAGGCTAGCTTTCCAGGACTGACACAGGTTGGTTCTATCTAACTAGGAGAAACCAAAGTGTATGATTATTTCCCACATCTAGAGCTCAAAGAGAGCTAGAAGTATTATTATTTTGTCAATGATGCATTTGTCTATGCAGTCATTTTGGGACTACAAAATGACTATGAAAAGAGACTGTTAGTCAAAGTCACAAGTGAATTGACAAACTAGGGTTCAAACTAATATATCTAGTTTAAGACCTTCACATATATTAGAGTAGTTGGGTTCTACAAGGCCCCATACAAGCTACTAAGGTATCCTAGTGATATGATAATTTTGTTGGAAATCTGTAGGCAAGTGGTAGAGGTGCATAAATTGGTGGCTGGCAAGACCAAATCAGGCTTCCAGTTTCCCATCAAGGTAGGGGGATACTCTTGCCTCAATATGATAAATGCCAAAACTATAGAGATAAATATGGCTCATCTATCCTTGGATTTGTAACATCCATATTAGGAGTGGGTATGATCCAATTATCAAGGTTAGCTAAAAAATGGGGTCCTACTATAAACATCAGCCAGTCTTGGAAGACCATTGGGTAGATTGTCTAGATGACTATGAGGTCAGGAGAAGGGACTAATTTAGGTTAACCTTGGACATGTTCAAGGCCTACAATATAGGGAGGGTTCCTAAAGGACTCAAGTAAAATGGAAAGGTTTTAGACCCTTCCTACAATAGAAATAAGGTATTCAATGAACCCAATGGAGACATTGATTGGAATACAAAGGAAGACTCCTCCATTAATCCTAGGGCCAAAGTAATTGTCAACAGGACTATTCATTAGATGAAGAAGGATAATGCCATATTGGACCCCTATCCAACTTCTAAGGATTCCAAGGGGTAGAAGAAATAGAAAATGGAGAAAGGAGAGTCCTCTGCCCAAAAAAACTAAGACAATAGTAGAGAGCAAAGGGTTTTATGAGCGAAGGGAAACTAGAGTTGTCACTACTGCAAAGGAGAAAGAAAAGGCCGAGGTAGTGGAGGTTCAGTCTAGTGAAGATGAGGAGGAGGAAATGCCTCTGATCAGGAGGAAAAAGAAGGATGTCTAACCTCCTAATGCTTAGGACCCTAGTTATCTTACACCCGAGGAGGCAACTCTCACAACATCTCCCTCGCACACACCTCATTCCTCATGCCCTCCACAAGTATCCACACAAACGTGCACACCCCCTTCCTCATCACCTACCCAATCCATTGCACAACTAGCTCCCCAAGTGTCACAACCACCCTCGTAGGTACTTCAACCTCCACTATCTCAAACTTTGATTACATATACACAAACTACCACACTACCACCTACTTCCTCTTTACCCACTCAAATAGCCTCCCATCAACATCGATAAACTTCAAGTTCCCCATCCTCACCACCTTCACAAATTGTCCCTCAGCCACCAACCTCTTCACCCATTCCTCCACCTCCTTCTTAGGTAGAGATACCATCATCTTCCTTGGTTGTTGAACAAGAAAAACTACCAGGGGATGATGATAAGTAGTTAGGAGGAGAGGGCATAACTGAAAGTCTCCTTGACCCAATAGAAAATGTTAAAAATATAGACCAATTTATGTAGGACATCCCTTCCTTTCCTCCTGATTAGGTTGAGGGATCACAAGAGTTAATACACACAGTGGTTTTGACTCCTTCTCCTCACTCTTCTCCTCAATCTTCCTCGGTCTCCACTCCAAGGAAGACTAGAGCTTCACCTCCTCCTTCTACAAGAAGAATAATGGTAGGATCTGTTGGGTCTTTCTCTCTGAATCACTCAGAGTAGAATAAGCTCAAGCAGATTCAACCAACAAAAATAGGAGGTTGCGTGAGCTGCCTCCCCTTCACTTCTGGTTCTGCTGCACCAAGGGGGGTATCCCTATAGCTAAAGATTTGATCTTTGACTCACCCAATAGAAATATTTAGCTTTACAACAACAGGTAGAATACTCTCATATTGGGACCAAGATTTGCATGATAAGTCATGAGGTTGGCAATGTTCTTGAACATATCTAACTGGTTGAGGATGAAAGTATGTAAGGGTCCTATTTCTAATCCTACAAACTAACATGTTAGAATTATGAAATGATTTGTTTTAATGTTTTGGATGCAAGACAGGGGGTTTTGGATCATAACTACTACACGAGGGAAGACCAGTGCCTATCTCAGGGCAAGGAGTCAACTATACGTATACAAGTGAATGATTTGCACAAACTCAACAGAGATTCAAGTTTCAAGGGGTTAGATTGGTGCTTGCCTTACAAACACCACCCAAGAGTGAGTATTTAGCTATCTCTACTTACAAATATCCCTACTGCCATACATTCTTCCTCATACTTAACCTAAAACAGTTTAATCCACTCCTTGAATGGAAGTTAGGGATCAAGCATGCAATACAACAAATTTGTACCCTAGAATCTAAGTAACCCTTAACAACCTGATTAAAAAGAGGGATACATACAACAATGGAGACAAATAGCTAAACACATGCAAAGAAGCATTTTTCATATAAAAAAATGACATGAAACTGAACATATGTGCAACGTGCATTCAAATGCAACTCATAAACTCCAAAAGAGACAGAACAACCAAGAAATGCTCTATTTTTTGTTATCTCCTCCAAAAAAAATGCCCAAGTCTTCAACCACAAGAAATGAGTAACATAGTTTTGATATAAACTAAGAACGTGTACTCAGCAATCAAGTACAATGGTCATTTCAAAATTCTGCCAGATACAGTGCACCATCAGAATGGCGCCCAAAACATTGAATGCTAGGAGATGTGCAGCCGCCTAAAGATTTTCTCGTTTAAGATGGTAGTTGGCCTGTCAATCCCTCGACCAAGCCTCTACACATCTACCATTAATGGCCAACCTACCTGCGAGATGCAACAACTGTTCACATGTTTATGAAGTTTCTTTCCGCGTGAAATGATGCAACCATGAACACATAGAAATTCCTTCCCTGTTTCAAAAATTTGAAACAGGCCGTTGATTCATCTTCTCCCACTGAGATCTGTAGCTTCAACTAGATTGGACAATCCTAGTCACCCGCTTTAAAAAGTCTCCCACCAATGAGATTGCGCCATGTAGGCACTTTTTTTCCATCGCTGACTTTTCCCTTTTCCATTTTACCTTTTTCGCCTTCAAAAATATTTGTATATGTAGTTGTATATACATACAATCTCATTTGGACACATGACATCATCTGGTTGGATCTCCATCATTGTATATTTGCCTCTCCATCGGCTATTGGAAAGACCCTGGAAGTGTTCGTCGATATGCATTGTCCTGTCGACGAGCCATTGTATCAATTGCATCTTTTCTTGCATATGAATTTGTATATGTGCAATTGTATATACATACAATCACCACATACAAGCGCGGACCCCAAATCTTTATAAAACAAATTGAAAATGCATTCGGGTCTGGCTTGTATCTTCCCTTTTGCACATTGGCATATACAAGCACTTCACCATACAAACTGCGGACTCAACGGTGAATATGCCATATTTGATTTGCCAGTCAGGTCTGCCTTGTATATTGCTTTATTTATGACCCTTGTATGTGCCGATATAAAATGCAAACATACATACAAGGAAAACATACAATCACCTCTGCCTGTATCAACCATAATGCATATTCATTTTGGGTCTGGGCCCTGTATCTCGGGAATGTATATCGCATTGTATATACGTTTGTATGTGCAAAGATACAATTGCCTATACATGCAATTGGTGGGCCCCAAACTTTGCATCTCCTCCTTTGTATCTTGGCGATGTATGTTTCCTTTGCATATCGCTATTGTATCTACCCGTTGTATATCAAATATACAATGTAATATACATGCAATTCCCTTCGATACAACCATGGAATCAAACCTAGAATATGCCATATACAACTCGATATGCATACAAAAGCTAATTTAACTCTTTTTTGGGCCTGCCAATGTACATTCGCGCTTGCACATTCAAATGTACATACAAACAGCGATGCATAGACAAAGATACATGCATGAAAAAGTGAAGGCCGACAGACTTAGAAAATTTGAAGGTTTTACAATAAAAATACCTGCAAATTTTTAGCTCAAAACCTTAACTCCAGGTGCAGGCACCAATAGGATCAAGACTTCTAGTGTGGTTGAACCACATTGTTGAGAAGAGAAGAAGGACCTACATTGAAGAAGAGGACTTCTCAATAGTGGTGGAAGTGTTCAAGGCTCCAACAAATTTGAAAAGAGCTAAAACACTCTCCACTATAATCATTGATGCACAAGGGGCTAGAGTATCTCAAGTTGCCACTCCATTAGTGGACAAAGAAGAACCTTTAATGATGCTTGATGAAGAAAAATAAGGTGAAAAAAGAAGAGTAGAAGAAGAAAGTAGGACAACTCACTTCCTACATCACACATCTAGTTGGCCCAATAGATTCAAGTGCCCCTGCACCAACCATATTGGAGGCCCTGTAGAAAGATAACACACCTCTCGATTCTAAGGGAATCGTCCTTGCTACCACTACATGGAGAGATACATTGGAAGCTCATGGTAGCAAGGTCATCAAAGTGGTAATGAGAGCCTATTGCACCATCAATGATGAGGTAGACAAGCTACATGAATTTGAAAATAAAATTGATGAAGTTGTTGGTATGGGAGGAGTATCTCCCAATTTTGTAGAGGATAAAGGCTGTGCCTTCTAGTGAGCTTCTCTATCTAGAGATTTTAGATAAGGGTGACTAGGATTTGGTGATGGAATGGCTACAGGTAGGTAATTTGTGGGTCAAGGTGCTACAAGGTTGCAAAGAAAAAATCCAAGCCAACAAGGGCACAACAGATATGGCCATGGAAAGAATTGAAAATTTTATCTAGGCCATACCCTATACCTTTAAGGATAAATCCTTTGTGGTCCTCCCTACAACTAGAATAGTCAAAGAATTTGTAGACTCTCTTCATTATAAATTAATAGAGAAAGGTATAGATGACTTAATGAGAGTAACGACTACCTTCAGGGACTTCCAAGGGGAATTGACTGAGTTTATAGAATTCCAAGGTAAATTCAAATAGTCATCTTTTTCCCAAAGGATGAAGATGAAATACCACCAAGGCCCAAATTAGAATGATTTAAATGAAGTCATCCTAAACTTCTATAATTACTTTTCTAGCAAGGAATGAATCGATCAATATTTGTTTTGGTAATTTCAAATTTATTCATTCATTATTCTTTCAAATATGTAATAACTCAATTCAAAATGAATTGATGTTGATATAGCTCCTAAGAGGATGACACACATTTGATAACTTCTAAATTTTGTAATGTTGGAGGCCTAGGCGTAGGTATGGGGCCAACATGATGTAAATTTTGAAACTTTGAGGCAAGCATGTAACTTATAAATTTGAATTAGGTCTTTCCCTACTAGGTTTAGCTAGTCATGAATGTAATTAAATATCACCTCTATAAAAAGGAGGATTGCCACTTGGTTTTGAGAGGGGGCGATATAGATAGTTTACTACAAGGATAAAATTTTTGGAAGGCATGTAAGGGTAAATTGTAATGCATATGTAGAGTGGGAATCCTGATGTCACATGTAATCTACAAATTTTGGTGTCAACTAATAGAAAACATCTAGTCTTCTTTGTGTTCCTGCCATTTAGTGGTAATTTTGGTATATCTTGGTGAGACAAATATTAAGTTGTTATATCTTGATTTGAGATTGAGGGATAAAGTTTGATTATTGCACCTGTAGTATGGTGTTTTCATGCTTTACATTCCAATGTCTCATTTAATTCCTTAGACTCTTGCATCTGAGATGTACATGATTGTGTGACATACCAACCATTACATTTCAGGTTATTATGAATCTCATCAGATCTAATAAGTAAAGTGGAATCAAATACATAGGCTAACCTTTTTATTTTGTTTCTTTCTTCAAAACCCTAACTCTTTTGCATTTTCTTTATAGTCAAATTAGTCTAGGATTAGGCTTAGGAATAATACTTCTCTACTTAGAGACCTTATTTGTCTGGTCCAGGTTTATTCTTACCAGAACAAGCCCCTTGAACAAAAACTCACATAGACCACTTAGCTACTCTAACATTGCTATGACCCAACCAACATGGTCCTTGGAGGAAACTAGTATTTTGGTTAGTTACTTTTTTAGGAGAAGTAGAGTGATCATCATTCTACTTGAAGTTGATGTGCCAAAATATTCATCAATAGAACTGGCACTAGAAGGAGGGTCGATAAAAAACTGGACTGACTAAGGGTTCTCCCATTTGAAAATGAAGAAGGTTGACCTGATCTTCATCTATTGGGGGAACAAGATTTTAAGAACTCACACAACATAGAAAACCAAGGAGTGATCGTGTCAAAAGAAAGAGAGGACACACTAGGTCAATAACTCCCATTAGATCATAAACCCTAGGTGCTTCCCCAGATACAACACAAAGGGTACCAATGGCCTTTTTTGGTGCTAATTAGTCCCCTCTTGCTATTCCTAGAGATTTCCATGATATGCCTAGAAACCCTAAGAAATTCTACCCTAAGTTCATATATGGAGAAGGAAGGAATGCAGAGGAGCATATTCAAGGCTTCAAAGATGTTGTCATCTGGACAAGCATACCACATCAAGATGTAGTTTGCAAACTCTTTCCTTATTCATTAATAGAGATAGCATATTCATGGATTATTAATTTTCTAGGTAGATCTATCTCAAGTTGGACTAAGTTAGAAACTGCATTCATTAATCAATTCAAAATTTACATACGTCCCTCAATTGTATATCATCAATTTGCTACTTGTAGAATGGAACCAAATGAACCTTTAACTATGTTCAATGCAAGATTTCACAAACTTTACAAAAGAATTACTAATCCTTATACAATGACTAAAGTAGTTGTAGTTCAAATATACCTCAGAGCTATTGATCCCCTAACTGGCACGTTACTAAATAGAATTGGACAAAATATTGATACTTTGGCTAAGGCTTATTCCAAAGCAATCTAATTACATCAGGAGATGCACCCTATGACTTGGGGATCTATGGGAAATCTACCTTAAGTTGGATACCCAGGGATGCCAAATTAGATACCAGCCCTAAACAATGCTTTGATGAACAATACACCATTGATGAATTCTATCCCAAGTATTGTTCCACAAGGACAAAACCATTTTGCACATTCACGACCTTTAAATTAGGGTTTTCCCTCCCCAATGCTCCCATATCATGGATCGATTCAAAATGCTTCTATAATCCCAGTTGATCCTCTACCGTCTAGAAATTTATTCTTTGAGTAGGAAGCCATGAATCAAGTCTCAGTTGTCAACATGTAATTGGCTAATCAGGTTGGTTCACCAACTATTGGGGTACAATCAAACATAAACCAGACTTCATATTTAACCTCTGAATTAGAAGCCCTCAAGAAGACTTTGGCTTAGGTGAAAAACAAGCTCACAAGGTTGAAATTGAACCCTCCTCAGAATTAGAATCAAAATAATTTCCAAGGGTAGGGTTTTTACCAAAATCAGAACCAAAATAATCATTACAATCAGGGACATAACAATCAAATCCAAAACTTCCAAAATAGAGGCTTTAACCAGCAAAGATCAAACATACAATGGAATGTCGATAAATGGTGCCTCAAACGTACTGATGTTCAGGTATCTGCATTGTCGTTGTGACAGTTGGATATCCCTAGGACAAAGACACTAGTCTTATCGATAGCCCGATGGATGGTGCTGTCGGTAGGAGGTAAACGTTTCGGTGAGAGTCTATTTGTAGTCTCTTTGACCACCCAAAAGCATTGTGTGCATAGACTGCATCGGTGAGACTTGGCAATGTCGGTGAGAGCCTCCAAGGAGTCTCTATGACAAGCCGATAAGGGTTATCACTGTGACACAAGCAGTTTAGAGAGACTCATTTTGTCATCTCTTCGATAAAGTGATACACAGTGGTTTGTTAACTCATCGGCGGGACTGGACATTTCGGCAGGACCCCGAAATGGGTCTCTTCGATACTCTGATGTCAATGAAGGTATGGGACCACTTCGAGGTGACTTGGTGTTTTGGTGAGACTCCATTTAGGGTCTTCTTGACATTCTGATATGATGGTCCACGGTGACATGGTGGGACCCAGCTGGTACCTAACTGGAAAGCGATTGGTGGATGGATGACTTTGACGATGGAAGGACAAAAAAGATGATACTATTCGGGAAATGCATATCACAAATATTGCCTAAACGGTGCATGTTGTTGGCTCTATGACTTGGTGGTTATGACCATTTGACTGTCATGGAAGTTGAAGCGATAAGTTATTTCTTGTAATTGTCCAGTCTGTTGTGGTAATTGAAGTGATTGCTATCCTCTGTAATGTTGTAATATAAAATGTATTGTAACAGAGGGTAGATTGAGTGAGTATGTGAATGTGATGAGAGGAGAAGTTGCATTCTGAAGGGTTAGCTACCTGATCTTCTCTAGATGGAACAAGATGTAGAACTCCTGTAAGGGCTATGAGCCTGTAATTGTATTGTAACTATATTCTATTGCTGAATAATACAATGGTGATCTGGGATTTTGGAGTGTGGGTTTTTTTACCTGAAAGGGTTTTCCCCATGTAAATCTATGTTCATGTTTTCTATTCCATCTTTCATGTCTAATGGTTCTGTTATTGAATTTGTATAATGCTTGTTGTTGAAACTGATTAAAACTTGCATGAATTTTGCTTAGTAGGATTAATGTGGGAAATGAACTATGTCTAATTCTGCTTTATGGCATAGTTGTGTGTGTTTTTTTGGCAATCTAAAGAATTTAAAACTATCAAAGACACTGCTATTCTCAGATATTCTTTTCTGAGATGCTCTCATTTCCTTACAAGTGGTATCAGATCCTTCTTCTAGGATTTGATTGTTCCTGGTGTTTCTGGTTCTGGGTATTCCTTCTGTGAAGATTTCTAAGTTTTGCAAGCTTGAGGAAATCAGAAGGAATCAACTGATGATTGATCCTTGTTTGAGTGGAAGTCTTGCAGTTATTTGTTGTTTTCATGTTACAGTAGGTGCTTGAAGGATGGTGAAGATGGAGAAACTAGAGCTGGTCATATTGAAATGATGTTGACTAAGGCTCCTAGTTGACAACGAAATAATCCTAATGCATGGGGTTGGATTTTTATTCTATGGTTGTGTTGCAACAAAGATTTCATATTGGGTGTCTGTGTGAGGGGCTTCCTGATGATATGGAGAAGCTTGGGTTGTTTCTCATCTATGGAGAAATGTGCTTATGCTGGGTGTTTCATCCTGGTATTGAAAGGCATAACCTTTTTGGTACCCTGATTGCATGTAGGCTATGGAGTTGATCATTGGATGATTTGGAAGCTTTTGTAATAGCTTGTCTCCCTCGGATGCATGTGCATGTTGGTGGTTGTGGAGTTGGCCTACAGTAGGCCTGAAGTTCCTAAATTGCTAATTCCTTTTAAGGATACATTGTACTTGCATGTCTCAGATTCATGTTCCTTGGATTTGAGGGGTTTTGAAGTTTTTCTTAAAATCTATGGTGATGCTCATTCATGATTAATCCATTTTCTAGTTTAACCATTATGGTGTTTCTTGATTCATATTCTAGGTCTTCCAGATGTGAAGTGGGTATGAATGTGCATGGGTGTTTTTCAAACATAGTGGTTTTGTAAGGTTTACATGGTCAAGAAAAACTTGTGGTCTGTGAAGTTGCAGTCAAGCTATTTTCTAGACCCTGGCTTTTGGGTGTTGCTGGATGAAATAGTTGCAGTTTTGCACTCATGCTTCATGCATGGTGTTGAGAAGGTGAGATTCTTTCTCTGCATGGGAGTGCTAGTATGTGATACGTCACACAACATTTCTATGGTGATGCTTGCTAGTTTCCTAGACAATGGTGTTCAGGTTGTGGACATGTTTGACAAATCAGATTTGTATGAAATCTGGTGTTTGAGTCATGTTGTCTACATAGTTTTTTCTCCTTGAGATCTTAGTTTTGCAGTTTCCAGTGCAATAGTGGGTTTGCATGTTTTAGTATATTGGATCTACGAGTTATGCAATCTTTTAGGTGTGTACAACCTATTGATTGCAGTGGGATAACTCAGAAGTGGTCTGTCTATATCCACAAGATTGATTCTATGATTATGTAGACTTGTTAGCTGGCCTTGTCTGTGGTCACTTGTGTATTAGTGTGACTGCTTTGGGATGAGAGGATGGATGTTGTTGAGTACCTAAATAGTCAATTTTGGGGGACCTAAAGCATTTGTATCACGATGTCATGAATAGCTTGGATACACAATTTTGTGTAAGCTTTTGACAGTGATGGTGTATTTCCTTCTTTTTGGAGATCTCGGTGCCACTTGGTTTTACTATCACATGGACATGTTAATGTGTGGACCTGGAGGATTTTTAGATTAGGATAAGTTTTGGTCATGATGCTTGAAAATCTTAGTTGTCACGGTTCAGTGGGAGCTTTAGCATTGACTGTGTTTTCATCACTTAGTGGTGAATGATCTTCTTTAGTGTTGCAGATGTTACTGGGAGGAGCTCTTAGATCCTATTGCTACAGAAGGATTCTTTCACATTTGTAAGAGCACTATTTGAGGATGTGTAACATCTTGGAGCCATGAAGGACTCTTGGAGTCTTTGGTTGATGTGTTGACAGTGCTTGACAGGTGATGTTGGTTTAGAGTTTGTTTATTTTATGTCATGATATACTCTTGTTTATGCATTTGAGTTTTGGCATGATACATTGCTCTTGAGACCATGGTTATGTTCACCTAGAGTATGGAATCTCCTAAGGAGGATGGTAAGATCATGATGTCATGATAAGTTCCTGATTCAGATGATTGGAGCTTTGACAATGGTCTGGTGATTCTGTATGTGCTGGGTGCATAGATCTTTTGCTTGATTACTTCATGTTGGTGCAGTCATGCATTTGGAATTTAGCATGAAATGATTATTTGTAGGTGCTCATGGGTACATGGAGAATAAGGTGAGGCTGTAATTCTCTTGAGATGAGAGAAGTGTTGTTGATGGTTACTCTTGATGAAGATTTCAGGAGAAAGTCTAAGGAGCCTACACCTTGGTTGGATGTGAGTTCAATAGAGACCAATGAGGAGATTGCTCTTGAAGAAGTCATGAAGACTTGGTTACCCTAGAGGAGCATTATCATTCCCCACTCTTGGTCTTCTTGGTAGATAATCATCTGAAAGGTATTGCCCATTATTACTTTTAGATGTATTATGTTCATGCTTTGATTCTCATGGAATGAGTTGATTCATAGTGATTGGCTATTGGATACTCATTTAAGGATTGGTTTAGCATGTGTCTATATGCTGTTTCTTTCATATACATGGATCTTGAACTACTGATAGATGGTTCTAGAGGATTCATTGTGAGAGATGGATATCATGATTATCTCCTTGGGATTGCATGTTCAATATGATAAGAATTGTTAGGAGATGGTTTATGGGATGATTTCTTGAAACAGGAAATGAATTAGTTTGATCTTCTTTGGTTTGAGAGGCTTACATCCATGTTGGCTACATGATACATATGTTGAATTCATTTCCTGTTTCAAGAATGAAAAGTGAAAAAATAATCAAGCACTGTACATTGTGGGAATAGGATTCTAGGTTAGCAGGCTATGAGCAAGATGGAGAGGGGGGCACATCTTATGTGTGTGTCTAACCTGGGGTACAGAGGTACACTCAGGACTGTCCTGGCCAGGGCTTGGGTATTGCACGAGTGTTGAGCATTGTTCCAGAGGAACCAACACTTGTGTAGAGTAGCAAAGTATGCTTATTTCTCCCAGATTGCTCACAGATGGAAGAGGCTAAACTAGGCTCCATTCCAACAATCTTTGGATTCTGGAAAATTTCATATAGATAAGTATTATGTTGTTATTTCTGGAAATTGAAATATATATTTAGTCTATTGTTCAATTTAATTCTTCTCATTTTGTTTTTCAATTCAATAAATAAAATCAATGTGCAATCAATTTCTTGCATTTAAAATTGAGGAATGAATCTAACTGATGCATTTAATTTTGGGAAATAATTTGAGCAATCAATTTAATTGTTGCATTTAATTTGGGAAATAGTTCTATTTCAGTAACTGTCCAGTCCATTGTGGCAATTGAAGTGATTGCTATCCTCTGTAATACCGTAATATAAAATGCATTGTAACAGAGGGTAGATTGAATGTGACAAGAGGAGAAGTTGCATTCTGAAGGGTTATACTGCCTAATCTTCTCTAGATGGAACAAGATGTAGAACTCCTGTAAGGGCTATGAGCCTGTAATTGTATTGTAACTATTTTCTGTTGCTGAATAATTCAATGGCAATATGGGCTTTTGGAGTGTGGGGTTTTTTACCCAAAAGGGTTTTCCCCACGTAAATCTATCTTCATGTTTTCTATTCCATCTTTCATGTCTAATGGTTCTGTTATTGAATCTGTATAATGCTTGTTGTTGAAACTGGTTAAAACTTGCATGAATTTTCCTCAGTAGGATTAATGTGGGAAATGAACTATGTCTGATTCCACTTTGTGGTATAGTTGTGTGTGTGTTTTTGAGGCAATCTAAAGAATTTAAACCTACCAAAGACATTGTTGTTCTCAGATATTCCTTTCTGAGATGCTCTCATTTCCTTACATGGAACACTAGGCCTAACAATGGAGGAGTGCCTTCTCCATTAGACAACACAAACTAGGCTAATTCTATGAACTTTACCAAATTAAACCCTTTGTCAAATTGGTGCAAATTTCATGATACAACTATCCACTCAGAACTGAACTTCCTTGAAATGGAGAAAATGTCTAAAATAGATTAGGTAGACCAATAGGTTAACAATGAGGACACAAATAGACAATCAAGAGATCTAGGTACTGCCATGGTTCTAAACACTTATGTTTTTCCATTTGAAGGAGACAATGAACCAATTTAGGGATATGATGAAATCCATGCTTTTTAGAAAGGAAAGAGAAAGTATTTTCTAAGAAACAAAGGTAAAAATTGATTCACATCCTTAATCTAACCAAATAATGCTCCTACCCCACCTCATCTAATGTAGACAATAACCCCCAACCTCCAAAAGGACCCCAAGGGGGACCATACAAACAAAGCTATACAAATGTGAACAAGACCTACACACCAGATGACCAAGGATATGACCTTACTAATGATTTAAAGAAAACTAAGGCTAACATATCATTATATGATGTTATGCAAAATTTTCCCTCACAAAGGGAAGGTTTGATTAAATCTTTGGACAAGGCTAAAAAATCAACGACTATGCACAAGGATAAAGACAAGGATAAGATAGCCTCAATGGCTGATTTTTTTTGTAGCCATGTACAAAGGGAGGTTGGATGCAACTCCATTTTCTTGAGTGTCAGGATCTTTGGTAAGAATTTACACAACTATTTAGTTGATTCAGGTGCTTCAGGAAATGTAATTCCCTATTCAATAAGTCAGAAGCTAAGGTTGACACTTAACAAGACAAATGTAAAGGTGGTTCAACTAGATAAAATAGAGGTCAATGTGGTAAGGGGGGTTAAATAGGTAAATATTTGATTAGTATTAGATCCCCAAATTCAACAACATATTGAAATTCAAATAGTAGTAATATTTAAGGTGTATGGAATGCTACTTAGTAGGGATTGGACCAAAAGTCTTAAAGGCTATTTTGCTACTGATTTCTCACATCTATGGTTGCTATGAAAGGGCAATCAAAATCAAATTAGGATTGATAGTGAGCCTAGATTGAAGCATATGATTATTGAATATAATACTCCTAATGGGGTTATTTTTGTAGATGTGGATCTGGGAACATACAGGAGGGTGGATGAGATTTTAACCTCACTTGTCACGCTTGGAATGGACAAAGCCCTAAAAAATTCAAATCATAATGATATGACCAGCTTTCAAGAATTCATGAAAAAATTAGCCAATGACAAGCAGGTGCTTGGTACTTAGGTATGCATTTGAGAGTTATTACTCCCTAACTGGTGCAGAGCAAACCAAGATTACCATTCTGAGATTTCTTGTCCACCTTGCCTAAAGGCTATTCAAATGGTGGAAGCAACAATTATGGGGTCAAATTCTAGAGCCAACCTCGAGATCACTTACAAATCAAAGGAGAAACTTGCAGTAGGGACGAATGTTAAAAGAACATCTCATGATTTTTCTCAAGTTATGGTTTCACAAGAACTATCTAAAGAAGAGGTAAAGTTCACATCTCCACCAAATAAGAACACAAAAGGAGGACACAAGTCCCTTATGATGATACCCTATAGACTCTGAAATTTGATGGATCAAAATCAAAACAAGAGTGTTGAGCTAGAGTCAAGTTGATCAATTCAAAAGGAAAGTCATTCTTTGCATCATATAGATTGCAATTCACTTGCAGTAATAATGCAGCTAAATATGAGGCCCTAATAAGAGGACTACTCTTAGCACATAAAAAATGGGTTAGGATATTGCAAGTGCAAGGAGATTCTAAGCTATTAATCAAGTAGGTCAGAAGTCAGTATGCATGCCATGACAAGAGATTGAACTCTTATAGAAATAAAGTATGGGACTTGATAGAGGATAACAATGCATTCAACATAAAGGTAGTGCCAAGGAAAAAGAATCAAATTGTAGATGCTTTAGCAGTGGCTGCCAGTACCTTAGAACCTATGGCTGAATCCAAACTAAAAAGGTTCTTAGTAGAGCTTGTATCTATCCCAGCAATCCCAAACAACATCATAAAGTTTTAGGTATTTGAATATGATAAGCGCATTTTAGATTTCATCACTAATTCAAGAGTGTTTCAAGCTCAAATAATCGATGAAATAGAAAGAGATCCCTTTGAGTTGTGTGAAGATGGTATTATAAACTTAAAGACATACTATTCCCAAATGGATGATAGAGTTGGAGAGGTTGTTTGATACAAATCCCATGGCTAGACAAAAGACCTCCATCAATGTGGAAGGAGGTAAATATGAAAGCTATAATCTAGGTGATGAGCAATATCCAAGAAATGTGTTTAAAGGGAAGGCATGCACTCCAGAAGAAAGGGAAGGAATAATTCATGCATTAAAGAATTTCAAGGAGGTGATTGCTTGGGGGTATGAATATTTAAAAACCTTCTACAACTCAATTATTACTCATACTATTCCTTTGAAACCTACATCCAAACCTTTTAGATAGAGACAAAGATCAATGAATGCCTTGAGCCCCTGATTTACAAATAAGTACAAAAACTATTGTCAACGAGAATTATATTCGTGGTTAGACATTCCACTTGGGTGACTAACCTAGTCTTGGTCAAGAAGAAGAATGGAGAAATCAGATTGTGTGTTGATTTTTGGAATCTCAATAGAGTATCAGAGAAGGAAAATTACCATTTTCCCTTCTTGGATGAAGTAATGTAGATTGTTAATGGATCTCAAATGATGTGTTTTCTTGATGGATACTCAGGATATAACCAAATTATGGTCAATGAAGAAGATAGATTGAAGACTGCATTTACTTACAAATGGGAAATTTATGCATACAAAAGAATTCCATTTGGATTGATCAATGCAGACACCACTTTCCAATGTGCTATGAATATTGATTTCAAGGGATTTGTTGTAAGTGCATAATTATTTGCATGGATTACCTCATAGTATTTTCAAAGTATAGGTAGTAGGGTCACATTTCTTATTTGAGGAAGGTTTTTCAAAGGTACAAACAATATGGTATCTCCCTTAACCCTAAGAAATGTGTCTTTTGGGTCACATAAGGTAAGTTGCTAGGTCACAGCACTTCTAAAGAAGGTATTTCCATAGACCCAGAAAGAGGTGTAGCTATTCAAAAACTTTCTTTGCCTAGAAGTAAGAAGGAACTAAAATCATTCTTTAGCAAAATTAATTTTATTAGGAATTTTATTACTGGTTTTTCTAAGATAGTGGAACCCTTGAATGACATGATGAAGAAAGATACTATGATAGAATGGAGCTCAGAGGCTAAACAATTTTTTTCAAGGATTAAGGATTCCATCTCTAAGGCTCTAGTCCTAAGTAGTCCTGATTATAAGCTAACTTTTTACATATATTCGTTTGCTTCTAAAAATTCATGTGTAACTATCTTAACCCAAAAAAAAGGTGAAGGATTTGAGAGACCTTTTACATTTATGAGTGCTCCCTTCAAGAATGCTGAAGTTAGATACCCTTACATGGAGATACAAGCTTTTTCTTTGGTTAGGTTAGTGAAGAAATTCAAACATCACATTATGAGAAGAAAGGTTTTTGCCATTGTTCCTGACCAAGCGACCAAAGATATGCTAATGCAAAATGTGTTAGGAGAAAGGTGAGGTAAATGGATGGTGATATTACAATAATTTGATCTAGAAATACAACCCATGAAGTTGGTCAGATGATAGGGATTGTCTAAATCATTGGTGAAATTGGATCAATAACTAATGTGATAGCAATACTCAGTGGAAGCTATCACCACTGATACTTGGTATCAAGATATAGTGTATTATATTTTGAACCATAGGTTCCTAGAGAGTTTGAATTCTACTCAAAAAAGGGTGTTGAGAATTAAGAGCGATAATTATATGATCAAATTGGGGATTATTTACAGAAGAAACTATGAAGGTGCCTAAACAAAAGTGAAGCAAGCCAAGTAATGATTGAATTTCATGAAAATTTTGGGACAAGACAATGCTTAGGAGATGCTATAGCTCATCAAATCCTAAGGGTAGGGTATTATTGGCCTCAATTGTTTAAAGATACACATCAACATGTGAGGAAGTGCCATACTTTCAAGACCTCTGCTCATAGAGAAAGGAACCCAGCCATTCCCCTACAACTATTTTATGAGGTAAGACCATTTGCCCAATGGGGATTGGATTTTATAGGTATGATTAACCCAAACTCTTCTGCAGGGCACAAGTTTATTGGTGCAGAGACCACCATAGCTAATTTTGGTTTTGTGCTCATTAGGAGCCTATATTTTTGGTTTTTGTGCTCAATATGAGCCTAGGAGGAGTTGTTATTCTATTTATTGATGTAATAAGGTCTGTGGTCAGACCACTCTCTTGTTTTTAGACTCACTTTGTAGTGGAGCTTCATGTATTGCTCTATGTTGAGTTGTTTCTATGTTTAGAGATGAGTGGCAAGGCTAATTTTAGCCATCTTTTTGCCTTTTGTAACGATGGAGAATCTTGCATGATCCAAGAGAGGGAGGTTTGCAATGTATTTAGTTACATACAGCTTGAGTAAGGAGGATAAGGAAGTTTATGAAGAAAGAAATACAAAGAAAAGATTGTTTTTCTATTTTTTTCGTTGTTCTTCTGTTCAGTACTCACCCGTACAGGCTTGTCAAGAACCAAGGTGCATAGAATGGCATAATATATTGGGCTATCTTCCATTCGAGCCTATTTGGAAGCTTTGACATTGTTGCAGAGGGAAGATATAAACGTTGTTCTGATTTTTGCTCATTTAACTAGGGTTTTGTAGGGTTTAAGAGGATCGATGGGGTTCTGACCCAAATCACTGTGTTAGAGCCCCAAAATGAATGAAATAGGTTTAGTTAGGTATGATTTATATTGAGTTTTGTGTGCAGGAGCAGGGGATCATTCTGTGTTGAGTTTGAAGGTGGTTTAGGCGTGATATCCTCATGTATCAAGCCAAAGAGCATAGCTAGGATAGACATTTGTTGGCAAAGTGACTTGGGATGGTCAAGGAAGTCCAAAAATAGTGGAATCCATCCATTTGAAATACATTCCATGCCCTGGAGTAGGTTAGAAAGTTCTGGACCAAACTGATAGGGTACTTCCTTTGTAAAACAGGGCTAATTGCCCCTTAGAACAATAGGTACAATCCTTTTTCAAGGCACATGTTCCAAAGCAAGGTGCCCTACATGTCTGATATGTTATAGAGGGCCATAATGGGTATTTAAAAAACCAAATAGTTCATGAAGTTGTTTGGGAAGTCTAAGAGTTATGCCCCAAAAACCCTATTCCAAGGGCTATAAGGAATTTAGTCAAGTTGTGAAGGAGCGATGGGTAGGACAGTCAACTAGGTCATTTGGTGAGTTTGGTGAGCATCCATAGGTCAAATTAACATGACCCATGGTCTCCTTAAGTGTTGATAGTTATTTCATATACCCAAACCTATTCAAGCTCCTGAATGAAGGCCTTGGAGTCATGTTTGGTGAAGCAAGCTGTCCACCCATGTTGGATCAGTCAAAATAGTTTTGAGAAGTTTGTGAAGTCTGCCCCTACTCTGTATCATTTATCTTATTATTTTCTTATGAGTTCTTCAGAAGTTCAAATGTGTGCTAAAGAAGTTGCTGAATTAGAAACCTTACCAGCAAAGAGGTGGTTTCACACCCCGAGGAGGTCCTCATTCTGTACGAGGAGCTTACGGATCTCACAAGTTGGAGTGAAGCTCAAGCATTCAAAGATTGCACTATTGAAATTGTCTTCAAATTCCTTGAAGAACATATTATCACCAGGATTGGAATGCCATTTGCTCTGGTATGTGATAATGGCCCTACCTTCTCTTTTGCTAAATTTTTGCGATGGAATTTTGACCATGAGGTAATTGTAAAGTTCTCTTCCAATTATTATCTATAATGGAATGGTGTTGGTGAGTCTACTAGTAAGAATTTAATATATGTCATTAAAAAGTTAGAAAGGAATCCTAGGGATTGTCACACTTAGTTGAAATTTGCACTTTGGGCTGATAAGACTAGGATTAAAATTTCCTTGGGTACATTAACATACTAACTAGTCTATGGCATTGAATTAGTTTTCCCTATAAATCTAAAAATCCCAACTTTACAATTCACGAAAGATTACCTAGATGTTGAGGATAAAATAGAGGCTAGAATATTAAACCTAATGGGTCTAGAAGAAAAAAAGGATTCTACACTAGAACATTTTTTGAAACATTAAGTCATAGTCAAGAGATGGTTTGACAAAAGAGCTAAAGTCAAGGCCTTTAGGATAGCCTATTTGGTCCTCTTATGGGATAAGGCAAGGGAAAAGAAGGGAGACCACTCTAAATTTGATAAACTTTAGTTAGGCTCTTTCCAAATAATTGAGATCCTAGGAAAGAATACCTAAAAGATCAATTATTTAATAGGGGGGCTTGTCCCATTGCCAATCAATGGGAAGTATCTCAAGCATTACTTTTCTAATTGAGATTTGTTGAGGGGACTCCTTCCCCTCTTTACATAGTAGGTTAGATTTTATTTTCCTTCTTTGCTTGTTTTGGTTGGGATGCATGTTACCTTCTTTTTTTCTCTTTCCTCTATTTTCTTTGCTATATGGTTTGTGATGTGTATTGTTGTTCTAAGTCATTTGATTCTTTTCATCTTTTATCTTGATTTGAATGTTGATTTTGGGGATTCCTTTATTTAAGAAGTGGGTTTGTACCAATGCTGACAATGGTGACTTAGCATCACCTTAAATTGTTATCTAGGGTCTCTCAAGGTTGCATGAGTTGTGATTTAGTTGGAGTATGTCTATTGTTCAAACTGAGGTAGCCAGTGACCTAACTGAAGCCTATGTGAGAGTCCTATACCTCATACACTATAATGTTCCCAAGAGTGATTGGGATTCAGGGTTGCATCTGGGTTTTGAGTGAAAAAAATCTTAAGGTTTTTATCTTGGACGTCACTATGATTCCCAACCCAATAGCAAGATTCATTGCTTACAAGATAAGATAGTACTAAAAAAAGAGAAGAGTGAGAAGAAACAAAAGAAAAATCAAAAGAAAATGAGAGGGAACAAAAGTAAATCAAAGGGAAAGAGGGATCAATGGAATGATATATCAATAGAACTTAACTCACTAGGTGATTCAAGTTACCTCTGCTGGGACTATAGATGCCTGGATGCAGTAGGGTAATGCCTTGAGTGGAATCTAGGGACAAACCCATCAGGGCTACAGATGCTTGATCGGCAACATGGAAATGTCTAGGTGGTCAATGATCAGAGTTTATGTGCTTATTATACATCAAAAGAGTGCTATCGAATCATTTATTTAGGATAGGATAAAACCATGTAGATCAATGTATGGTTTGCAATGTTAGTCTTGACTTTCCCAAGGGAAGGAATGAATACAATTACACACACTTAGACCCGTCAATAGTAGATGTTGTGTTTTGGACAATCTTTGCATTGTCAGTGGCATATTACCTGTTGGTCACCTTCATGTCAGTCTTTGGGAGTCTTGGGTAGTTGGACTGAGTTACACTTTTGAAATGCTACAAATAGTATTTTCAAGTTGGTTTGTCATTTGTTGTGCTTCACACACATCCCCCATTTTAGAAAAATGAGGACCCCCTTTTTCTTTTCCTTTCTCCTTCTTGCCTTAGTGTGCTTTTGATTTAGTTTGGTCTTTCTTTCTTGATTTTTGTGTTTGACTGCCTGGTCAGAGTATCGGGGTTTGTCATTTTATCATGACAGTAGAATCATCCCTTAAACTCTGACATTTCTCATTCTTGGTTTTACTTGTTTTCTTGTTGGATTAGTGGGTTTTGTCATTTTAGTATGACAATAGAGTCATCCCTAAAAATCTAATGTCTTCCCTTTGCACATTTGCATGGTTTATTTATAGCCTATCAAGGTTTGTCATTTTGGCATGATAGTAGAAGCCTCCCAAACATCTTGGCATTTGAGAGCTAGTGGTGGTCTTCTACATCCCCTTGTCAAACTTTCAAAGTTCTCCATTTCAACAATCTCTGATGTCCCAATGGGATAGGGATGTGACCTCATTCCAACCTACCCTCAGCTCTATGTTTATTGCAATCTTCCTGTGCACGTGAAAGGAAAGTTTTTATTGTCGTTTGACCTATTTTATTTTTACTTTTACATTTGGTGATTTTGTCTTCGAAGCTCCAGTGATTTCATTTTATTACAAACCCTATCATGAGATTAAGGTTACTGGTGTGTTTGAAGATGAGTGATTTTGGTGTTCCTATGTTCGTGGTTGTTGTGCATCATTTGGGCTCTCTTTTCCTATTATCTTTCCTTTAGGTAGGGTTCCATAGACATTCTCTATGTTTTAATGATGTTTTTCTTATGGTGTGTCTCTTTCCTTTGAATTTTGCTTTGATTTTGTATTAGATTTGTGCTCTTTGCATTTCTTTGTCATGTTTTGATTGCTTTGGATTTTCATTTTTATTCACGTTTTTCTTTTCCCCCTTTCATTTTCATAATTTTCTACCATTTGAATCCAATTTTGCCTTTGCTCACCTTTCAAGGATGTTTTTGATGATGTTAGGTTGACTTTTTAGGTCTTCAAAGTTTTTTATTCTTTCATTTCTTTTGGGCATGAAGCATGAGTTTTCCTTGATCTGTGACATTGCAATGTATTAAGTCCTTCAGGATTGTGGTATCGAGCTTAATATTTTTCTTTTGATTTTGGAGCATATGATATGAAGTATTCTCGATCCCCAATTCCTATCACTACATACTTATTGAATAAATCAAGATTGTGGTATCAGGCTTTGTCATTTACCTTTGATTTTTGAGTATTTGATTAGAGGTAGCCCCAATCCCTGATCCCTAACATTACAGTTTATTTAGACTCTTGGGATCGTGGTGTTGGGATTGTTTGTTTTCCTTTGATCTTTTAGCATGAGTTTGACATTGTCTTTGACTCTAATCCCTGACATATTAACTTATTAAGCTTTTGGGATCTGCGGATTGGAGTTGTTGGTTTTTGCCTAACATTTTGGCATAGGTTAGACTATATCCATGATCCCCAACTTCTAACATACTAACTTGTTTAGTTTTGTGGGTTTGATATATCGGGCCTATTTGCATTGGTCTTTTATTTTGACATGAATTTAGCATCCACCCTAGTCCTTGAACCTTGATATCAGTGCACATCCTTTATGGGTTTGGTGTGTTGGGCTTGTTGTTTTTTAACTAACATTTTGGTATGTATCTAGTAGTATTCCCAACCCTTGATCCCCAACAAACTTTACCCTTTTACCTTTAATTAGGATTGGGTGGTCACAATATTTAAGGCATAGTTTATAAGGTCTCCCTGAGCCCCGATACCCAATGTTTCACACAGTACTATCCTTTGGGAAGGTATCAAACTCTTGGGATCCCCGATGTTTTTTCTTTAATGAATTAAGGATAATCTCTACAATTTTACTATTTTCTCCTTTATGCACTTCAAAGTAATATCTTTCAAAAGACAATTTGATAATCTTGATAGATCTAATAGACATATCTAACCAACTAGATACTATAATAATTTTAACGGATAGTTTTGATTCTAATTATAAACATGCAAGGACTTCCATCAAAATAAATGAAGTGTGATTTCAAGGGCTATCATCCCCCATCCAATATTTTCACGCCTTATCCCAAAATTGGAGACACTGATCTAGGGCATGTTGATGTTTGAGAGTTCTTGCAGAGGGTGCATAGAGAAGGGGGAAAGACTTTCCAGGCTCAATGCATGGCCAGTTATAGGTTGGTTCAGGCAACTGCCTTACCAGAGTCACTTCAATCTCTTGAGCTAGCCCTTTCTTGTGCACAAATATATGATCAAAGATAGAGAAAAGTGTTCGGTCGAGCAAGAGAGGTAGTGCTAGACATAAGTATATATATGATAGATTTTTCAGACTCCCCACATATGCTAAGTATGACAAGGTTAGCATGAAGATTACCTTGGACTATTATGAGAAGATGCATAAGACTACCACTGACTATATTAATCAACATTTCCTAATTTCACAGAGGAAGAACCCTCTGAAAATGGCAAAGGTGCAACACAAAAGAGAGTTCAAGAAAGATGGTAAAGATGCAATCACTCTCCTCAGTAGGGTCACCTTGGACATGGTAATGGTTAAGATGAGGGACTACTTCAGGTTAACCTTAGACATGGTCAAGGCCTGCAATGTATGGAGGGTTTCCAAAGGACTCAAGGAAGATGGAAATATTTTAGACCCTTCCTACAATAGAAATAAGGTCTTCAATTAACCCATTGGAGACATTGATTGGACTACAGAGGAAGACTTCTCCATTGATGCTATCGCCAAAGTAGTTGTCAGAAAGCCAATTGATTGGATGAAGAAGCATTATGTCATGTTAGACACTATCCAATTTGTAAGGATTCCAAGGGGTAGAAGAAATAGAAAATGAAGAATGGAGAGTCCTCTACCTCACCAAAAACTAAGATAGTAGTAGAAAGCAAAGGGCTTGATGAGCCAAGGGAAACTAGATTTTCCACTGTTGCAAAGGAGAAAGCAAAGGCCAAGGTAGTGGAGGTTTAATCTTGTGAAGATGAGGAGGATGAGGTGGCTTTGATTAGGAGGAAAAAGAAGGATTTCCAACCTCTTATTTCTTAAGACCCTAGTCAACCTACAACTAAGGAGGAAACTCTCACATCTCCCTTGTACTCACCTCCTTCCTCACTACCTCCACATGTATCCACATGATCACCTACACCTCCTTCCTCATCACGTACTGGAGCCATTGCACAACCAACTCCCCAAGTTTCACAACCACCCCCATTAGTACTTCAACCTGCACCATCTCAAACTCCAATTACATCTACACAAACCACCACACTACCACATACTTCCTCTTCACCCACTCAAATAGCCTCCCATACACCTACACAAATTCCAAGTGCTCCATCCTCACCACCTTCACAAACCATCTCTCAGCTACAAACCTCTTCATCCATTCCTTCACCTCCTCCTCCTCAGGTAGAGATACCATCATCTTCCCTAGTTGATGAACAAGAAAAACTACTGAGGGATGATGATAAGCAATTTGGGTATAACTAAAATTCTTATTACCCTAGTAGAAAATGTTAAAAATCTGGACAAGTTTATGTAGGACATCCCTTCCTCACCTCCTAATTAGGTTGAGGGATCACAAGAATCAATGGGGACAATGGTTCTGACTCATCCTTGCTCTTCTCGTCAACCTTCTCCTTACTCCACTCTGAGGAAGACTAGAGCTTCAACTCCTCCTTCTACAAGCATAATAATGGCAGGATTAGAACTTCCAATGTAGTTGAACCACACTATTGAGAAGAGAAAAAGAACCTACATTGAAGAAGAGAACTTTTCAATAGTGGTGGAAGTGTTCAAGGCTCCAACAAAGCCCAAAAGAGATAGAAAACTCTCCACTATAACCACTAATGCACAAGGGGCCAGAGTAGATTAGGTTGCCACTCCATTAGTGGACAAAAAAGAATCTCTAATGGTACCTGGGGACTATAGCATCCAAAATGTTAACCTAGGCCACCAAACTAGAGAGGAAGACAAGTAAACATTGCAGAGGGTTGTGACCACCATCCTAGAAAGGATGAAGAAAGATGAGGTGACAAACGAAGAGCTAAAGAAGCAAGTGGGACAACTCACTGTCTACATCACACATTTAGTTGGTCCAATAGATTCAAGTTCCCCTACACCAGCCATACTGGAGGCCCTGCAAAAAGATAACACACCTTTCGATTTTGAGGGAATCATCCTTGCTACCACTACATGGAGAGATGTAGTGGAAGCTCTTGGTAGCAGGGTCATCAAAGAGGCAATGAGAGCCTATCACACCATCAATGATGAGGCAGAGAAGTTATAGGATTTTAAAAATCAAATTGATGAAGAGATGTTGGTATGGGAGGAGTATCTCCTAATTTTGTAGAGGATGAAGGCCATGCCTTCTAATGAGTTACTCTGTTTAGAGATTTTGGATAAGGGTGACCAGGATTTGGTGATGGAATGGCTATAGGTAGGTAAGTTGTGGGTCAATGTGCTACAAGGTTGCAAAGGCAAACTCTAGGCCAAGAAAGGTGCAACAGATGTAGCCATGGAAAGAATTGATAATTTTATTGAGGTCATACCCTGTACCTTCAAGGATAAATCCTTTGTGGTCCTCCATGTAGATAGAATAGTCAAAGAATTTGCAAACTCTCTTCATCAACAAGTAATAGAGCAAGGTATAGATGACTGAATGAGAGTAAAGGTTGCCTTCAAGGACTTCAAAGGGGAACTGTTTGAGTTTGTTCAACTCCAAGGTAAAATCAAATAGTCAACTTTCTCCCAAAGGATGAAGATGAAATACCACCAAGGGCCAAATCAAAATTATTTAAATGAAGCCATCCTAAACTTAAACAACCATTTTCCTAGTGAGGCATGACTCCATCAGTCTTTGTTTTGGTTCTTTCAAATTTATTCATTCATCATTGTTTCAAAGATGTAATAACTCAATTCAAAATGAATTGATGTTGATATAGATCCTAAGAGGAGAACACATTTGATAACTTGTAAATTTTGTAATGTTGGAGGCCTAGGCATAGGTATGGGACCAACATGATTTAAATTTTGAAACTTTGAGGAGAGCATGTAACTTATAAATTTTAATTAGGTCCTACCCTACTAGGTCAACCTAGTCATGAATGTAATGAAATATCACCTTTATAAAAAGAAGTGTCACTTGGTTTTGAAAGGGGGAATATATAGAGATTTTTCTACAAGGCTAGAATTTTTGCAAGGCATGTAAGGGTGAATTGTAATACATCTATAGTGTGGGAATCCTTTTATCACATGTTATCTATCAATTTTGGTTCCAATTAGTAGAAAGAATCTGGTCTTCTCTGTGATTCTACCATTTGGTGGTAATGTGTTTGTATTTTCATTTGCATTTGGTATATCTTGGTGAGACAAATACTTGATTGTTATATCTTGATTTGAGATTAAGGGATAAAGTATGATTACTGCATATGTAATATGGTGTTTTCATGCTTTCCATTCCAATGTCTCATGTAATTCCTTAGACTCTTGCATCTTAGATGTACATGATTGTGTGACATACTGACCATAGCATTTTAGGTTATTGTGAATCTCATTAGATCTATTAAGTAAAGTGGAATCAAATACAGAGATTGTCCTTTTTATTTTGTTTTCTTTCTTCAAAACCCTAACCCTCTTTTGTATTTTCTTAGTAGTCAGATTAGTCTAGGATTAGGCTTAGGAATTCTAAACTTAAAGATAATAATTGTCTTCTCAGAGACCTTATTTGTTTGGTCTAGGTTTATTCTTACCAACACATGCCCTTTGAACAAACAATCACATAAACCACTTAGCTACTCCAACATCATTGTGACCCAACTAATAGGGACCTTGGAGGCAAATAGTATTTTGGTTAGTTACCTTTTCAAGAGAAGTAGAGTGATCATCATTCTACTTGAAGTTGATGTACCAAAACAACTATCTACAAAACCAATCAACCATCAAATGAATGGATGGAGTATATATAATTAGGCCACTTGGATGCATGAATCAAGGAGATGACATGTCTAGTGGTCATGAGTTTAACTATAAATTAGTAGACCAATTTGCTAAATTTGACAAAGATAAAAGTGGCCTTGATTGAACAAAGATGGTGCCTAACTACCAACAATCAAGGATTGATGAGATAGTGGTTGAACTTGTGTACCCCGAGTCAAGGGTACACGTGTTATTATTAGCTTCTTAAAAAAGAAAATTAATTATTTCTAATACCCTAAGTAAACTTATTAAATAGGCATAATAACACACCTAGGATAGGACATACCCAAGGTAAAGTAAATATTATACCAACACTAAATTATAGTACATATGATAAGAATCTTTACACCTTCGTCTCAATGACTAGGAAGTGGAAATATTATCTTATGTGTAATTAAATAGTAGTGCATACCAATCACCAACCTTTGCAATATCTCCAAAATCATATTGAGTTGTAGTAGTCACATCATTATAAATGGATGGGGTTCTTGTAATAATTCTACCTTGTTATCAAGTACAAGAATTGTGTTACAAACAAAATGGCAGATATTCTTTTTAGAATAGCTCTTCTCTCCATGGTGAGTAAAATTTCTACATTAGACCATTTTTAAAAAGATCTATATGCTAAAGATTGCATGCATGATGTTGATTTTAGTGAGGTATTTTAGTCAACAAAACAAGGTAAGAGTGTTGATTCTGAGCCTCAAATTGACTACTAGCTCATAGATGGGCTTTGTATAAGGCATGAAAATTGTGTGCCAAAAGAGAGGAGACTCTTGAACATGAGAGAAGAACACACATAATGTGTTGTATTTCATTTTGGTGTGATAAAATCTTAAGTGCTATGTTCATTGGCCTTACCTTTAGGTGGATGTTGCTAAATTTATTAGGATTTTCCAATTGTGTACCATAAGTAAGCACAAAAATCAAAATCTTGAGTTGTACCAATATTTGCCTATGCCTAAGAGGCCATGGGAGAACATATCCATGGACTTCTTGGGTGGTCATCCAAAGACTTAATACACTCATGATATTTTTTTGTTGTAGTAGGCTATTTTATAAAGACATGCATATAAGTGGCTTGTAAGAAAAAATTAACTACGAGTAATGCAATTGAGTTGTTTTTAAAATATGTATGGATACATTTTGGTCTTCTATAGAGAATCATCTTAGATATGGATTTTTGGTTCTTGAGTAATTTTTGGTGCACTCATTAAGAAAGGATGGATATGGAATTGAAGAGATCTAACACTTTCCATCCTAAAATGGATGGAAAAACAAAGGTGGTGAATATAATGGTAGTACAATTGCTTCATGGATATAATCTATAGTATCCTAAAGTTCTTGATGAGTATTAGATGAATATTCAACACCCCTATAACAAAATACTTCACTCATTCACAAATTTGACATCATTTGAAGCATGTTTTGGTTACTTGCCACCAATCTCTTTTGACATTCATTTAGGATAGTCAAATGATGGGCTAGGAAAGGTTGACTCAAATGAGGAAAATGATTCTAAGTTCATTGAAAAGGTGAGGAAAATTCATCATGCAAATTATCTCTAAGAATAAGAGAAACTTAGGTAGTCTCAAGTTAATTATAAACACCAATATAATTAGTATAGGGTGGAGCATAAGTTTCAAGTTGTAGACAAGGTTTGGGTATAGTTGGGAAAGTAGAGACTTCAAGGAATATAAAGCCACTTAGATATGGTATGTTCTATCCCTTAGAGCAAGTGGAGTAGAATGTATTTAGGCTAAACCTGCCTACCTATATGAAAATCTACTTAGTCATAAATGAGGAGAGAATGTACTTTTTTGAACCTTCATTATCAATGAACAAGAATATGTTGTCTTAAAAAGTATTAAATATTTACACTTGAGGAACAAGAGGAATTGGAAGATGGTGTCATAACAGACAAGAATATGAGGAAGACAAGTTGTGGCAAGGAAAAACATGGTTGATTGGGCTAAAAGGACAACTTTTGAGAAAGGAAAAATGGGTTTCAAAGAAAAATATTGTGAAGAGATTTTGACATTTGGTTAGCCTTGAGATTTTGGGGACCAAAACCCTCCTATTAGGAGTGGTATGATCCAATAATTAAGTATTGCGAAGATGAACTAGTGGGGTTGTGGATAAACTACTTAGTTAAGAAAGTAGCCACAACTTGGGAACATGGAGATGTCACAAAAGTGGAAAGATAAGATAGTGCATGATAGTTTTGTTGGGAAATTAGGTGTCTCAACCTTGCAAATTTCATATTATTATTTATTTATAATTTAATATTTTCCCATTGTTAGTTAAATATTATTGTTATATTTAGTATTTAGCTCTAGCACAAATTGGGGTGTTAGAATTTGATGTGGTAGTTATGCCATGTGTTGGTGTCTTGCAACGGTGGAATATTAATATTTTATTTTGACATTATATTTAGCAAATTGGGATGCCCTACTTTTGTGGGATCCTATGACATATTCTATGACATGTAAGAGCTATATTTAGAGGGAGTTATTGGGAATCTTGACTAGCTAAAAAATGTTGCAAGAGGCATCTATAATAGCCTAATTTTAGATAGGAATCTTGCCTATCTTGGGCACCACACTTCATGGAGGTTTTACAAATGGATAAGTGCATGGTAATGGGGGACAAAAAGGGGGTCAAAAGTGCCCACTTTTTTTTCTAAAACCGGTTAAAGATTAACTTTGATGAGTAATTCTAGATGTGTATGCTCAAAATTTGAAGATATGATAAGAACATGAATTGTAGTAATCTAAATCTAGTTTTTAAACTACTACTAATTTTTAAAAATGGTTAAGGTTAAGGGGGTGAAATGCTGAGTGAACACAAAAGTGTTCCTATTTTTATCATTAAAATATAACATAGTGTCTGGTGTGCACCCCCATATTTTTTTTTTGCTACATTAGGTATTTTTAAAAACCAGCTAGTGGAAATATATCCAAGGGTGAGTACTACAAGCATATTTTTTTAATGAAATTTTTTTTTGTGATATTTTGAAGTGGATGCATCTTGAAAATTAAATCACCAAGTATGCACATCACATAAATTACACAAAACTAATAAAAAATGTTATTTTCTTGAATGTGTATAGAATGAAGCCTAGAACAATTCTATATAATTAGCTGATAGGCTTTTATATGTGAGCATTATAGTGCTCGGGATTGTCTCACACCGTAAAAAAACATTGGGAATTTTTTTGAATAAATGAATGAAAGAATGAAAGAATTTTAATGATGTCCACGAGGCCAAAAAAATTCTATGGGACCACGAGCTGTAGCCCTAAGACACTTTCAAATTCTTTTCAAATAGCATGTTTAAACTTCCCTCTTTCAAGCTGTTTCCATATTGCATGCGAATATCTTCATATGCAGCACATTCAAAGATGAAGTGCCATTCAGTTTCGATGACCCTTGTGCTGCAGAACATGCAAATCCTATCTTCCCAAACTTCCTTGGGAACTATCCATCTACTAGTTTCACACCTTAGATAGTGAGAACTGGTCCTCAACTGCGTAATTATAAGTCTAGCTTTACCCTTAATAGTGGCATGCAAGTAGGCTTTTTCCCTGTGCTCCCATGAGGTGTTGAACTCCTTAACATAATGCAATTTTTTTGACCTAGTTGTTTAGTCCACATGGTAGTTGTCAGTTTTTCTATCAGTGTATTCCTTGAACCTCCTATGGGTGCAAGTGCTAGTTTTTAAAAAATTAGGATAAGTGGGTTAATAGTTACTAAAAATAAATAATACATATGTACTGGAGGAATATGAAACACTCTTCAAAGAAAATAAAAATAAATACCTTAACTTATTTAGAATATTAAAAAAATTGTATGTCTAGAGAGCTAAGAAGTAGCCGTTTATTTTTGTGGTGGTCTCATGAAATTTTATCACAAAACATGTAAACCTGATGAGGTCAATGTTTGAATTCGAGCTATTTTATGTAAAAAACCATGCATTTAGGAGGCATGAGAGATGTCCAACCCTTATGATTAGAAATCCAAGCCTAAAGGATCATAAAACATCTGAATTCAAGGTGTTAAAAATACATATGCATTAAAACACATATGTGTTATGTTTTTGATAACGCGAACATGTTTTGTTGAAAGTCTCAAGGATAACTACTAATTTGTCTCCCATTTCCATGCACTAAACCACATGGTTTTATAAACCATAGATGGTTTCCATGTTTCCAGAAGTATACAAATTGAACGCTTAAGGAGTAGTTTGTATTATTTGAGTTTGTAAGTACATAGGTGCTGCTAGAATGCTGCCTAAATTACTCCATATATGAAAGTGTATTAACCCCTATAAAGACTTACATTTTAGCTATATTTTAATATTGTTTTATATTTGATAATACATTGTGCAGGTTTTGGAATGTAGGGTTTTTCTCTCAAAGGCTTTTCCCAATGTAAATCACTGTGTTATGGTTTATTGCTTATTGTTGATTTATATGTGTTCCTCTACTTTCTATAATAAGTTTGAATCTAATTTTAAGTTATTTGCATAACACTCCTCTCAAGTTTCGTGTAGGAAGGAAAAACTTTGTGATCTTTATCATAGGAAGTAAAAATGGCAAGCACTTCAAGAGGAGTGAGGTGGAAAAGTTTTTAGGCACAAATTTTGAGGTGTGAAAGTTGAAGATGGAAGATCTATTAATAGATCATGATATGTGGAATGCCATTGATGCAGAAATTCAGAGACCTACTGATGCCACACAAGTGACTTAGTATGATGTAATGGACCAAAAGTAAAGGATCTAATTAGGTTGTGTCTTGCAGGTTTTGTTCTTAACAATATCCATGAAGAACTCAATAAAAAATCTTTATGGAAGAAACTTGGAGAAATCTATCAAGATAAGTCTTTAGTGAACAAAATATTCTTGAGGAATGAACTCTATTCCTTGATGATGGAAGAAGGTGGACAAATTGCAGAATTCATGGAAGAATTTAACATGTTAGTGGCTCAATTAAATTATGTGGGTGTGAAGATGGATGAGGAGGAAAGATGCCAAAATTTGTTGTGTCCTTTACCAGACTCATGGATAGCCTAGTCATGGACATTGGACTCATACTTTAATCATTTTGAAAGAAAGGATGTTGCTGATTCTTTTTTTTCTAAAGAAATGAGGAGGAAAGTCTCTCTAAGTGCCAAAGAAGCTTTGAGTGTTTGAGGAAGACCAAAAGATAGAGGCAAGAAGAACAATAAGAAACATGACAAATCTAGATCGAAGTCTAAGGGGAGATCAAAATCTCTTGGAAAGTCCAAGGCTATTTGTTGGAATTGTGGCAAACCTGGTCACTTCCATAAGGATTGCAAAGAAGAGAAGAAAAGAAGAAGAAGAAGAAAGTTGATTATTATTCTAAGTCCGAGATGGACGATGGTGAAGCATTCATTGTAGCCTTGGCCACTTATGCAAGTGAGAATGCATGGTTGATTGACTTAAAGATGCATCTTTTCACATGACCTTTAATAAACATTGTTTCAATAAGTATGAAAAATATGGTGGCAAGGTGTACTTGGGTGATAATTCCTATTTAAATATTGTTGTCCGCGGTAGTATTCAGATAATTTTTTTTGATGGTAGAATTAGAAGATTTGATGGTGTCTTGTATATACTAGGATTAGCACATAATTTGATATCTGTGAGCAAATTGATAGATGTGAGTGTGCATGTTCAATTTTTTGAAGTAGGTGTTAAATGGTGAGAGGTGCTATAGTGATTATTAGAGGTAGTAGAATGGGAACCTTGTTTTAGCCTGATGCATATTGATGAGGGGGTTAATCCTAGAACACACAAAAACATAGATTGCACACTAAAAAAGGAATGTTCTTTTAATGACCTAAAAAACACATTACGTTAAAGAAATAGGAATCAAATCAGAGGATGAATCCTCAACAGGCTACAAGACATTACAACTTCCTTCCTTTGGATTCTGGAACCTTCTACTGTCTGTAGCTTCAAATATGGTAGGGTTTCTATTTTCCTTCCTTTTCCTAACTCCCCATTTGCCCCTTTCTCTACCAACCCAAAAGATTCTTTAAAATGATCATAAATAACCCTTTTTGGCACCTTCCAGCTAAAATTCAAAAATTTGCTACTCCCTCCAAAAATAGGTCAACTTCTGGGAGCCATAACTTTTGATCCAAGTGTCTGATTGACAAACCATTTGATGTGTTGGAAATCTCGTGAAAAGATCTATGCCCTTGTAATCCTCTCTACCAATTTTGCCCATTTTCAGAGCCATATAGGTCATCTATGTGCCTCATATTTGACTTTGAAACTTTTTCAAGGGTTTTTAAAGAAATGGAAACTTGAATATCTTTTAACCTGTTATGGAGTAAAAAGTGGACACATGTCTTTTTACCTCCTTGTTTAGCTCCTAGGTCCCCGTGATTACATTATACATTCTAATTATTCATCTTGATGCAAAATCCCCTAAAACTAATGTAAATTGGGAACAATGGGCCCATATTTTACCTTACCCTAGACTAAAAGGATCCTTTGGACCTAGGCACTTGCATCCGAGTCCTCCTTGATTGGTCAAGGCATATTTAAATGAATGTCAGCATAAGACCTTTAAAAGGGTTTCTCCTTGTCGGCTCTTTTGGTTAATTTGACTAATGTTAGTGGGAAAGCATACATAAGTGTGTTTTTGAGTTCATTTGTAACCTAGATTGAGATAGCCAACTTGAAGCATTGGAGTAAAGAACATTCAAAGCATTTATTGTGATTCGAGAGAAGATTTGTATTGTCATTGTGTGTTGTTGCAAGTTTTGAAGTTATCATCTATCTCTCCTTATGAGTTGAAGATCATTCATCCTCCTAAGGGTTTCATCACATAGGTGATATCATTATTGTTCATCATCATTTCATTTCATCTAATTGATTTGTGTTTAGCCTTTGCCCTGCAAGGGCACACTCTATTTATCAAACAATAGTGTTAAGAAGCTTGAATGCTATCCCAAGATTTGATTGAGGCAAGTCCCTAAACACCATAACCCCCAAACCCATTCTCTCCTTCTTGTGTGTAGGTTACAGATGCAGGATTTAGGAAATGAAGGTGTAGGAAGACTAAGGAAGAATTAGGGTTCCAGGATCTAAAAATATTTTAGGAATATTCCTCCGTACAAGACTTGGACACATTTGAAATAGTCCTTCTACCTTAACAAGCTTTAGATTTGGCCTTAGGATAGTCTCTGTAGCATTTCTCCAATTTGCAGCTTTTGGAGATTCCACTTCTCAGAACTTGGGCACCCTCAAAGTAGTCCTCTGATATTCCAGCTTCTGGGATATAGATTCTGACATCTTTTTGATCATTCCTGTGCAATTGGTTTCTGATTATCTACTGTATATTTCTTGTTATGATTAGATCTTTACAAATCTAGGGTTTAGTGCATTGATTGACCTGGGGTTTGATAAAAAGACTTGATTAAATTAGATCTTTCCATAGCACTCCTAAGTACAAGATCTATAGCTAAATCCACCTCCATTTGGTAGTGATTTGGCTCAGTCTTGTCCTTGAACTTTATTATGGAAGAGGGTTTGATAGAGTGTGCATGCTAGTCTTCTTCATTCTCTTTTGTTACACATATGGTTCCTAGGGTTGTCATTGATGTCAACACTATCATGGTGATGTAATGGTGTTGATGGTTGGATATCAGTCCCATCTAATAAGAGAAGAAGATACAGTTCATGGTTCAATGTCATGTCCCATCCAACAAGAAGGGAGAAGATATAGTTCATATTAATAAGGGAATTAGAAGCACAAATATGATCAGATGTACTGTTGATGTTACTAATGGCTTGAAGTATTTATGTTCCAAGTTCCATGATGATTAGATTATTGGAAGAATGTTTCGCTGATTGAAGATAATGTTGACTCTATGAAGGTGTTCTATGTAGGACAATGAAATGCTCCGCATTCCTCCGCATTTGCAGATATGGCCATGCGGTTCTGAAACTGTGTTTAGGGTGTAGTGAAGGTGGCAATTCCAAGTTTTCAAATCATTTATCCTTCTGCTATGAAAGTTATGCATGATAGAGTATCGACATGTGTTCTGGCAGAGTAAGCTAGTGTTGGAGGCCTATTGGAATGCTCCGCATTCCTCTAGAAATGAATGACTGCCCTTGCGGTTTTGAGTACATGTTTATGGATGTACATTACATGCTTCATTGCTGTTTCAAGGTTCTTGGTGGTTCGTAGCTCAGTCTTTCAAATGACAACATGTTGCAATATGTTCCAGATGATAGATTGTTCTCAAAGTTCATGACTGAAGTTGTGCGATGCAAATCTTTGATGTACAGAGGTAAATGAATGTTTGGGGATGTTGTATGAGTCCTATAGACTCATCTATAAAAGTTTCATGAAGATCTTTCTTGTTTCCAGTACCGTACAAGGTTTTCAAGTTGATGTGGCCATTATGCTTCAAGGTTCATGTGTTTTTACTTAAACCTATCCTATTTTCAAATGAGTGGAGTGTGTAGATGTAATTCCTTGGTGTTCAAAGTTGTGAAGGATGTTTTGGACCTGGTTAAGAATGTGTTGGTGTTCACAAGGTAGGGGTCTTCTGCTGGTGTAACATGTGGTTTTACTTAGGACCTATCTTCTACACGTTTCATGTTGTGTGTTGTCTGACCAATTTGTAAATGCATTTTTCATGTTATATCTAGCTGACAAGCAATGTAATCAATGTAATATCTTGTATAAATTGTAAATCAAATTGAGTGAGGTGAGTGTGATTACAAGTTGATTGAAAAGTTTGCAAGCAGATAAGGAGCAGAATGAATGCATTTTTGATGTGCAACTGAAGGAGAAAAAGTAAAAGTTGAAGATGATGTCCTAATTCATCTTGAAGACATATTTGTGACAGTGATCAAAGTGTGGCTAACTGATCTGATCATTTGAAGAAAGTGTGAAGAGGTAGAATTATAAGCATCAAAGGTGTGAATTTCAATGTTAGTTTTCAGACAGTAGAAGGACTATCATACTGTAATCTTCTGTAAGTTTGGAATGCACAAGACAACTGAGAAGGGGAGGTGAATCAGTTGTATGTTAAAAATTTAAACCCTCAAGACATCAACCACTTGTAATGCATTAGTAGAATGTAAACATATGAAGCATCAATAAAAACACATCCAAACATATAGGAACACCAGCTTTATGTGGAAAACCCAATAAAGGAAAAACCACAGTGAGGATTAGCTCACAATATATATGAATAACATCACCAAAAATCAATAGGCTCACTACCCAAAAGAAAGGCTCATTACCAAGGGCTCACTGCCCAGAAGAGAGAAGAAAGAAGTCTATTACAAAGAGATTCACTATCTCAAAGAAACAAGAGAAATCCACCACTGACACCCTTTTCCATCTAAAACCTTTGGCTCACTACCTCCAATAACTTTTGGCACACTAAAATGTAGACAGCTTCAGCTCACTGCATTCCAAAGCCATAGGCTTTTAAGCTCGCACATAATTCACTGCCCTTGATTCACATTCGCATTATCTTCTCTACTTTGCTCCATTCTACTTCATCTTGCATTTATACCATCTATAACCAAGACCTATCTCAATTAGGTCAGTCCTAATGAAGCATGTGCATTACACACATGCAACATTACTTAGGTCAGTACTAAACACTTCTGCGGTGGAAAGAAGTGAAAGTGGACCATATCAAGGGATAAATAGGACTCAAATTTGTATCATCAAGCTACTTATCACATCCACAATCCACAAGGTACCTCCACAAATAGCGTTAGCATGCCAGGTTGACCAAGCTTGATCTAACGATCACATTCACGCTTCTCCAAATCCAAAAACATTATGCGGACCAGAGAGACACTCCACAACACTCACACACCTTCCCAAAACATTCAACATCATCAAAATTCTTTGCCACACTACCAAAACCACCTGAAACCAAGAATATCTTCATTATGCACATCAGGATGCACTGCCACTGAATACTAACACGAACTGAACTTGCGGAGCAACCCATCACTAGAAACTTCAAGGGAAAATTGATGTAGACTGTATAAGCACATTACCAGATCCGTAGGTCACGAAATCTTAATGTGGATAATTGTAGATCAATCTCATTTCTCCCAGACAGTCTTCTTCATAGTCAAATACTATGTCAAACACATCTTCTACTTCTACATGATCCAAAACCTGAAACTTGGGATATAATACCTCTGATCAATACTTCCAAACTACATAAGCATATATTCAATTAGGAAGAAATGTAGAGCATAATACTAATGGTACCTCTGTCGTATTGCACACCTTTTTATCAAAATTTCTCAAAAGAACTTGGAAACCAAGTGAACCATCTATTGGGAGTTGACATCAATGACAACACCAACAATTTTCTAACAATCTCCCCCTTTGTCATTGATAGCAACACCAACTCTTTGAAAAATCATCAAGACGTAAAGTAACTCTTATTCCCCCTGACAGAAACAACTCTTACTCTTCACACACCTCTTTGTACAATGGTTTTTCAATCACCTCGAATCTCTCTCCCCCTTTGACAACAATGGCAAATGGCTACAACACCAACAAGTATTTGCTTTATCCCTACTGCTCTCACTTTTCTGCACTCTCCCCCTTAATATCATAGGATGTACTCCATCTGAGTATACCAAATAATAGTTTCTCTACCTACTCCTCTTGAGAGGTAGCCTTCAACATCAGTCCAAGTTCATAAAAATGTATCTTGAAATGCTTCCTGGACATATGCACATACTTATGCATCTAGTTAAGAGAAGGAGGGGCAATAACCCCTAACTTCTGCTGAAGATACTCAAAAGTATCCTTAGGAACAACCTTTGTAAATTGTCTACAACTTGATCCTTGGTAGGCACATACTCCAACTTCACGTGATTCTCTACAACCTTTTCTCTTAATAAGTGATACCAAATTGAAATATTCTTTATCCTTGAATGCATCACCGGATTTTTTAAAATGTTGATAGCACTTGTATTGTCACATAGGATAGGAATAGGTTCATCATATGACACTTTGATATCCTTCAATGTCTTCATCCATAACACCTATGTGCAACAAGATGCTGCTGCAATATAATCTGCCTCTATAGTAGATAATGATATTGAGTCCCGCTTCTTACTTAGCCAAGAGACAAGTCTACTTCCTAGAAAGAAAGCACCACCACTTGTACTTCTTCTGTCATTTGTACATCCTGCCCAATCTACATCTGTATATGCACTCAGGGGGAAATTAGTATCCTTGGGATACCATAGAACAAACTCCAGAGTGCCTTTTAGGTATCTGAATATCCTCTTTATTGCTACATGTGACTCTCTGGGATCATCTTGGAATCTAGCCACAAGACAGACTACATGCATGATATCTGGTCTAGTAGTAGTAAGGTATAACAATCCACCAATCATTGATCTATACTTGCTCTGATCAGCCATAGGAGATTCATCATCTTTGCTTAACTTACAACCAATAGTCATGGGAGTACATACCAGTTTGGAGTCTTCCATTCCAAACTTATTCAACATTTCCCTAGCATACTTTGACTGTTAAATGAACATGCCCTTTTCTGATTGATTGATCTGTAACCCAAGGAAGAAGTTCATTCCCCACACATTGACATTTCAAATTCCTTCTACATTTCTTTTGAAAATCTCTTACACATACCTTCATTTCTCCAAAGATTATATCATCTACGTATGCTTCTATAATCAAGATTTGATCTTCTTCAACTTTGAAATATAGATTACTATTTGCAGTGCCCTTTTTGAATCCTTGTTGTAGTAGGTACCTATCCAACCTTGCATACGAATCTCTAGGAGCCTGTTTGAGTCCATACAATGCCTTCTTCAATCTGTAGACCATATTTGGATCATCTGATAACTGAAAGCCTTCCGATTGCTCAATATATACTTCCTCTTCCAACTCTCCATTCAGGAATGTAGACTTCACATCCATTTGATAAACTTTGAAGTCCTTATGATTTGCAAAATCCAAGAACAATCTGATGGCCTCCAATCTTGCCACTGGAGCAAATGTTTCCTCATAATTTATTCCTTCCACTTGTGAGTAACCTTTATGTACCAACTTGGCCTTATTTTTGACTACTTCCCCATTCTCATTCAATTTGTTCCAGCAGACCCATTTGGTTCCTATCACATTCTTGTCTGCTGGTCTTGGGACAACTTCCCAAGATTGATTCTTCTCAATTTGCATCAATTCCTCTTCCATAGCCTTGATCTAGTGCTCATTTTTGCATGCTTCAGTCACTGTTTTGGGTTCTATTTGAGACAATAAGCACAAATTTACCTGTTCATCTACCATAGAAATACTTCTCCTTGTTAAAACACCTTTGTTATTATCTCCAATGATCTGATCTTCAGAATGATTCTTCTGTACATACTTGGAAGTCTTGGAATCTTCTTCGGAGCATCTTCTTCATCTACTTGCTTCTCCTTTTCCTTTTCTTCCTCTCTTTCTACTTCTCTACAATGGTTCTCATATGATTCATATCTTTCTAATAGCACTAAACTTTGGTATGGTTCTTCATCCACTTTGACATTTGCACTTTCCACTAATCTCTTCAGTCTCTTGTTGTAGCACTTGTAAGCCTTGCTCTTTGTAGAATATCCAAGGAAGATTCCTTCATTTGATCTTGTATCAAACTTTCCCAAGTTCTCTTGATCTCTCCAAATGTAGCATTTGCTTCCAAACACTCTAAAGTATTTTACAGTAGGAGTTCTTCCATACCATATTTCATATGGAGTCTTTGAACTGTTGACCCTAGTTTGCACTCTGTTTTATATGTAAACTATAGTGTGGATCGCTTCTCTCCAATAGATATCCGGTAGGTTTTCTTCTTTCATAATTGTCCTTGCTACTTCCTAAATTGTCCTATTCTTCCTTTCCACAACTCCATTATGCTGAGGAGTCCTAGGTGCTGACAAATACCTTTTATTCCATGATCTTCACAAAAGCAATTAAACTCATTGGAGGTGAACTCACCACCTCTGTCAGACCTCAAGCACTTGACTTTTAGATCAATTTTATTTTCAACCATAGCCTTAAAAACTTTAAACTTATCTAGAGCTTCTAATTTTTCTGAGAGAAAAGTTACCCAAGTCATTCTAGAGAAATCATCAATCAACAACATGAAATACCTGTCACCTTGAAAGCTTCCTACTCTTGTAGGTCTGCATAGATATGTATGCACTAACTCCAGAGGTCCAATGGTAGAATATCCTTTGATCTTGAAATTCTTCCTTGTTTGCTTCCCAATCTGACATTCCTTGTAGGTTGCATTAATAGGCTTTGTAATCCTTGGAAAATCCCTCATAGCTTGAGCAGAGCTGATCTTCACTAAATTGTCAAAATTAAGGTGACACATTCTTCTATGCCATAGCCAACTTTGATTAATTTGAATCACAAGGCACACACCTTCAGTACCTTTGAGTTGATATATATTTCCTTTTATCATTGTTCCTATAGCAATCAGAGTTCTGGAGTCTTCTTTTCTAATTTCACAGCCACCATCTTGAAACACAAGATTATATCCTCTATTGGACATTTGTCCTACACTTAGAATATTGTGCCAGTGGCCCTTGACATAAAGGACATCATCTATATTTTTCTTGCAATCAAAACTGATTAAACCTCTTCCACAGATCTTAGCAGATGCATCATCTCCAAACTTAACAAATCCTCCATCAAACTTCTCAAGCTTCACAAACTTATTCTTATCATCTGTCATATGATTTGAACACCCACTATCAATTAACTAGAGATCTTCCTCCTCTATTGCATGGAAAGTAGTAACCAATGCTCCTTCAATGTGGTGCCTTGTCTCTAGAGCAATATCCTTCATACATCTTCTAGGATTAGTAGAATTAGTTCCAACATTAAAAGCCATGAACAAACATTCATTACCATCATCATTCAGATAGTCAGACTCATCATCAGATATTCTATCATCTTCTTTAACATAATAACTTTTCTTGAATGATTTACCTTTGTTCTCCTTGTATTTGTGATTAGAAATTTTGATTGGACATTTAGAAGCATAATGACCTATCTTTCCATAGCTAAAACATTTGAAAGGTAACTTACCTCTATATTTTCCAAAGCCCTTTTTCAATGTACTCAAAATTTTTTCTTCTACTTTGTCAAAGTCATCTGAATCAAATTCAACATTCTTTTCTATCTTGCTAGCCTTAAAAGCAATTTCTTTTCTTGCTTCATCATGACCAAATTCTCTTATCTCAAAAGTAGTTAGAGTACCAAACATTTTATCCCTAGTATAAGTATCCAGATCTTGAGTCTCTTCAATAGCAAAAACTTTAGCAATATAAGATTTAGGAAGAGTTCTTAGTACCTTCTTTACCACTTCCTTTTCCTCTAGCTCTCCACCAAGACCATTGATGCAATTGACAATTTCATCCACTCTCTACATGTAGCTTGCAATATTTTCATCCTCTAACATCCTTAGGGATTCAAATTTGGACTTTAGAATCTGCAACTTTGCTTGCTTGACCTTATCATCTCCTTCATAGGTGCTTTCCAACTTCTTCCATATCCCATGAGTTGTTTTGTAACTCATCACCTTCACTAATTCAGATTTAGAGAGACTTCTCAGAAGAGCACTCCTTGCCTTGCCATTGTTCTCATATTATTTAATCTAATCTTCATCCTTTGGACCATCTTTAGGTATAGTATATTTTTTGTTAACTATCTTCTATACGCCATATCCTAGTGAGACAAGAAATCTTTCCATCCCAGTTTTCCAAAGATCATAATTTGTTCCATCAAACATTGGGACCTCCATACCTTTCCTATGCACCATCTAGATCTACCCCAAGCAGTTAAGATTCTTCAGGGAACTTAGCTCTGATACCAATTGTTGGAATGTATAGGACAACTAAGAGGGGTGTAAATCAGTTGTATGTTAAAACTTTAAACCCTCAAAACATCAACCACTTATAATGCATTAGCATAATGTAAACATATGAAGCATCAATGAAAACACATCCAAACACATAAGAACACTAGATTTACATGGAAAACCCAATAAGGGAAAAACCATGGTGAGGATTAGCTCACAATATATATGAATAACAACATTGAAAATCAATAGGCTCACTGTCAATGGCTCATTGCCCAGAAGAAAGGCTCACTTCTAGAGAAAGGCTCACTACCTAGAAGAGAGAAGAAAGAAGAAGTCTATTACAGAGAGATTCACTATCTCAAAGCAACATGAGAAATCCACCATTGACACCCTTTGCTATATTTTGGCACATTGAAATGTAGACACCTTCAGCTCACTGCATTCCAGAGTCATAGGCTTTTACGATCGCACACAATTCACTACCCTTGATTCACATTCACATCATCTTCTCTACTTTGTTCCATTCTACTTCATCTTGCATTTAAACCATCTATAACCAAGACCTATCTCAATTAGTTCAGTCCTAATGAAGTGTGTGCATTACACACATGCAACATTACTTAGGTCGGCACTAAACACTTCAGTGGTGGAAAGAAGTGAAAGTGGACCATATCAAGGGATAACCAGGACTCAAATTTGTATCATCAAGATGCTTATCACATCCACAATCTATGAGGTACCTCCACAAATAGTGTTAGCATGCCAGGTCAGCCAAGCCTGAGCTAACAATCAAATTCATGCTTCTCCAAGTCCAAAAACTTTATGCAAACTAGAGAGAGACACTCCACAACACTCAAACACCTTCCCAGAACATTGAACATCATCAAAATTATTTGCCACACTATCGCAACCATCTGAAACCAAGAATGTCTTCATTATGCACATCAGGATGCACTGCCACTGAATACTAACACAAGAACTAAACTTGCGGAGCAACCCATCACTAGAAACTTCAAGTGAAGATTGATGTAGACTATATAAGCACATTCCCAGATCTGCAGGTCATGAAATCTTAATGCAGAGCAATCTCATTTCTCCCAAACAGTCTTCTTCACAGTCAAATACTTTGTCAAACACATCTTCTACTTTTGCATGATCCATAACTTGAAACTTAGGATATAATACCTCTGAACACCTCTGGTCAATATTTCCAAACCACATAAGCATATATTCAATTAGGAAGAAATGCAAAGCATAATATTGATGGTACCTATGTCATATTGCACACATTTTTATCAATTTTTTTCAAAGGCACTTGGAAACCAAGTGAACCATCTTCTGGGAGTTGACATCAATGACAACACCAACAAGTTTCTAACAGTGTGTTCTCAATTCAAGGAGTAGTAGCTTCCTTTGGAGTGACCCTAAAACAAAGTCTTCAGGGAGTAGTAGATTCCTTAGGAGTGACCCTAAATCAAAGTTCTTTAGGGAGTAGTAGCTTCCTTGGGTTGTAGCCCTAAAACAAAGTTGTTATTTGAGCTTCATATATTGTGAGTTAATCCTCATCATGGTTTTTCCCTTCTTCAGTTTTCCATGTATATCTAGGGTTATATATTGATGTGCATTGTGTTAATATTTCATGCTTATGTTAATACTATGATTCTTAAGTTTTAATATGCTCCAGATAAGTTGAATTTGTTAAAATTGAAGATTGCTTGGATACTGATTCACCCCCCCTCTTAGTATATTAGTGTGTTCAACATCTTTTTCATATATAACATTTTGGTGAAACTATAGCTTTGGGCACTTGCATCTTGTTGATTTTTTAAATCAAATATTGGATTTATTTCATTGCATATTTATCAATATCCAATTGAAAATCTTGCATGATCTTGGAAAAAGTGAAAAATTAAGCATTCTAGGCTAGAAAAAAGGCATAGTTTTGCATTGCTTTCATTGCATATGATAGAAAGATTGAAATTTCTGATTTTTACATCAGATCTGATTCACATTATAGTATACAATAAGTTCATGGTGTTCAACCTTGTATTTGAAGATCTCATCTGCTAGGGTTTTGTTGAAAAAGTTACATCTTTCCTAAAACCTAGTCAATTTCAAAATCTAGGGTTTGTAGTGAAAATCTTGTTTCAGATTTTGCTGCGATCATAAACATTTCAATTCATATCTAGCATTAATTTATAGCATATTTTCACTATTTATTTTAAAATTTTGCATCATTTCATATCTTGTTTTGAAAATTCATGTTTGTAATTACACATTGTGTATTTCAACATAAGAAATTTGTCATCTCTTTAACATTTCTTTGCAAGAAATCTTAAAATTGTCTATATTATCTTTTGTGAAGCACTTTTAACATCTTGATCACTCTGTTTGTAGTGACACTATTGTGTTTTTGATCTTTGAAAAAAGCTGCAAAAACCCGGTTTCCTCAAACTAGTGTTGTGGTGTACAAAAGTCTCTCATATTGGTGGTACTTGATAAATGAATAGATCTAAGTATATATTACTCTTCCAAGACATTTCATTATGGCATATTCTAATTGTTCCTCTTTGGTATATTTTCATGCATATATCAAAGATTTTGACAGTTTTTACAAATTCGTTAATATGTATCCTTATGTTTTGACTCATATACAATCCATGTATGATAGGGATATCTTTAAATGCTCTTCATTTGAAATCCTTAATTATGTATCTAATTTTAATAACTTCATAACTCTCATGAATGAATATCCTTTGATACTAAAGGACTTTACTAATTTGATCTCCATGATATGTCATGAGAAAGATGATGATGATAATTCTCCTTGTACTACAAGTCATAATGATACATGTAATGGTGACCTAGCTTTGCCTATTTCACCTTATGATTTTGATCTCTCTCCCAAAGTTGTTCACACTTGTGAGGACATTTTGGTGCAAGAGGATGAAATAATTGATACATTCCTTAACATCACCTTACCCTCTCTACATTCCAATGCTCTCCATTCAAAAGACAAAGCATTGGTGGATGAAGAAAGGTCTCTCACATTAAATCCTTTGGGGATGGATGTTGAGTTTAATCAAAGTAAAAACAATGTTAATTCAATCATCACTAATAGACTTATCCCACCCACTAAGGGGATAGTGAATAAGTGTACTAACATCCCTAAAATCATTGTGCACAGGGCACCTAATGTGTCTCCTCACTTCAAACCAATGATTATGGTTCAAGGTGCTCTAACACCACTTCGACCCTTGGGTTACATTCTCAATTTCAAAAACAAATCACTCAAGGAAATCAAGTATATCAAAATGTGTTGCAACAACCCTACCATAATGTGGTTTCTCACACATACAATACTCAGAATAATAAACAAAGTAAACATAAACCAAACATTCTGATCTCTTTACCAATTTCTAAACCTATACTTCCTCAACCACCCCGTTTAACGCATAAAGTTGGTCAAGACTATGATCTTGTTGAGCAGCTTCGTGCTACTCCTACTAAGATCTCTCTCTGGGAACTCATACAAACATCACCTACATACCACATAATACTCCAAGAAGATTTTACAAAAGGTGATTGTACCACCCGCTGTTAAGCCTAATGATGTAGCAGCTCTGTTAGATTGTATGCATATGACAAAAATGGATATTCTATTTCAACAACATGAATTACCATCAATTGAAGTTCAAAATCAACATGATCCTCTTGTAATCTTTGTCACACTAAACAAAAAGTTGATAAAATAAAATTTAATTGACAATGGATTGACTCTTAATGTTTGTGGCATTGATTTGCTACATAAAATCAAGGTTCACACATCTTTAATCAAACTAGATAAAATTCATATTCGTGGCTTTGACAATGATGGTAAACAATCCCTGAGTACCATAACTTTACCCATAAAGGTTGGACCTGTGACATTACCTACCCTTATTCATGTCACGCCTGGTGCACTTTCATATAATATGATTCTTGGTAGGCCGTGGATTCATGCCATGGGTGTAGTTCCATCTACCCTTCATCAATCAATAAATTTTATTTGTGAAAATAAACTTCACACCATTGAAGCTGGCCTGGAATCGAAAAGTTGTTTACAGGTTAAAGGGGAAAAACAAGTTATTAATCACAAATTTCTCAATAATTTCAAAGTTGATTCATCAATACCTCTTGCCATAGATAATGCTGAGAAAGATTCAACATCATCATCAAATGCACTTCCTGGTGATGATTGGGGTTCATTAGATTTTACTCCTTCCTTTACGAGGGAATATAAACTTAATAACCCTAATCCTAAAGCATCAAAATTTGCCTCGATCTCATCCAAGCAATCTTTGGAAATACCTAAGAAACCTAAGGTTTCTTTAGTAGAAAATAAAGATAATACTCTTACTTATACTGCAAAATATGAGACTTTTGAGGCCCCACCTTCTTATAAAGAGATGGACTCTCTCTATGGTCGTGGATTTCAAATCCTTTACAAAAATTGTGACTACATAGGCAGTGGTTGTTGTGTAAACCAACAAGGAATAAGAGTACCCTTACAAGCTATTGTAATTAACTACTCGGTTAGTATTGGATACCGTTCTTTGAAGCCCACCAAAGCTTATTTTGTCCTAAACTTAATGTTAATACAATATCAACAAGACCAAAACTAAATATGATATATCGTGCAATGATAGACATAGCTTGTCCACCAAGAAATATCCCATTGAACCAGCTAAGTATTTCTCCCTCATTTTTCCACATTTGATGTAGAACCTATTCTAGTTGCTCTCAAGGGTAGCCTCCTCCTAGATATATATGTTGATAGTATTGTGTTGTGTTCCCTCGTATTGTGTTAAATGTTGTTTAGGTCTCCTTAGATGACCCTTAATTCTCTTGTAAGGTCAAGGATACATGGAGACTGCCTCCATTGTGACACTTCTATTTGTTTCTCTATTCTTCTATTCTCCTCTCTCTTATTGAAATTGTTGTGTGTGGTTCCTTGGGGCATAATGTTGTGGAGGATCTCTTGGGGGCATTTTCCCATGTTGTAAACCTAAGTCACTTTTGTCTCCTCTCTCATTTTTCATGATTTCTTTCTTTTGTGGCTCTACTAGTCAGCGGATGATGATAACAAATAAACACTAATAAGGACCATGCGTCCCTAAAATAAGAATAAAAATGAACCTAGTCCATATATGAAGATGGAGTTAATATGTTACTGACACTTGACTAGTAGAATCACTTTGTGTTGTGGTGTGATCTATATTGTATTGTGAAATTCTTGTAACAAACCTTTATAATACTCTAAATCTGCTTCTATGCACATTGCAATGTTTTGTATCTCACCTTGTAGCTACACTCAGTTCTGAGATACCTGAAGTATAACTTAATGGCTATACTCGGTTTTGAACACATAAGTGTAGCCTTGGTTTATTTATGTGGTATGTTACCTTATTTCTATGTATGAATATTGTCGATGATTAGAATTTGATACTAATGTGTGTAATTGTTGGGAACAATCAGTGATTGCAAGCACATGTCACTTTGGGGCATGGGCTCTGTGAAAGATCTTGTTCCCTTGTGTGTTTTCAACTTTCCCTTAAATGTGTTTGATATCGGCAAGTGGGATCAACCACTTTAAGGTGGGGGCATATATTGTGGTATTATGCTTGAATATTTTAGATATTGTTGATAAAGCGTGTTTGTGTATGCTTCCTTTTCACCATAAGGCGTCTCTGTGATGTAGGTGGGGTTGTGTACTTTGTTTTATTTTATTTTTTGTATACCTCCTTTTCACTGTATGGCATCTGTGTGATGCATGTGGGGTTCTATACTTTGTGTGCATGCTTCCTTTTCATCGTGAGCCATTTGCGGATGCAGGTGGGGTTGCATTTTGAAAGCCCTTCTCCAGAAGGCAAGATTGTGTCTTCCCTTGAGCGATTGCACATCCTTTTGAAAGTCCTCTATAGAGGCAGGGTTGGATCTTGAGTTATTCACCCTTAAGCATTGTTGGGAATTAAGGTGTCTCAACCTTTGCAAATTCCTAATGTTGTATTTATTTATCCCATGTTGAGCTGGCATAGTCAGCACCTTGTGTATATGCAGCAGGGTAAATTTTGGTGACTTTGGCAGCCGTGGTTTCCCCCTTGAATAATTAATGGGGGTTTGGGGGCAGCGCCCCCAAGACAGGGTCAAGGGAGGTTATGACATGTAAGAGGAATATGATATTTTTAGTCAGTGTATGATAGATTCTATGACAGCTGTAAGGTGCGTAAGAGCATCTGTCGTAACCTATCTTGGGACTAGGCACCCACTTCGGGATGGGATGTTGGACAAGTGTCCTTAGGCGTGGGTTTTGGGGCATGAGTCCAAGATGGACGCCCATCTCTAGAAGGTTCCATATTTGCCTTGTAAACTCTATATAAACAGGTGCTTGGATGGGAGATAGACAACTTTAGTACAAGTACTGTTATGCTACCGGAATATCTCCATATTCGACATTCAAAGACTCCTAAAAGAGCATTGGCTCTGAAACTGTATTGTAATCTATTATTGTTTACTGTAATACATTTGAGCTATGTTTTGGAGTGTGGGGGTTTTCACCTGTAAGGGTTTTCCCCATGTATATCTTGTCTCCCTCTCTTCTGTCTTCTTTCTGGTTCTTGTGTTCAGTTGCAATATCTCATGTTAATGGTTTAACATTGCTGTAATAGTGTAGGAAGTGTTTTCCGCACACCTAGCTTCCTTTCAAGCATATCTTTGGTAGTTGTGGTAGTGTAGCTCATTCGTCAGGTGTGTTTGGCATGTCTTAGCTAGTGGAGTGTAGAGATGAGCTCCTCCCTATCGCCAGTTTTTGTTGTGTATAAGACGTATAGTGTGTCGATGATGCACTTTACAATGCTCATGTATTCCGTGTGTTTTCCATGTGTCTTCCTTGCATTTTTGTGGCGGTGTGTATCAATGAGCTCCTCCCATGCTATGTGTTTTGTGTGATTTTTGATGGCAGTGCATAGCGATGAGCTGCCCCCATCACCTAGTTAGGGTTATATATATAATTGTTTAATCACATTTTCTCTTCGTGTATGCCTTGTGTATTGTGTGATTGTATTCATGTCTTCTCCGTGTATTGCGTGCTTTACTTTCTTATCTATGTATTGCGTGCTTCCTTACTATATTCACTATGTCTTATGTGACTGTCAAGTGTTTTCTTATGTTTTCCTAAGCTTGGGGGCTAGAAATGGTCCTTCAAACTTAGGGTGTGTCTTTGCTCTAGTGTTTGATCTGTTTGATATACTTTGACCATACTTTAATGCATGTATTAATAGTAAGATCATACACACATTAAAGTGGGGGCTAAATGTTATGGAGTAAAAGGTGGACACATGTCTTTTTACCTCTTTGTTTAGCTTCTAGGTCCTCGTCATTACATTATACATACTAATTATTCATCCTGATGCAAAATCCCCTGAAACCAAAAAGGAGTCTTGTGACTCAGGCGCCCACACCTAGGTCCTCCCTAATTGGTCAGGGCAAATTTAAATGAATGTCAGCATGTGTCTCAACCTTACAACTATGATAGGTTACTATTTTTCCCAATTTTGGTCTTTTCAAATACCCTTTATCTTGAAGAATGGTCTAGAACTTTCAAAGTTTCCAAAAGGGCTAAAAATGGTAGGACTTACTATTTTTAGTAACTCTACATTTAACCTCAAATGGACCTAAAATTTTTCCAAAATGTGCAGAGTGACTAAGTAAACATCTTGGGTGAGTTTTGACTCAAGATCATACCTGGATCGCGAGATATTAAAGTTTCTATTTTTTAGACTACCGAAAAAAGTTTTGAACTTAATTTTGAGGCACTTAGAGGTCTCTAAATGCCCTAAAAGTTGTCATAACCAAAAAAATAGGTTATAGCTTGATAGATCTCTGCATGAGCTTTTTGACACATCAAACAGTTCATCAATCAGACACCCAGATCAAAAGTTATGGCCTCAAAAAGTTGGACCTCCTATTTTTGGGAAATGTAAAAACATGTTGGACACATAAAAGAGTTGTAAAGGGAAGAGTTGCACATGTTGGTGTGTGATTTGGCACATCACAAGGCATCTTTAATTGGAGATAATTTGGGCACCACTTTTGGGTGGTTTTGGCTCATGGTTTTGTAATTATCGTTGACGGTTTACTATATTGTATCTGCTATATATCAGGAACTTGAGATGGAGGTTGTGTGTAAGAGTCTTATAGATGTTGAGTTACCTCCTAGATCTTTTGTTGATTAATACTCCTGTGAAAGCTTGCTCTGTAAGTATATTGTAATCTTCTTGATTTTTGAATAATATATTGAGCGACTAAGTTGGAGTGTGGGGTTTTTTACATGAAAGGGTTTTCCCCATGTATATCTTGTGTTGTGAGTTTTGCATTTGAATGTTGTTATTACCTTTCTATTAATGTGCATCTTAACCTATAACTGCAAAAGTTAAAATTTGCATAAATCTTTCCTCAGTAGATTAGTGTAGGAATTATTTTCTACATACCTTGTTTCTTTTTAGTTGGTATTAGATCCTGATCACCTTTGGTTCTAGTTGTTGGGTAGAGGGTTTTTTGAGCTGATCTTTGTTTGAGTGGGATCTTGTATAGAGGATTTTGAAATCTTTGTTGTAGGAAAGAGATGGCAAGCACATCTGAGAGGTTTGAGATAGAGAAGTTTAATGGCAGTAATTTTGAGTTGTGGAAAATCAAAATAGAGGAGATGCTTGTAGATCAAGATTTATGGGATGCCATATCTGGTACAAAACCAACAACAATGTCTCAAGTAGATTGGGATCTCAAAGATCGAAAGGCTAAGGGTTTGATAAGACTCTGTTTGGGTGATTTAGTACTCCTAAATATCCATGAAGAGAAGACTGAGAAATATCTTTGGAAAAAACTTGGAGATGTTTATCAGGCTAAATCCTTGGTGAACAAGTTATTCCTGTGAAAGAAATTGTATTCTCTAAGGATGGAAGATGGAGGATTTGTTGCTGATCACCTAAATACTTTCAATATGCTTGTTGCCCAGTTAACCTCTATTGGTGTGAAGATGGAGGAGGAGGATCGATGTATAACATTGTTGTGTTCCTTACTAGATTCATGGGATCACCTTGTTATGGACATTGGGAGTACCACTACCACCTTCAAGATGGATGAAGTGGTTTCTTCATTGTTATCTGAAGAGATGCAGAGAAAGTCTTTCAAATTGGCTAAGGAGGCTCTTGCAGTTCATGGTAGATCTAAAGAGAAGGGAAAGAAAAAGGATAAGAAGGAAGAAAAAGGACGATCCAAATCCTGTGGGAGATCTAAGTCTCCTGGAAAGTCCAAGGCCCTATGTTGGAAGTGTGGCAAACCTGGTCACTTCCGTAAGGAGTGCAAGGAGGAGAAAAAGAAAAAGAAGAAGAACTATGATTCTAATTTTGACAAGTCATCTTAGGATGAAGGAGAAGTGTTTGTCACTACATTGGAAACACATGCATCTGAGGATGTGTGGCCTATTGACTTTGGTGCATCTTTTCACATGACCTCACATCAAAGTTGGTTTTCAAAGTATGAAGAATATGATGGTGGAAAGATGTACTTAGGTGATGATTCTCACCTGAAGATTGTTGTCCGTAGAAGAGTCTTGATTTGATTCTTTGATGGATGAGTGAAGGGGATCAATGGTGTTCTGCATATCCCTGGTTTGTACAGAACCTCCTTTTTGTAAATAAGTTGAATGATGTGGGTGTGCAGGTTGTTTTCTCGAATGGAGAATGCAAGATGACTAGAGGATCTATGGTGTTGGCTAAGGGTGTTCAGATTGGCACTCTGTTTCAGCTTGATGCATGCATAGTTTAGTGCAATATTGCCTCTTTTTTGAAGAAGAGAGCTTCAAAGTCATCATCCTCACCATTAGAACCAGTAGCAAAGAGGACTATTGCATCTACACCCAATGGTCATGCTTTTTAGGTACCTAAGGGTGCTCATTCTATGGAGATGAAACTTCCAGTTGAGAAGACAATGTTATGGTACCAAAGGCTTGGTCACATTGGTGAAAAGGTTTTGAGGGCCCTAAAAAATAAAAATCTTGAGGGTATGAATGATTGTAACCTTGAGTTTGATTTCTGCAAACATTTTATTTATGGAAAACAAAACCATGTTCAGTTTTATTCTAGTTCTCACAAATCTTCTAAGGTGTTGGACTTGATTCATTTTGATGTGTTTAGTCTTGTTAATGTTCCTTCAATTTCAAAATCTATTTACTTTGTTTCATTCATTGATGATTATAGTAGAAGGACATGGGTGTATTTCCTTAGAAGAAAATTTGAAGTCTTTAGTAGATTCAAAGATTTCAAAGCTCTTGTAGAGAATTAGAAAGATAGAAAAATTAAGTGTTTGAGGACTAACAACAGTGGTGAATTTTGTTCAGTAGATGTCAACAAGTTCTATAAAGAATAGGGGATTGCGAGGCACAAGATAACTCCGTATACTCCTCATTAGAATGGAGTTGCAGAAAGGATGAATATGACATTGATGGAAAGGGCAAGGAGTATGCTAAGTGGAGCTAGCCTTGAACAAAAGTTTTGGGTTGAAGCTGTTGCTACCGCTTGTTACCTGGTTAATAGGTCTCCTACATCAATGCTCATTGATAAGACACCTATGGAGGTGTGGTCTTGTAAAAAGCCTTCATTGAGACACATTCGAGTATTTGGTTGTGAGGCACATGCACATGTGCCTGAGGAGAAAAGGTCTAAGTTGGAGAACAAGGTTGTGAAGTGTATCTTCATCGGTTATGGCATCAGTGTGAAAGGGTACAAGCTTTGGGATCTAGTAGCTGAGAGAGTTCTATATAGTAGAAGTGTGATCTTTAGAGAACTCAATCCTTCTTTTGTTTTCTTACAGCTAGAGAAAGAAATGTTATCAATGAGATTGTACCCTCTTGTTGAATGTGATCCAAAAAGACCCCGTGATACAATGGGAATAATTTCTAGGTGTGGGACCTTGCAAAAATTGAAGCTAAACCTCCAGACGAAGGGCTAGTTCCCTTGGATTTCTCACCTAAACTACTCTAATCTATTGTTGTTCACAAAGGAAAAGGGTAGAAAATGCCATAATAGAGAAACTACAGCTATGTGGTGATGCACTCAAACTAATTTCAGACCTATATTGCTTGTTTAGACACACTATCTTTCTCACAACTCAGCCTATTGTAGACAAAACACAACTTTTTCCATGTTTGAGTATCAATATTTCATAAAAAGGTCTTACATTTTACAATATTGGAAGGAATACAATGTTTTCACAAAACAAGACTGCTTCCATGTGATGACACAATCTACAACCTACCCAAAACATGCTATCAACTGCATAAAGGTGCTAGAATGAGATATACATTCAAGGATTCAAATGATTTAACAAGAACATTCATCAATCATTTAGTTTGCACACAATAAATTAGAGAAGTAGAAGGTCAAAACTAAGTTTTATTGATCTAGAAGGTGTTTTTTTAATACAATAATAGACTACAATATGCTTCATGTTACCTTGAATACGAGTTACAATACTAGTTTCTGCCCTTGTAGAGTTGCAAAAAAGCTTATTTGAGTTACAATATTTAGCTTTTTAGAACTGGAAAACTAGCAAGAACTAACTAAAAATGTTGCCTAAGGGTCCTATATGGCATCATAGGCCTAGGAGAGTATCTAGGACCTAAAACTGACCAAGTTACAAGGCCTAAAAAAGTGCTAACCTACTTTGTACGCCCAGCTGATTCCAAGTTTGACTTGGTCTTCTTCTTTGAAGTTTGATGACTTCTTCTAGCTCCTTGAAGTGCTCCAGTTGTTGGAAAGTCTCCTAGATGCTTGAGAGTAGGTTGAACTTCCTAATGATTGATTGTCATTGATGTCAAAAAGGTGTTGAGTTGATGATGATGCAGATATGGTAATCTTTCTTCATGTGGCAGGATGTGTTCTCATATGGAAGGATGTGTTCATTTGATCAGGTTATCTCCATGCTTGTCTTAGGATGGATATCTTATGTTCTTGATGTTTATCATCATGCTTCATACAAGGATCATAGTAGTGATGATTTCTTCAAAAAGATAAGAAACTTGCTTGTGGACAAGTGATGTCATCAGTTGATATGAAGGTACTATGTGCTCAGATATAAGTTATGTTGGTTGATGTGAAAATGACAAAATGTTGTTCACAGGAGTTGATTATGGGTTCATAATATGTTGTTTCATGATCTTGTGTGCTTTAAGTAAAGGTGTGCCTTGTAGTTTCTAATGTGTCTCAAAGACAAGGTTGTGATTGTGTTGTTTTGGTGGAATGATGTCAAGACACCAAGATTGAAGTCATTCACTTAGGTTGTTTGTTATTGATGTCTCCATCTGCATTGCCTTGTGTCAAAATGATAATTAAGGGTTTGAGTTGATAATCTCATCTCATGATGTCTTATGATCAATCTTGGAGTTCATGCTTAGGGAAGATGTTCAGGATATGTGTTGAGTTGTTGACAAGTCTTCATAGTCTTCAAGATAGAATCTTTATGGGGTTGCTTCATACTTCATATAAGGTGCTTGTCAGTTATAGTGGCAGAAATTAAAGTGACAGTGTGTATTTCATGGTCGAGAGGTCTTCATTATATCATATGAATAGTGTATAGTGACTGATGATTTTAGTATTTCTCAAAGGTTATTTTAACATATATCATATGTATAGTGACCGTCACCTAAGTTTGCACTTTATGTTATATTCAAATGTTGACTTATGATCAAAGGTTAATGACTTAAAAGTCACCTGCTAAAGGGGTCTCAAGTCGTGGTGCAAACCAGCCCTCTTCCTATAATAACCGATACCGCAGGTTTCCATATGGTTGTGTGAGCGCCAAAAGCAAGATCGATGGTCAAATTTAATTATTGCAAAGGTCGATCAATGGTCTGCATTTAAACCTCCAACCCATGTGTTAATGTCTCCCTTTTGATGTGCAAACGAGTGTCACATGTTGGTGACTGCAGTAAAGATTTTTTAAAAGTTTATCTTTAGTATGTTTTAAAGTGGAGATTTTTGTGGATATTTTTTGAGTATTTCAAGGAATGTGTTTTGGAGAATTATTTCTATTCCCTAAGTCTTCCTCGTGGAAGTTGAAGAAAAAAATGTGGATTTTTTTTATTTCTTTTTGGAGAAAGATTTAGCTTTAATGCTTTTTGTGAGAAGTTATACTTTCTAAAAAAAATTGAAAAGAAAGTCAGAGATAATGAAGAAGTGTTATAAGGCAGATTGAAAGAAGATGTTTAAGGGGGAGTTTTTATTTTTCTTACAAGGGCATAAGATGAAAAACATTAGAGAGGAGATTATCAATGGTTTTTTTTTTAAATGAAGATGTGAATGAATTTTTGGTGGAAGAACAAAGTTTTTTTTATTGCAGGGATAGAATGATTTTATTTCATTGAAGATTTTAATGAGAAGTTATTTCTTTCAAGGAGATATTTTTTTTGATGTTAAATTATTTTTGGAGAAGTCTTTTTGGTTTTTTTGCAGATTGAAGTTTGCAGAGAATTTTGTAAAGAAAGAAAAATATGAAGGGTCATTTGGGAAGATGAATGCAGAAAGGAAAATGAAAAGACTCAAGAAGATGAATATGCAGAGGAGAGGAATTCCAAGAGATTTTTTGTTTATAATTTTATTGCAGGTTTACAGGAATATGAAAAGACATACAATCTTTATATAATGTGTGTGTGGAAATTTATGCAGAAATGAAGACATTTTCTACAAGATCCTTTTGAAAAGAAAATATAGATGAGTCAGATATTGCTATGTGTGTGATACAGAAGATAATTTGATGATACATATGAATGGTTGAGTAAACTAATTTTCAGAGTAAAAGACACTTGCAGAGGTTTGTAATGTTTTTGATTGCAAGGAATCAAGCTTTGGTTGCAGTGATTGATGAAAGATTGATAGAGACAATTTACAGAGATTTGTAAGAGGAGCTTGTTTGCAGAAGTGTGTAAAAGAAGATGGTCTTGATTTGAAAAACAAATAGAAAGTATAAGGCTGTATGATGAAACACAGAGTATACAATGGTGCAAATTAGATTGAATGGCAATCATGTCTTGCACACAAAATTTGATGTTTTTGATAATGGTGATTGTGTTTACCAGTGAGGCACAGTACGCCAGTGAGGCTTGTGGTTAGTGAAACCTTCCTATGCCAGTGAGCCAAATTTTAGCCAGTGAGGCATCTTGTAGCTAGTGAGGCTTGTATGGTTAGTGAGACCTATTTGTATGTATTAGGGGTTGGTGCTCCTTGAAGTTGGTGCTTCTAAACATTGTAATCAGTGAGGTTTTTGATAAAGCCAGTGAGGTAGTTTTGGAGTGGTTTTTCTACCCCTGGAGGGTTTTCCACTCATGCAAATCTTGTGTCATGATTCATATTGATCTTCTCTCTGTGTGTGTATTGATCTTATAAATATGTGTTTAACAATGTCTTCCTCTTTTGTCTTGTAAACAAAAATTTGCAAAAAGTTAAAATTTATACAACACTGATTCACCCCCCCCTCTCAGTGTTGTCCTGGACTTCTACACTTCCCCCTACATTCTTGTAAATACCTTTGAAGAGTCTTTACTAGCTGTCCTTGCTGTCCAAATTGTTCAAACTACTCTACAAATGCATTGACACCTTGCAAACTGTGCTTACTTTCTCATTTTCCACTTTACCAATGAAATAGGACATGTGTTTGGGTTGTTTGAATGAATTAGGACTCCTTATGGGTGTGTAAGGCAAGAAATCCACCATTTTTAGGCTCCAAACTACCCCAAACTGCTTTTAAAAGGCTTGAAGACACATGTCCCCTGCTCCACTACCCTTGTAGGGTCTTCTTCAAGGTTAAAACTACCTTTTGTTGTCATTAGTCTGAGTTTTTAGCCTCCATAATGTTTAGAAACTTCATCTCTGTATTTCCTTCTCCATCTTGTAGGACTATCTTCATTGTCTCTGCACATTGTTGTGGCATTATTTTTAAGACTGTCCTTCTTGCAAATTATGACCATCCCTTGGCAAAGTTAAGACTATTCCATATCTCTACTCTCTCCTAGGTGATTGTTAAAATCCTCAAACCCTGAGATTTCAGCATGTTGACTATTTTTCATAGCTATGATTGTCTCTCAATTGAGCATGCATACCTCTATCACCATAGTCCTCATTGTCAACATAGCCCCTTAGGATCACTATTTGTGTGACTTATGATTGTTTTTACACATTTAGAACTTCATTAAAATAGTCTATATAGGACTATTCACAAGGTATATGACTATGACAACCATTCTTTCCTTGTTAGGCCTCTTTGATGCATTGAGGTTCTCAAACACAAACATACTTGCAAGGGTTTGATTGACTTTTCAAAGTACCTAAGAGAGATTTGAACACCTGATGCTCTACCTTTATGGCCAGTAGGTTTGAAATTTTAAGATCATTACAACAATGTTCAGATGTATTTTTGCACCATCCTCATAAGGGTTTCACCTTTTATCTCTTTGTACTCCTTGTCACTATCTTCTGTAGGCTCTCTAGCCTCTGCTCATATGACAGTCATCCTTGATGACATTATGACAATTATAACAACTGTCACTTGACATTGCCTCTGCATCTTGACACTTAGGATTATTTTTTGCATTACTATGGCAGTCATTACCTTCTACATGCTGACCCTGAAAACAAACTCTACATCCTCTATGTTTCAACAAAACCCCCAAAACCATATGGATCAGGAAACAAGGTGCTGGTTTGATGTCACTGCTTTGATATGACTCTTCACATCTCCATCTGATCATTATTTTTGCAATCCCAAAATTGTCTCGCCCTATACAGTGAGTGTGGGGTTTTGAAGCATCTTGAGAGCCACCATTCCTTACAAACTTTGCTTGAAATGCTCCTCAGGCTTGTTAATCTCTATTCAATACTTATACCTTCATTTGTGCTAAGTCTGCTCCCTCACTGTTGATGCAGTCACTCCTTTCACTGTCCTCTCTGTCATGACTATTCTTGTTTGACTTGGTGATTGCTTCTTTGACTGTTGTTGGTCTGCTCTGTATTCCTCTCCACATCTTGACAATATTGCATGATATCCAGTCATATTATACCTACTCTGTGCCTTCTTGAGGTTGTGTTCCTTTATTTTCTGCTCCCTGCAATTAATGATTGTTATGCAAAAACTCTTAAACTTCTAGTGTATCTGCAACACCCCTTTTTAGATTTGGATGTGCCTCCTCCATGACCAACCATGTAGGAATATGAGAAAACCAAAGAAGGGGGTCCACACAAGACTCAAACTAACCCTAAGCAAATCACAAAACCCTAACCCCGTGGAAACTCGAAGTTAGCTTCTAAACTTGATTAAAACTTTGAATGAACTTTCCCTCCCAGCATGTGTACGAGGCTTTTAGAGATTCCAAGGTGAATAAAGAGGCATGCAATGTACAAGGTGTCATCTAAGAAGTGATAGACTCTTTATTTCAACCTTTGACTCATTCCAACATATGTATGCAACGTGGAGCAAAATATGCAACATGGAAGAAGACCTTTGGACTTAAGGAAAAAATAAAGTTTTTAACCTTTGACTACCATGATAGAGAAAAAGGGACGTGGAAAAGTCTATAAAATGAAAAAGTCATAGTATAGATAAACACTAAAACCTTTTAAACACTTCCAATATCCATACATAGTGTAAGAAATCTCTTTCTTTACAAACTAGGTGATAGAACAAAATGCATTAAAACATGATCCATGGTGTACACAAACTAAAAAACCATTTAAATCACATCAAGGAACTTTTAAGTGACTTAGGACCTTAGGAACCTTAAGTGACCATGAAACCAATAACATGCCATACATAAATTATGCAATTTGACACCCAAGACATAAAGAATGGTAACATTTTGGTGACTTCTACGATATGCTTGCCTACTAAGCATTGAAGACCAGTGGCCTAGCATATCCATTTGGCATAGGAGTCAAAAGAGACCAAAGACAACACTAGAAACAAACTTGACAAACAACTGTTAACACCTTAGGACAATTAACTAAACACCTAAACTAACTGTGATTCAACACTTGGAGAAAAACCAACTAACTGCATGCATCATCACTTATTAATTGAAAAGAAACCTATCCTAACCTACCCTAAACTTAAGACTTAACTTGTTCAAATGAAACCATTAACTGGTTCCTTGAAGTAGCTTCCTTTTCTCATTACTTTGCAATGCTTCACATGTTCATGAGTGGCCAAAAGGAGATAGAGATTAAACAAATGTTTAACCAATTGCTGCAATATCTCTCGAAGAATGAAATCACATCCACTTACCTCTTTATGCTAGTCATACACATTGCTATTTTGAGATGGATAAGTGGGATGAATGCATTCTCCTTTAGCTGTAACCTCATGCTTGGGTGCAAGCATGAGTTGTGGTACTTTGGTGGCCTCCATTCTAGCTAAATGTCTGATTGGCAGCCTCTTGAAAGGTTAAACCTTGAGGTATCCTTGCTGGTTTCTTGCTTGTGGGCTGCTTCTTCATCATTTTGTTGACTTGGTTGCTTCATTTCTTGTGATTGATTTGGCAAAAATATAGAGGTTTCTACCTTATGTTCCTGTTGTTCATGATTTTGCTCTTCCATTGGTGTTGGTTTGACATCTAGATTTGAACAAAATGTTTCCAAATCATCCCAAAAAAGATCTTCAACCTCTTCTTTACTTTTCTGTATAGGAGGATTGATTTTGACTTCACAATAGCTTTGACCAGCAACCTTGTGCATATCAACTTCTATATTTTGTAAAACAAAGTTGTTTTCATGTGCCTCTTCATAAACCAGCATCTTCTCATGCTCATGATCATCCTTTACTAGCTCCAAAACTTGTGACGTCAATGAAACTTGTATGCTTTCCTCTTCTTTCTCAATGAATGAAGGAAGTTCGCCAAATGGGAATGCTAAAACCTCATTTACATCAATTCTTTTTTGCTCATTGCCTTGTTGTCCAAACTAATTTATTAGCATAGGCATTTGCATCTTCTCATCATCTTCAACAAAAAATGGAAGCTCATCAAACAAATCAGTTAGAGCTTCATATCCAACACTTTCTACTTGTTTGCCAACCCACTGCCCCAAAAGATTATGCTCATCATTCCCTTGTAACAAATCTATTTTTTCCTCTTTTAACTCATCTGCAAGTGTACTAATAGTAAAAGATTCTTCTTGTTCTTCCCCAAAAACCTCATTTTCTAGCTTACTAAACCAACTATCTTGGTAAACAATGGGACCATTTTTACAAAGGCGAATGGTGATAGGAGAAGAAGGATGTTTATAAAGGTCTTGTTGGCTTTCTTAAGGAAGAATACATTTTGGAGGAGGTTGTTCTTGAGGGATACTAGGCTCTTGCAAAGGATGTAGGTTCCTAGAACTTGGAATCTCAAATTTACAAGACTGACTTGAAGAGTTAAAAGGCATACCTTTCTTGAAACTTGGGATTTCATATTTGGGAGGCTCTTTCTTCACATGATCCAAAATGAAAGAGGTTGATTGGGATTCTATTTTTTGTGCTTGGGCAAGCAATAACCTCATTTTCTCTTGTTTGGCAGCAATCTCTTTTGCAAGAGACTCTTCATAATGCTCCCTTTGGTAATCCATCTCTTCTTGATAAGGCAACTCTTATTGATAAGCCAACTCTTGTTGGAAGTTATACTTTTGGTCTCCTTCAATTTCACTCATTTGCCTTTGAAAATCCAACATGATGTCCTTGATGCTTATATTATCAGCATTTGAAAGTTGGCTATGAGGGTAACTACACTGGTTGGAGACAAAATGACCTTTTTGTGGTTGATTAAAAGGCTACCAAGAAGATTGAGCAGGGGTGGGTGGCTGGTAAGCATGATAAGAATGCTGATGAACTACTGTTATAGGGTCATTTGGGACAAAACCAGCAAGTTGTTCTGTTTGGTATGGCTGGTAAGAAGAGATATAAGCAAGTTTTTCATGAAATGGAGGGTGATGAAAGACATCTCCATAAAATGAAGACATTATGTAGCATTCAAGCAAACTAGAAACTCATTGAACTATCATAAAATTAGAATTATTAAGACTAATTTTTGTAAGAATTTGATAACATACCGGCACTTGGTCTTCTTGAAACTAGTAGAATAACTTTCAGAGTCACCAGGTGTGTGAATATTGGCTCCAAAGTCTGATGTTGTTGACATACACACCAAATATCAACAATGAATAGAGGACTTGCAGACTATGATAGTCCAATTTGTCCCACTAGGCGTGCCAAAAACTATTATCAATGAGATTGCACCCTCTTGTTGAATGCGATCCAACAAGACCCCATGATACAATGGGAATAGCTTCTAGGTGTGGGACCTTGTAAAACTTGAAGCAAAACCTCCAGATGAAGGGCTAGTTCCCTTGGATTTCTCACCTAAACTACTCTAATCTACTATTGTTCACAAAGGAAAAGGGTAGAAAATGACATAATAGAAAAACTACAACTATGTGGTGATGCACTCAAACTAATTTTAGACCTATATTTCTTTTTTAGACACACTATCTTTCTCACAACTCAGCCTATTGTAGACACAACACAACTTTTTCCATGTCTGAGTATCAATATTTCATAAAAAGGTCTTACATTTTTCAATATTGGAAGGAAAATACAATGTTTGCACAAAACAAGATGGCTTCCATGTGATGACACAATCTACAACATACCCAAAACATGTTATCAACGGCATACAGGTGCTAGAATGAGACATACATTCAAGGATTCAAATGATTTCACAAGAACATTCATCGATCATTTAATTTGCACACAATAAATCAGAGAAGTAGAAGGTCAAAACTAAGTTTTATTGATCTAGAAGGTGTTTTTTTAATACAATAATAGACTACAATATGCTTCATGTTACCTTGAATACGAGTTACAATACAAGTTTCTGCCCTTGTAGAGTTGGAAAAGAACTGATTTGAGTTACAATATTTAGCTTTTCAGAGCTGGAACACTAGTAAGAACTACCTAAAAATGTTGCCTAAGGGTCCTATATGGCATCATAGCCCTAGGAGAGTATCTAGGACCTAAAATTGACCAAGTTACAAGGCCTAAAAAAGTGCTAACCTACTTTGCACGCTCAATTGATTCCAAGTTTGACTTGGTCTTCTTCTTTGAAGTTTGATGACTTCTTCCAGCTCCTTGAAGTGCTCTAGCTATTGGAAAGTCTCCTAGATTCTTGGGAGGAGGTTGAACTTCCCCCTACATTCTTGTAATTGCCTTTGAAGAGTCTTTATTAGTTATCCTTGCTATCCAAACTATTCAAACTACTCCATGAATGCATTAACACCTTGCAAACTTCCCTTACTTACTCATTACTTCCTCATTTTCCACTTTGCCAATGAAATAGGACATGTGTTTAGGATGTTTGAATGAATTAAGACTCTTTATGGGCATGTAAGTCAAGGAATCCACCATTTTTGGGCTCCAAACTACTTCTTAAAGGCTTGAAGACACCTGTCCCCTACTCCACTACCCTTGTAGGGTCTTCTTCAAGGTTAAAACTGCCTTTTGCTGTCATTAGTCTAAGTTTTTAGCCTCCATAATGTTTAGAAACTTCATCTCTGTATTTCCTTCTCCATCTTGTATGATTGTCTTCATTATCTCTACACATTGTTGTGGCACTATTTTTAAGACTGTCCTTCTTGCATATTATGACTGTCCCTTGGCAAAGTTAAGACTGCTCCATATCTCTTCTCTCTCCTAGGTGAGTGTCAAAATCCTCAAACCCTGAGATTTCAGCATGTTGACTATTTTTCATAGCTGTGACTGTCTCTCAGCTGAGCATACATACCTCTCTCACCATAGTCCTCACTGTCAACATAGCCCCTTAGGATCACTATTTGTGTGACTTATGACTATTTTTACACGTTTAGAACTTCATAAAAATAATCTATATAGGACTGTTCACAAGGTATATGACTATGACAACCATTCTTTCCTTGTTAGGCCTCTTTAATGCATTGAGGTTCTTAAACAACAAACATACCTATAAGGGTTTGACTAACTTTTCAAAGTGCCTAAGAGAGATTTCAAGACCTGATGCTCTACCTTTATGGCCAGTAGGTTTGAAATTCTAAGATCATCACAACAATGTTTAGATGTATTTTTGCACCATCCTCATAAGGGTCTCACATTTTATCTCTCTATGCTCCTTGTCACTATCTTCTGTAGGCTCTTCTAGCCTTTGCTCATATGATAGTTATCCTTGATGACATTATGACAATCATAAGAACTATCACTTGACATTGACTCTGCATTTTGACACTTAGGACTATTTTTTGCATTACTATGACAATCATTACCTTCTACATGTTGACCCTGAAAACAAACTCTGCATCCTCTGTGTTGATAAAACCCCCAAAACCATATGGATTGGGAAACAAGGTGTTGGTTTGATTTCACTGCTTTGATATGACTCTTCACATCTCCATCTGATCATTATTTTTGCAATCCCAAAACTGTCTCGTCCTGTACAGTGAGTGTAGGGTTTTGAAGCATCTTGAGAGCCACCATTCCTTACAAAATTTTCTTGAAATGCTCCTCAGGATTGTTAATATCTATTCAAGACTTATACCTTCATTTGTGCCAAGTTTTCTCCCTCACTGTTACTGCAGTCACTCCTTTCATTGTCCTCTCTGTCATGACTATTCCTGTTTGACTTCGTGATTGCTTCTTTGATTGCTATTGGTCTGCTCTATATTCCTCTTTGCATCTTGATAGTCTTGCATGATATCTAGTCATATTATACCTACTCTTTACCTTTTGGAGGTTGTGTTCCTTTATTTTTTTCTCCCTGCAGTTAATGACTGTTATGCAAAAACTCTTGAACTTCTGGTGTATCTACAACACCCTTTTTCAGATTTGGAGGTGCCTCCTCCATGACCAACCCCGCAAGAATATGAGAAAACCAAAGAAGGTGGTCCACACAAGACTCAAACTAACCCTAAGCAAAGCACAAAACCCTAACCCCATGGAAACTCCAAGTTAGCTTCTAAACTTGATTAAAACTTTGAATGAAATTTCCCTCCCAGTCATATTATACCTACTCTTTACCTTCTTGAGGTTGTGTTCCTTTATTTTTTTTCTCCCTGTAGTTAATGACTGTTATGCAAAAACTCTTGAACTTCTGGTGTATCTACAACACCCTTTTTCAGATTTGGAGGTGCCTCCTCCATGACCAACCCTGCAAGAATATGAGAAAACCAAAGAAGGTGGTCCACACAAGACTCAAACTAACCCTAAGCAAAGCACAAAACCCTAACCCCGTGGAAACTCCAAGTTAGCTTCTAAACTTGATTAAAACTTTGAATGAACTTTCCCTCCCAGCATGTGTACGAGGTTTTTGGAGATTCCAATGTGAATAAAGAGGCATGCAACATACAAGGTGTCATCTAAGAAGTGATAGACTCTTTATTTCAACCTTTAACTCATTCCAACATAGGTATGCAACGTGGAGCAAAACATGCAACATGGAAGAAGGCCTTTGGACTTAAGGAAAAAATGAAGTTTTTAACCTTTGACTGCCAATAAAAAGGGACATGGAAAAGTCTATAAAAACAAAAAGTCATAGTATAGATAAACACTAAAACCTTTTAACACTTCCAATATCCATACATAGTGAAATAAATCTCTTTCTTTACAAACTAGGTGATAGAACAAAATGCATTAAAACATGATCCATGGTGTACACAAACTAAGAAACCATTTAAATAACATCAAGGAACTTTTAAGCGACTTAGGACCTTAGGAACCTTAAATGACCATGAAACCAATAACATGCCATACATACACTATGCAATTTGACACCCAAGATGTAAAGAATGGTAACAAGAAGAGAAGAAAGAGGGTGTGGTTCAGCTTCCTTCCACCCCTGCGAAAGTTGAACCAAAAACATCTATTGGACCTAATAATGAGGAGAGCTCTAGTAGCTCTGAAAGTTTAGAAGAAGATGAAGAACCTCAATTTCAATCTTTGAGGAGGTCCACGTTGATAAGGCGGCAACTTGATAGGTTTGGTTATTCATTTCATGATTCCAGTTATATTTTTGCTTTGATTTGTAACATTGATGAGCCTAGAACTGTGAAAGAGCCTATGGGTATGAAAGATGCAGGTTCCTGGAAGGAGGCCATGGAAGAGGAGATGGCTTCTTTAGAAATGAATAATACTTCGGACTTGGTGCCTTTGCCTGAAGGATGAAAAACTGTTGGATGCAAATGGGTGTTCAAAAATAAATTTGGTGTAGATGGCAGTGTTGAGAAATATAAGGTTAGATTGTTTATGAAGGGGTATTCTTAGGTGGAGGGAAATGATTATGGTGATATTTTCTCTCCCATTGCAAAGCTGACATCTATTCGGTTCCTGTTATCTCTTGCAGCAACATATGACCTAGAAGTGGAACAGATGGATGTGAAGACAACATTCCTTCATGGTGACTTGGAGGAGGAAATCTATATGTCACAGCTAGAGCACTACGTGGTGAAAGGTAAGAAAAATCTGGTTTGCAAGTTGAAAAAATCTTTGTATAGTTTGAAACAGTCTCCTAGGATGTGGTACTAGAAGTTTGATACCTTTGTGTTGAGTATTGGATTTCTAAGATAAAAATTAGATCATTGTGTTTATTACAAGTTTGACAATGATTGCATTCTCATTATTGCATTGTATGTTGAGTTATGTTACTCATTTGGAATGGTAAAAGTTTGATTTCTAAGTTGAAGTCTCAGTTGTCAGCACAGTTTGAGATGAAAAATCTAGGGGTATCTCGGTACATTCTGGGGATGGAGATCAGAAGAGACAGAGTAAACATAAAACTTTGGTTAGGCTAGAGTAAGTATGTTAACACTGTGTTGGAGAGATTCAGCATGGTAGATTTCAGATCTTTGACTTTTCTTGTTACGATGGGGATAAAGTTATCTGTTGCAGATTGTCCAAAGTCTCCTTCTAAGATGAAGGATATGAGAAAAGTTCCTTATGCTAGTGCGGTTGGAAGTTTGATGTATGCGATGGTCTGTACAAGACCAAACATTGCTCAAGCAGTGGAGTCCTTAGTCAATTTATGGCTAATCCTGGATGGGTACATTGTGATACAGTGAAGAGAGTGTTTAGATATTTACAAGGTACTTCTGAGTATTCCTTATGTTATCATGGTTATCCTATAGGACCTCGACATTCACTTTGTATTCATGAATTTGTGGATTCAGATTGGGCAGGTGACATTGACAGCAAGAGATCCACCAGTGCTTATGTGTTCACTATGTTTGGTGGTGCTATTAGTTGGTTGAGTAAGCAGCAACCTATGGTTGCTTTGTCCACTACTAAAGTTGAGTACATGGCAGCGACTCATGCTTGTAAAGAAGCCATTTGGCTTAAGAGATTGTGTTCTGATGTTGGGTTTGTTGTAGGGAAGATTACTATTTGTTGTGACAGTCAGAGTGCCATATGTTTGGTGAATAATTCTACTTTCCATGCAAGGACTAAGCATATTAATGTCTAGTACCATTTTGTCTATGACATGGTAGAGGAGGGGAAGGTAAACTTGGAGAAAGTTGACACTTTGACAAATGTTACAAATTCCTTGACAAAACTCATGAGCACAAAGAAGTTCAGATGGTGTTCAAAGTCTATGGGCCTCTTGGTCCCTAGCAATTAAATCATGGTGTTGATACTCCCTTTGCTCTTGCAAGGTGTTTGACAAGTGGGAGAACGTTAAGAAAAGTGTCTCAACCTTGCAACTACGAAAGGTTACTATTATTCTCAATTTTGGTCTTTTCAAATACCCTTTATCTTGAAGAATTGTCTAGAACTTTCAAAGTTTCCAAAAGGGCTAAAAATGGCAGGACTTAGTATTTTTAGTAACTCTACTTTTGACCTTGGATGGACCTGAAATTTTACCAAAAGGTGTGGAATGACTAAGTAAACATCTCGAGTGAGTGTTGACTCAAGATCATACCTGGATCACGAGATATTAAAGTTTCTATTTTCTGAAACTTCTCAAAAAAGTTTTGAACTCAATTTTGAGGCACTTAAAGGTCCTTTGTTGGCAATATATGTTGTCATTGATGTCAACATAGTATACATTGATGTCAACATAGCAGATGGAAATGTATAGACAAACTTGCACAAAGAAAGAGATAGTATGGTCAAGGCAAACCTGTCCGGGAGAAGAGAAAATAGTCTAAGTATGGGGAGATGATTAGTTTTGGGTTTGAGCATAATGCAGAGGTAAACACTTATGTCCTTGCATGTTCCTTATATCCACACATACATATCTCATCAGTTGGTTGTACCTCACTTATTGGTAAGAATCATAAAACTAAGGCATTCACAGTACAAATCCTAAGGTAGAAGTCAACTTGAATTGGTCTGCACTTCTCTGAAAAGAAAGATTTGACCTTGTGGTTCTAAAGATAGTTTCTTGTATGTATTGAGATGATATATCCAAGTTTTCAGCCCCTCATATCTTCAGCATGAAAAGTTACAAGGAACAATGTATCGGCCATCACCTAGACAGAGCAATGTAGTAATAGGGAGATGATGGAATGCTTTGCATTCCTCTGAAAGAGATCTGTTTATCATGTGGTTCTAAAGAATGACTAAGATATGTATTGGACATGTTATGATGGAGTTTCAAGTGCTCTGGTGGTCCGCAAAGACAATACTTAAGTGACAGAGGCAATGCAGCCTATTCTGGAACCCTGGTTATCCAAGTCACTTTTTGAATTCCTCCAAAAACATTAGATAAAGGTGTACGAATCTGATAAGTAGCATATATTGATGTCTAAGTTCATTCCCAAAAGGCTTTAGGCCTAGCACTTCACCGCAACATCATATCTTGGGATGTGAAGTATCACACAAGGTCTGAAATGCTTTGTTTTCTACAGAGAGTCATGTTTCTTGTCTTACGGATGCATAGTTTGATATGATACTTTTTCAGTAAGGTGTATGGATGTTTTTGAGCTCATGTATGAAAGAATCCTTGGTCCACATTGAGTTTTTGGCTTCTCCTCAACAGTAGAAAGAAGAATAGTTGACTGTCTTGAGTAGTATGAGCTGACCGGTTAAGTATCAGAATATGCAGAGGCTCTTGATTAATTTTCTCAAGTCTAGAAAGTATGTAAAGATGTGGCTTGATCCTTTACATAAATCCCTAAGGTCTACAACAAGTCTTCTCATCATTTTTCATATGTTGAGGCTGACCAGTGACAAGTTACACGTTTCATCCAATATTGATCATGATGCCGACCTAATCAATGTTTCAATGTGTTGTGGAGGATATTTATAGAAGATGTAATTCATTTGAGAGGAAATAAGATGAATGTGAATATAGCAGAGCAAAGGATAGGATATGAAGTGCGTAAAATCAGTTTGAAGATATGTATTGAGCAAGAAAAGTAGACTACACCATCAACATATAACAAACATGTTCTCCATAGTAGTCCTTGTATCTGTATCATCATTGTAAATCCAATAGTAGTGAGCTGATTATTCAGGGAGTAGAAGCTTCCTTGGGTTGTATCCCTAAATCAAAGTTGTAAATTAGGGAGTAGTAGCCTCCTTGGGTTGAAGCCCTAAACAAAGTTGTAACAATTTTACAGTGAGCATATTATAATGTGAGCTAACACTCATCGTGGTTTTTCCATGTTTTAGGGTTTTCCACATAAAAATAATGGTGTCAAGTGTTGATTCTTGTGTTGCATGATTTCTTTTCTATTCTATATGTTATTTAGTTTAATTTGTTGATATTTGGTTAAGTTTTAGTAAGTGTTGATTCACCCCCCTCTTAACACCTCATTGTGTTCAACATCCCTAAATGCCTTGAAATTTGTTGTAATTGGAAAAGCAGGTTATATCTTGATAGATCTCTTAACGAGATTTTTGACACATCAAATGGTTTGTCAATTAGACACTTGGATCAAAAGTTATGGCCTCCAGAAGTTGGACCTCCTATTTTTGGGAAATGTAAAAGCATGTTGGACACTTAAAAGAGATGTATAGGGGAGAGTTACATGTGTTGGTGTGTGATTTGGCACATCACAAGGCATCTTTGATTGGAGATAATTTGGGCATCACTTTTGGGTGGTTTTGGCTCATGGTTTTGTAATTACCATTGATGGTTTAGTATATTGTATCTCCTATATATCAAGAGCTTGAGATGGAGGTTGTGTGTAAGAGTCTTATAGATGTTGAGTTACCTCCTGGATCTCTGGTTGATTAATGCTCCTATGAAAGCTTGCTCTACAAGTATATACTCCTATGAAAGCTCCTATGAAAGCTTCTAGGTCCCTGTGATTATATTATACATTCTAATTATTCATCCTGATGCAAAATCCCCCAAAACTAATGCAAATTGGGAACAAGGGGCCCATATTTTACCTTACCCCAAACCAAAAAGGAGCCTTGGGACTTGGGTGCCTACGCCCAAGTCCTCCCTGATTGGTCAAGGCAAATTTAAATGAATGTTGGCATAAGACCTTTAAAAGGGTTTCTCCTTGTCAACTCTTTTGGTTAATTTGACGAATGTTAGTGGGAAAGCATATATGAGTGTGTTTTTGAGTTTATTTGTAACCTAGATAGAGATAACCAACTTGAATCATTGGAGTAAAGAGCATTTAAAGAATTCATTGTGATTCTAGAGCAAATTTGTATTGTCATTGTGTGTTGTTGCAGGTTTTGAAGTTATCATCTATCTCTCCTTATTAGTTGAAGAGCATTCATCCTCCTAAGGGTTTCATCACATAGGTGATATCATTGTTGTTCATCATCATTTGATTTCATCTCATTGATTTGTGTTTAGCCTCTACCATGCAAGGGTACACTCTTTTTATCAAACAACGGTGTTGGGAAGCTTGAATTCTATCTTGGGATTTGACTGAGGCAAGCCCCTAAACATCATAACCTTCAAACCCCTTCTCTCCTTCTTGTGTGCAGGTTATAGGTGCGGGATTTGGGAGATGAAGGTATAGGAAGACTGAGGAAGAATCAGGGTTATGGGATTTGACAATATTTTAGGAATGTTCCTTCGTATAGGAGTTGGGTGTGTTTGAAATAGTTCTACTTTAAAAAGCTTCAGATTCGGACTCAGAACAGTCTCTATAGCATTTCTCTAGTTTGTAGCTTCTGAAGATTCTACTTCTCAAGAATTGGGCACCCTTGAAATAGTCCTGCGACATTCCATCTTCTGAGACATAGGTTCTAACATCTTCCTGATCATTCTTGTGCAATTAGTTTCTGATTATCCACTGTATATTTCTTGTTATAATCAAATCTTTGCAAATCTAGGGTTTGATAAAAAGACTTGATTAAATCAAATCTTTCCATGGCACTCGTAAGTACAAGATCTATAACTAAATCCACCTCCATTTGGTAGTGATTTGGCTTGGTCTTGTCCTTGAATGTTATTGTGGAAGAGGGTTTGATCTAGTGTGCATGCTAGTCTTCTTCATTCTCTTTTTCATATATAACATAACCAATAAGTGATCTTTGGCCAATTCCTTCACCAAAGGTTATATTTTTCAATTTCGAAGCTCTGAGTAAATTTTCATTTCCATATGTGCTCAAATGTAAATTTTCTAAAAATAACAATTTGTTATTTTTAGCAGGTTGGAAATTCTAAAGGTTCCACATCATTATTTAGGCAACTGGGTATCCGAAAATATTAAAATTGAAAGGAACAAAAAACAAAATCATTTTTTTGGGTGATGCAAGATTGCCCATACACCATTGGACACTCCTGCATCAGACACCCATGGTAATTTGAGAAGTGACCTTGTCACATCTCAGGTGTTCGAGGAAAACCCAAACGATCAACCTCTGCCTTAGACAACTAGGAAGAATCTTCGACAAGCCTTCCTTTCCACTTAACTATATATTATTCATATTGCTTGTTCCTGGTACTTCTTCCCACACAACTATCTAGGATTTATTCTATCTTCTCCTTTGAAGTAGATGCCAAGATACTCCATTGTTCTTCTATTGGTCCATCTTGTGTGCCATCTTCATAATACTTTGTTAAATTAGAAATTGAACATAGGAGAAATGTTGATTCCACTTGATAGCTCTACCTCATAGGCATTTCCTAAATCATGCTTCTTTAGGATCCTGCATGGTCCAAATTTCTTTATCTTCAACTTATTATATGTCCCATTAGAAACCATTATTTCCTTAGGTGAACCATGAATTCATCACCAACCTTGAATTCCTTAAACTTCCACTTCTAATCTACCTTAGCCTTGTACTAAGAATTGATTTTATTAATGTGCTATCATATCTCTTCATGTAATCTCTTCAAGTGCTCTGTAAAGTCTTCAGCCTCAGCACTACTCTTCTCTCCTCTGTCTATCTTTCTTAGCTTAGAAGCATTTATTGGACTACTCCCATATACAATTTGGAATGGGGATTCACCAATACTCTTATTGATAGAATTATTATATACAAACTCAACCTGTGGTAATATAAAATCACAGCCCTTAGGCTTATCTCCTACTAAGCATATCAATAGGTTGCCCAAACTTTGATTCACTCTCTTTTTATCCATCAGTCTGCGAATGATGTGCAGAACTCAACTTCAACTTAGTCTTAAACTTCTTCCATAAGGTCCTAGACAGAAATACCCATAAAACTTGGTATCTCTATATGAAACTATACTCTTTGGTAGACCATGTAGTCTAACCACCTCTTTAAAAACAACTCTGCAATGTGAATCTAGCATCACTAGTCTTCTAACATAGAATGAAATGTGCTATCTTTCAAAACTTGTCAACCACCACAAATATTGAATCATGCCCTCTCTGTGTACTTGGTAAACCAAGAACAAAGTCCATGTTGATATCCTCCCATGGCCCCTCTGGTATAGGTAATGGTTCGTATAGCCCAGTATTTTGACTCACTCCTTTGGCCATCTAGTATACTCTGCAACTTTGCACAAATTTCCTCACATCTTGGTGCAACTATGGCTAGTAATAATTCTCACTAGCAAGAGCAATGGTCTTATCTCGACCAAAGTGTCCTGCCAACCCTCCACTATGCTTCTCCTTAATCAAGTTCTCTCATGGAACTCCTCATAACGCATAATTGGATTCCTCTGAATAACATACAATCTTAGATTATGTAATCCAATCATCTCATCCTATCCAGAGTAATAGGCTCCAAACAAGCTTTCTAGGCCCCTACAAAGTATGGATCTTGAGTTCATTGAACTTGTTAGTGAATAGATTTGTTGCTACGCTCTTAAATAGAAAATTTCCCAACAAATAGTCACAAATGCACTAACAGTTGGAGAGGTTATTATTGATCAATAACCTTCCTCTTCATTTAGAGGGGAAGCTCCCTCATATGACATAAACAGAAAAATAAAATGGGTTTTCTTTTAACCTAAAAGTAGGAAAGGGGATTTTCCAACAAAAATGAGTGCAAAGTCTCAAAGAAAACAATCAATCCACTGCAAAATATGTACATGAACTAAAAATATAAAATCACCACTTGAATCCTTTAACATACGAAAATGAAATTCCAAGTAATGAGCCCAATGAAGGAGACATAATTTGAATTTCCACCATATAATGAGATATCTCTGAGACTAAATACTTGCACATTCAACATACGAAGAACACACAAATACAAAAAATGTAACACAAAGTTTACCAAGCTCTGCAATTTATTCTCTTTGAAATTATTTCATATGCATGAGAAACAACAGAAAAGTCTTTAAAACTTTTAGTGATCCCTAAACGTCCTTCAGATAGGCTATATATATAGAGCCTCAAAAATGAAATTATCTTAACAAGTAGCAGCTTCTTGGAAGTTAGCCGATGGAAATTAAATAAATATTTAAATATGGTTAAAACTTAATTTGAAAAAGCCTAAATTTCTCTGCATGAAATAACAAAAATTAAACTTAAGCATCAGTCTCTTGATCTCCTCCCTCATTCAACTCATCTTCCTTATCTTGGTCCCTTGTAGCTACTTTGTCTTCTGGAGGGTTCATCTTCACTTTGAAATTCCTAAACCTAGTGATTATTGGGGTAATAATATTCCCAGTAGGGCTGATAGTGATATGTACCCAGATTCTCCACATGTTGATGGCTTTATCTCCCTTGTTGAGTCTCTTGTTTATGTCTATGAGTTCTTGTTTGAAGTTGGCAGTACAGAAATATACATGACACACTTTTTCCATGGAAGTACCATTAACCACATCTTTTCCAATTAACTCCTTAGTAATTAACTTTTTGAAACTTTGTTTAACATCTTTTACATCCAAGATATTCTCTTCATTCTCATCCAAAATGTTAGTTTCCAAGGCTAAACAATTGGCTTTGATGTCCAATAAATTTGCATTGTATTGGCTTGATATTTTCTTTAGTTCAAACACGAATTGTTTAACTATAGGGAGTTTTCATTCAACTGCATTCAACCACGAGATAGATTTGTTTTCCCCTAGTTTACTGAAGACGTTTTCAGAAACTAAAACACTAGTATCCACCTTGACCATTTCCTAGATATCCCTAGCAATAATCATAAGCAAGGTTTCTTCCCTTTTGAAAGATTGCATATCAGTATTAAGCTTCCTTCTTTTGGCTACAATATCGTTATACAATTTCATGAACTCCTCAATATATAGCAATCCATCTATTATCACCTTCTCAACCCAAGATTTTGTAGCTCTATCCAAGGCTTGATATTTTCCAATATGCTCTATTACACCTAGACCTAAACCTTTCACAAAAGTGCCAAGTGCAGTATCCAAGGGTTGGGAAGTAGTATCCATATTGATTGTATATATGAGGTGAGGACATTAACTTCCCTTGTATCTTTTATTTCTCTAGTTTCTCTATCTTTAGTCTCTTGGACAAAACATTCACTAACAATTTTGCATGATAAATATCACCTTCAATTGTGGGATGGCCCATATCAATTTTATTGACACTAAAGTTAGACTCGGTAACACTTTGTTCATCTTTATCCCCTATGGGATTAGCAATCTCTAGAACATGATGTTCTAAAAGAGAATCAACTACTACCCATGACATTATCTTGGCCTTTTTGGGTTGAGGGCTAGCTTGGAGTAGCTTAGCCACTGTGTCAAAACCTGAGTCAACCATAGGGGTGTATTTTCTCTTTTTCTCCACTACTTTCTTAAGCCAGGAAGGGGATGGAAAAACATAACTACTATCAACAACATTAGAAGTAGTACTATCTAGAACAGAGCCTAATTTCACCTGATGAAGTTGTTGCTAAGGCAGGGAAGAAGTCACATTAAACATGTAGCATGAACACTATCTTGACCCATTTGCTGAAAAGAGGGAGACAAATTACCTTGAGAAGATGAAGTGGGGGAAGCATCATGATCAACCTGTAGTTGCTATAGAGAATCTAGAGCTTCTTTCTCATTAGTTTTGGGATTTATCTTCACATCCAACATTCTCTTTGGCACTTCACTATCTTCTTCACATGTGCTTTTTAATTTCTGATTTTCTTCAGGGTCATCCCCATCGTCTCCTTTTTGTGAAGAAACTCTAGACCTAGTGGCATATACATTAGATGGAGCCCTCTGTGAAATAGAAGCTATAGAAGGTCCCTACTCTTTTGTAACCTACTCCTTTTGAGGAGAACTAGCTCCAATATAGTCAATAGCCTTGGACCTCAACCACCTCTTATTTTTATCCATCACAAAAGATGAACGTACATAAAGGTCAGTAATCTCTTTTTTTGACCACCAAAAATTTGGCACAGGTCTAGATCTCTCAACATAGTAGCCTGCATCGATCATATTAGAGTTATCATCAACAATGTTTGATACATTCCACCCCAGCTTAAAATCTTTGATTTGGTTAATCGATGGTCTCATCCAATCTCTTAGTTGCACTTCATGTTCATCAATACAATCTTCCTAGTAGTCTTTAAGGTGAGACTGATGTTCATAGGATGATCCACCATAAAAATTCTTTTTCACACAATCTTTGCTATTAAAGAATGACCGAGTAGTAAACAAACAAAAATTAAACTTAGAAAGAATTATTTCCACATTTCTTGCATTGTCATGAGTTATACATGTATAATAGGTCAGACTGTAGGGAAATGATAACCCCTCTTCTTCATGTCATGATATTTTATTCTAACCTATGCCATCTACCTACACACTTCAAGGAAGAAAATCAAATCACTAGCATACTTGGGCAATTTATATGGTGCACTCTCAAAACCACCAATTCTCACATAGGAGAATCTATCAAACTGAATGAAGAAACTCCCATATTGCATCACAAATTGTGTTACTTCATGAGATATTCTAACACCTAGATTGCCATCAATTCTTTTCACATTAAACATCAGGAATGCATCATTTACTCATCCATAATCCTTATTCCCATTTTCTTCTTGCAGCTGTGGAAAATACTCATACACTGGTATATTACTAGAAAGGGTACCATGGGTTCTCAAACCCAACCACACAACTTGAGTATTGGCTATTACATAAAACAAATAAGAACACATGTAGAAAGTTCCTTTCTTGTGGAAATTTACCAGCTGATCATCAATATGATCACTAATCAAACCAACCCAATCAATATACTGACACTCACTACAAATTACCAAGATGAATTGGCACATCCATTTCTCAAAGGAGATGGATTCATCATTCCCCTCTACTCTATGTAATAGAGTAATCATATTAGAAATTTTTTCCTTGAAATGAGCCCATTTAAAATTCTAGGGAACTTGAGACTTCCCTTTCTTTTCATTTTTTAGCCAATGCTTGGCAATGGCTATCAAACACCAATCCTTTCTATTAAGAAAATGGTTCCATCCAATCTTAATAGACATACTTGCAAACTCGTCCTTCTTTGGTAGCCTGAGAGCATGACTGATTGACTTAGCATCTAGTTTAGCAATAATATTCCCATTGAAAGACCTAATCTCTTGAGACCCAACATGATAGTTATTTACACAGGTGAGAACTAAATCAGGGCATTCCATAGCCAGTGGAAACCCACCTATGTGAGCAAGGCCTCTAGTGAATGTCTGCTCTACTAATACTGACCTAGGGTCCTCATTCATCTTGTTCTACAAATATTTCAAGTCTATGTGTTCCAACTTCGTATCTCTAATTCCCACCAAATTGTTGTCTATGATGGAAGTTATGTCAAATCCCTGATGCTTATACTTTATCCTCACCAATTTTACTACCCACCAGATGTATGAATCAAGGACTCTCAATAGAGTTTAATAGGCAATGGGAGGTCTCAAATAAGAAGCATATATAGTACTCATGAGAACCCCAATTGACTGAAATGGATAACTTCTAAATTGAAAATGTGTTTACAATAACAAGAGTACAAAAAAGTTCATAGTTTGACTAATCCAGTTAGTATGTAGGCCGTATACTTGTTGAAATGATACCAATTTTCCCAAACACAGGAAGGTTGGACACTCAAACAATTGAAGTAGCTACTGCTATGAGCGGAGAGTTTATGAATGCAATGGGTTGCATAATGCCTTGATAAATTTCATTTATGCTTGCACTTGTGATGAGGCTAAATCTCATTAATAAGTTACATAAATTTTAAATATGATTAGACTAGACATGTGTGCAAATTAACTCCCACTAATTATGAAGATGTACAGTGCCTCATTTTTTGTGCCTGTTGGTAAGAATGGTCTTTATTGAACAAAACCTTCAAATGAACATATTTGCTAACTAGAAATATTAGTGATGTAAGCAATCTTTTCCTCACCAGCAAGTTGTCAAATTGACAAACTTGGAAACTTGCAAACACACGCTCGACGAAAGGAATAAGTTCAGACCTTAAAATTTTTGCCGATATTCTTTGTCATTTGAACTTTTCTTCCATTGGTGAGAGAAAATTTTACAAGAAAAATACATCAGGAAGCACAAGGTTCACAAAACATAAAACCTGCCAACATGTGGACTTGATGAAAGACTTGATTTGGTGATTGGTAAAATTGGCTGACAGGAAACAGAGTGAAATAAAGAGAAAATGCCTCATCAATAGGTTTCTAAAAAGAAGAAACCCTCAATAGGGTTCATGGATAATAAAGGACACCGATAAAGGAAAGGAAACCTTGCGAACTTAGCGAAATTTTCAAAGAGGGAAAGTACGGAAAGAAAAGGCAAACCAAATATCACCAAAATTGAAATCTTGGGTAATAGAACCCAACAACCTCTATCTTTATCTTTGTCAACTAATTTTTCCTTTTGCTTAAGGCATCTTCAACTCTATTTGACCTTCCACTCTTGTTCTTCAAAACAAAAGTATAAATCTACAAAAACTCAACCCATTTTAAGTGCCTATGATTTAACTTTTCTTGACTATTAAGATACTACAAACCCTGATGATCAGTATATCAAACAAACTCTTTTGGCAACAAATAATGTTGTAATTTCTTCAAAGCCTGAACTATAGCATTAACTCTTGATCATAAACAAAATACTTTTTCTTGGCATCATTAAGCTTCTCACTAAAATAGGCAATGTGCTTACCCTCTTGGCTCAAAATAGCTCCTATAGCACTACCACTAGCATCACAATCTACTTGAAATACCTTATTGAAATATGGAAGTGCCAAAATAGGTTTCTCTGTGACTTTTTGCTTCAATGTATCAAAACTCTTGGCTGCCCTTATAGTCCATTTAAACTCCTTTAGATATCCCCTCTCATTGTCTCAGTTAGGAGTGCACAAATGCTACTAAAATTCCTAATAAATTTTCTATAAAAACTTGCCAAACCATGAAAAGGTTGTACCTCTGTAACACTCCTTGGGGTAGGCGATTCAATGATAGTCCTCACCTTCTCTGAATTCATTTTAAGACCTTCAGCTAAGATAACAAATCCCAGGTACACCAACTCCTTCACGAAACTACATTTCTTTAGATTAATCATCAACTTTTCTTCCCCTAGCGTCCCAAAAACTCTTAGAACATGCATCAAGTGCTCCTCCAAAATCTTACTTAAAATTAAAATATCATCTAAATAAACAATGACAAATTTACCAAAAAAACTCTTTTAGGACCTCGTTCATGAGCTGCATGAAGGTGCTCGGTGCATTGGTTAGCCCAAATGGCATGACTACCATTCGTATAGGCCCTCCTTATTCTTGAACACTATCTTCTATTCATCTCCTTTGATTCAGATTTGTTGATATCCACTCTTCAGATTAATCTTCGTAAAGTACTTGTCTCCACTCAAACAATCCATTATGTCATCCATTCTGGGCAATGGAAATCTGTACTTGATCATGATTTTCTTGATGGCTCAGGAATCTATACATGTCCTCCATTCTCCATTCTTCTTTGGTGCTAGTACTGCAAGTACTGCACATGGACTTAGGCTCTCCCTTATCAATCCTTAATAGCTCGTGAACTTATTTGTTTAGCTCTTCATTCTTTGTAGGAGTCATTCTATGGGTTGCCTTATTCGACAAACTGGCTCCTTGTATCAAATCCATTTGGTGAGTTATCTTCCTCATTGGTTGTAAACCTTCTAGTACATTATTAGAGACACTATCCTAAAATTGTTCCAACAGATCTAAGACTTCTATTGGTGTATCCTCACATTTCTTCTGGTTGATCTTAGAAATAAAATCAAAGAAATGACGCTCGTGCTTCATACCATCCAAAAATTTCCTACCATCTACCAAGAAAATTCTAGTAGTACTACATACCTTTTCTTCCACCTCCTTCAAGAGCTTCAACTTATGATGAACACCATCCTTTGTTAGGGAATAGGTGTTTGCATGGCCATCATGGATAGCACACCTGTCATACTGTCATGACCCTCCCAATAGCATATGACATGCATCTATCTGTATGATGCCACACAACACCTCATCATGGTAGTCTTCGATCTTGAACTTGACTAAATATTGGTCATTGAACAAAGCTCTATGGTCCTTCTGAAACATGCAATCTGATATGGATGTGGATGCCTTCTCCTTGTCAACTTCAAATTGTTAACAATCTCCTCTGAAAAAATATTATCAGTGCTTCCACTGTCAATAATAATATCACAACACTTACCTTCACACTTGCACCTTGTGTGAATAAAATCTTCCTCTGATATGGTTCTTTCTCCCCATTTAACAAGGTTCTTCTAACAACTAGGGTTTCTCCCCTTTCAACATCTTCAGAATTCTCAGACTGTGCATCTTCATCTACATGTGCAACTTATGCATTACCATTAGGTCTTCTATTGTCTGTCGTTGATGTTGTGTACACTTGTAGGCTCAATGCCCTTTTTCTCCACATTGGAAATAGGTTCCTCTTAAGCCTCCTCTTCCAAGTCCTTGTCTAGGTCTTCCTCTTCCTCTTCCTCTTTTCTCACCATTATTTTGGTCACGAGGGCAGTAAGCATTATCTCCTTTCTGATTTTGATTGGTGCATGCTTCTTCACTTTTCTATTGATCTTCATTTTGGCCTCCATAGGATCTTCCACTATTCCTTCTACCATGACCTCTTCCTCTTTTCTTGCATCTTTCAAATCTTTTATTCAACTTCTCTTCCACCTTTAGAGCAAACTGGTATGCATCTTCTATGGTGGTCATTCTGACCAGACTCAACTCCTCTTGAATACTTGGCCTCAACACATTAATGTAATGGACTAGCTTATCCTTGTTGGCCTATTCTAATAATAATCTTAAATAAAACTCTTCTATATACTCCTTAACAGACTTGTTACCTTGCTTCAATCCTTTTAGCTTCTTCAACAACTCCAACTCATAGTCCACAAGAATGAACTGCTTCTTTAGTTTGTCCACCATCTGATCCCATCTGGTAATCTTTCCTTTTCCTCTTCTATTTCTCTCTAAATGGATGTCTTTCCAACAAATTCTGGCATGGCCCTTTAACTTCATTTTTGCAAACTTGACCCATTCTGGATCCTCCACATATTCATACTCAAATAATTCCTCCATGTCATTTATCCAATTAATAATCTCTTCCAGATTTAGATCCCCAAAATAGGTAGAAACTTCAATCCTAGGCCTCTTTCTAATATTGGTGATGGCCTTCAACAATTTGACTTGCTCAGGTTCTCCTATAGCATCTTGTTTTTCTTCAGATGACTCTTTTTCTTCAGTTTCATCTTTGCTTTCTTCTCTTCTTCTTGGCTCAAATCCTCTTCGTGGCTACTCTTGTAACACATTGATTGGTCTTTGCAGGGCTCTAAAACCCTCTTCTATTAAAGCATTTCTCCCAGCACTGCCATGGTTCCTTTGTGGAGGCATTTTTGATTTCTATAGCAAACCCATAACCTCAGGTCATGGTGCAAACTGCCTCATGGTTGGCAATTTGTCTACACACTAAAGAACTACTACTCTAATACCAATTGATGAGGGGGTTAATCCCAAAACACACAACAACACATATTGCACATCAAAAATAGGAATGTTCTTTTATTGAACTGAAAAACACATTACATTATAGAAATGATAATCAAACCAGAGGATGCATACTCAACAGGCTGCAACACATTACAACTTCTTTCCTCTAGATTCTGGAACCTTCTGCCTTTTGTAGCTTCAAATCTACTAGGGTTTCTATTTTCCCTCCTTTTTCTAACTCCCCAATTTCCCCATTTCTCTACTACCCCAAAAGACTCTGAAAAAGATCATAAATAACCCTTTTTGGTACCTTCTAGCCAAAATTTTGAAATTTGTAACTCCCTCCAAAAATAAGTCAAATTCTGGGAGCCATAACTTTTGATTTGAGTGTCTAATTGATGAACCATTTGATGCGTTAGAAATCTTGTGAAGAGATCTATGCCCTTAGAATCCGCTTTTTTGATTCTGCCCATTTTTGGGGTTGTACAGGGCCTCCAAGTGCCTCATATTTGGCTTTGAAACCTTTTCAAGGGTTTTTAAAGAAACATAAACTTGAATATCTTTCAGCCCACACGTTATCTTTGGCCAATTCCTTCACCAAAGGTTATATTTTTCAATTTTGAAGCTTTGATTAAATTTTCATTTCCATGCATGCTCAAATTTAAACTTTCTAAAAATAGTAGTTTGTTATTTTAGCAGGTTGGAAATTTTGAAGGTTCGGCATCATTATTCAAGCAATTGGGTATCTAAATACCAAAATTGAAAGGAACATAAAACAAAATCATCATTTTTTGGGTGATGCAAGATTGCCCATACTTCACTGGATGCTCCTACATCACACGCACTATTGAGTGCAATATTACTTCTGTAAAAAAGTATGTGGCTACTTCATTGGAAATAGAGATTGTTTCCTCTTCAGTGGATGGTCATGGCTTTTATGTACCTAAGGGTGCTCTTTCTACTAAATCAAAATTACCTACAGAGAAGACTATGTTATGGCACCAAAGATTAATCCACATAGGAGAGAAGTGTCTAAGGATCTTGAAAAATACTTGAACCTTGTTGAAGGTCTTTCATATTGTAATCTTGAATTTTATTTTTGTGAGCACTATATTTATGGAAAACAAAACCATGTTTAATTTTACTCGAATTCTCACAAATCTTGTGGTATTTTGGATTTTATTGATTATTATGTGTTTGGCCTTGTTGATGTTCCTTTGATTGTGAAGTCTATTTATTATGTTTCATTTATTGATGATTCTAGCAGAAGGACATGGATTATTTTCTAAAGAGTAAATCTAAAGTTTTTAGTCAATTTAAAGAATTTAAAGTAATAGATGAGTTACAGACTAGAAAGAGAATAACATGAACTGATAATGGTAGTGAATATTTCTCTAATTATTTTGATAGATTTTGTAAAGATTGTGGCATACAAAGATAGAAGACAACTCCTTATTCTCCTCAACAAAATGGAGTTGTAGAAAGAATGAACAAGACATTCATGGAGAAGGCTAGGAGTATGCTTAGTGGTGTTGGTCTAGAATAAAAGTTTTGGGTTGAATCTATAGCCACTACTTGCTATCTATTAAATAGGTCTCCTACATCAATGCTTGTGGATAAAATACCTATGGAGGTGTGGTTAGGTCACAAGATTTCATTGAGACATCTTATAGTTTTGGGTTGTGAGGCATATGCACATGTGCCAAGGGAGAAGCAAAAACAGTTGGAGAACAAGGTTGTAAGATGTATCTTCATTTGTTACAATTATGGTGTGAAAGGATAAAGCTTTGGGATCTTATTGCAAAAAGGTAATATATAGTAGAAGTGTGATTTGACTTCCTTCTATGCATGAGAAAGTTGAATCAAGACCCCAAGATAGACAAGAAGTTGAGAAGAGCTCATCAAGCTTTGAATCTTCAAAAGAGGAGGAAGAGGAGGAGCAACCTCCACCTTAGCTTGTTTGAAGTTTTACAAGGCATAGACAACCACTATAAAGGTATGGGTATTATCCTGATGATTAGAGATGTATATTTTCTTTATTATTAATGGCATTTATGTGACCAAATATTGTCTAAAAAGCGGCAGTGGATTATTTCCAATTATTGTTAGTAATTATGTCAACTAAATTTGCCAAAAGTATGAGGCAACAAGCAGGGTTGTCAATAATACTTACATGTGATGTATGTCAATTGTGCACTGCATGTGTGATGAAGGGGTGTCCTGTAAGATACTACCCCCAGTTTTTTCCAAAATATACAATGATATAGCAGTGTTAGCATGAATTGCATAAACCAACTAGATGCCTCACACTTTCTGGTCAGCCAGATCCTAGGATGGGCAAAGTGAGAGCATACAGTGATTGGCTTACAAATGAATAACTATGCAATGAAAAAACTACAGTTCATCCACTGCGGCGGGCATCCACTTATTGTGGGGATTCACCACTTTTCAGTGGGTAGAAGAGCAGATGAACGAATTACAAAGCCATCCACTTGTCCAGTTGATGAACTGAAATCTATGCAAGAAGCATTGGGCATGAATGATGTAGTCTTGGAAACTTGCCATGGATGAAGAGATGGTGGACTTGAAAAAGAATGATGTATGGGACTTAGTACCATTGCTTGAAGGATGTAAACTTGTTGGTTACAAATGGGTGTTTAAAAAGAAGATTGGTTCATATGGTAGTATTGAAAAGTATAAAGCATGGTTGGTTATGAAAGGTTACTCCTAAATTGAGGTGGTTGATTATGGTGAGATTTTTCTCTTGTTGCAAAATGACATCCATTAGATTCTTATTATCTATTATTATAGCTTATGACTTAGATGTTGAGAAAATGGATGTGAAAATGGCATTCCTTCATGGTGATTTAGAGGAGGATATTTATATGACACAGCCAAAGCACTATGTGGTTAAAGGTAAAAGTCATTTGGTTTGCAAATCAAAGAAATCCTTGTATGGCCTGAAACAGAGTTCTAAGATGTGGTACCAAAAGTTTGATACATATGTGTTGAGTATGGGATTTAAGAATTCTAAATCTAATCACTGTGTTTATTTTAAATCTAATGGTGATATTTTCCTTGTTATTGCTTTATACATTCATGATATGATGTTTAATGACAAAGGGAAGGTTTTGATTTTAGAACTAAAATCTTAACTTTCAGAAAAGTTTGAAATGAAAGATCTTTGTGTGGCTAAACACATTATTGGGATAAAGAATAGAAAAGATAGAGTGAATAGAAAACTATGACTTAGCCAAAGTAAGTATGTCAATTTAGTTTTATAAAGGTTTAACATGCAAGATTGTAGACCATTGTTTGTTCCTATGACATTGAGAACAAAATCATCTATTTCACATTATCCTATATCCCCATCAGAGATGGGATACATGAGTAGATTGCCTTACCAAAGTGCAGTTGGAAGCCTAATGTATGTTTTGGTCTGTATAAGACTAGACATTACTCAAGTAGTGGGAGTTCTTAGTAGATACATGTCTAATGGGATGTAGTTCAAGGAGTCTTCAGATATTTGTAGGGTACCTCAAAGTATTCCTTATGTTTTCATGGTATAGGAGACACTTGTATTCCTTGGATATTCATGGTCATGTGGAGTTAGACTAAGAAAGTGATGTTGATAGCAGAAGATCCACCGGTGCTTATGTTTTTACTCTTTTTGATCATGCAATATGTTGGATGAGTAAGCGACAAGTTTTGATCACTTTGTCCACTACAGACATTCAGTATATGGCAACAACTCATCCCCGTAAGGAAGCCATTTGGCTTAAGAGATTGTTCAGACATTGGATTAAAATAGGGTGCAATGAAAATTTATTATGATAGTTATAGTATGATCTATCTAGTGTAGAACTTGACATTCCATGCCAAGACCAAGCATATAGATGTTCAATATCATTTTGTGAGAGATATGGTCAGGATGGCAGGGTTAAGCTAGAAAAGGTAGAGAGTTTGATGAATGTTGCAAATGCATTAACTAAGCCCATGAGTAGAGAGAACTTCAGATGGTGTTTGGAGTCTATGGGCCTTTTGACCCCTAACATTTGATTCCTAATGGTATGTTTCCCTTTGGCGCTTGAAAGGTATTCAACAAGTGGGAGAATGTTGGGAAATTAGGTGTCTCAACCTTGCAAATTTTCTATTATTATTTATTTATCATTTAATATTTCCCATAGTTAGTTACGTATTATTGTTATTATTTATTATTTAGCTCTTGCATAAATTGGTGCATTGGAATTTGATGTGGTAGTTATGCCAAGTGCAAATGCCTTATCTCAATGGAATGTTAATATTTTATTTTGACATTATTTTTAGAAAAATGGGACACCCTAGTTTTGTGGGATCTTATGATAGGTTGTAGGAGAAATTCTATGACATGTAAGAGCTAAATTTAGAGGGAGTTATTGGCAAATTTAACCAGTTGTAAGATGTTCTAAGAGGCATTTGTAAGAGCCTAATTTTAGATAGGAATCTTGCCTATTTGGGTACCACACCTCATGGGAGGCTTTGCACATGGATTTGTAAACCACAAATGGTTTCTAGGTTGTTAAAAGTCTATAAATTGAGAGCTTGAGGAGTAGTTTGTATTATGAGAGTTTGTAGACCTTACATAGGTGCTACCATAATGCTACCAAAATTACTCTGTCTATGAAAGATGGTGTATTACTCCTATAAAGACTTGCATTTCAAGTGTATTGTAATCTTATTTTAGATTTGATAAGACATTGTGTAGGTTTGGAATGTGGTGTTTTTCTCCCAAAAGGGTTTTTCCCACATAAATCATCGTGCTATGTTTTATTGCTTATTGATAATTTATATGTGTTTCTCTACTTTCTGTAATAACTTTCGATCTAATTTTAAGTTATTTGCATAACATCCCTCTCAAGGTTAGCATAGGGCGTGTGTAGAAAGATTGGGGACCAAAAAGTGGCCAAAACCACTTTTTAGTCCAAACAAGCCATAACGTGAGCAGGTTATAACGTGCTCGCATTATGGCTCGATAGTTACCGAGCCTAGGCTTGGTAACTACCAAGCCATAATGTGAGTGTGTTATAATGCACTCGCATTTTAAAGTAGTTAAAATGCAAATCCTTAAACTTCCTTCACTCTAGAGTAGGCTTATGTCTAGGAAGTGACCAGGGGTATATACATGAAATACAAATTTAATTTCTTATACTTTAATTTATATTTCATGTATATACTTTAAGGATGTTTGAGAGTGGTTTTGGATCTCTAGGAGTTATAATGCAAATTCTAGGTTTTGGAGGATTCTATAAATTTTTAGACTTAGTCAAATTTTAGGAATCAACAAACTCCTATCATCTTTTAGTTGTCTAAGGGTAGTTGTAACTATTCAAAAACATCATCAAACCTCTTCTTATAAAGAGGAGGACCTATTCTTATGCAAGACACCTAGCAAGGAATCCAAGAAAAATAATAAGTCAAGTTTAAGAAAGTGGTAGTCCTCTAAGCATTTTTTTAGGATATTTTCAAGCTTGAAGACCAAGTCTATATCTCTCCCTCTATCTCTTTATCTCTCTATCCTCCCTATCTCTTTATATATCTCTCTCTCTCATAAAACTCTCCTTCTCCTTGTTGGGCTCTGCATGGCCTGTCCTAATAGTAATCTTATAAAACTCTTCTGTATACTCCTTGACAGACTTGTTACCTTGCTTCAGTCCTTGCAGCTTCTTCAACAACTCCATCTCATAGTCCACAGGAATGAATTGCTTCTTTAGTTTCTCCACCATCTGATCCCATCTGGTGATCTTTCCTTTTCCTCTTCTATTCCTCTCTAACTGGACCTTCTTCCACCAAATATTTGCATGGCCCTTCAACTTTGTTTTTGCAAACTTGACCCGATCTAGGTCTTCCACATCTTCATACTCAAAATACTCCTCCATGTCATTAATCCAATCAATGAGTTGTTCTAGATTCAAATCTCCAGAATAGGTAGAAACTTTGATCCTGGGCCTCTTTCCAATCTTTGAAATGGCCCTCAACAACCTAACTTCTGCAGGATCTCCTGCAGCTTCTTGTTCTTCCTCAGATAGCTCTTCTTCAGCTTCATCCTCGCTTTCTTCTCTTGTTCTCGGATCAAACCCTCTCTGCAGCTCCTCTTGCAATGCATCGATCTGCCTTTGCAGGGCTTTAAAACCCTCTTCTGTCAAAGCATTCCTCCCAATACAATTTCTTCATGGAGGCATCTTGATCTTCGTAGCAAACCCACAACCTCAGGTCCTAGTGCAAACTGCCTCACGGTTGGTGATCTGTCTACACACTCAGGAACCCTTGCTCTGATACCACTTGATGAAAGGGGTAAATCATTAAACACGTAACAATAGAAATTGCACACAGAAATAGAACTTTCTTTTATTGATTTGGACAACTTATTACATTACAGAAGGTCAAATACAATCAGAGGAATCAACCCTCCACATGCTGCAACACATTACAGCTTCCTCTCGCAAGACTTTGGAATCATCTGCCTTCTGTAACTCCAAATCAGCTAGGGTTTCTATTTTACTGCCTATTCTTGACTCTACGTTTCCCCCCCTTAACTCTACTCATACCTAGGGTTTCCAAAAATGGTTATTAATAGCCTTTTTGGCAGCCAACAACCTAATTTTGAAATTTGCATCTCCCTCCAAAAACAGGTCAACTTCCGGGAGCCATAACTTTTGATCCGGGTGTTTGATTGACGAACCGTTTTATGCGTTGGAAAGATCGCGGAGTGCTCTATGCGCTAAGAACCCGCTCTGCCGGTTCCGGCCATTTTCGGGCCTGTACGGGGCCATTTAGTGTCTCAAACCTGAGTTTGAATAATTTTCAGGCATTTTTCAGGAAACATAAACTTTAATATCTTTCAGCTCGCAAATGATCTTTATGTGATTCCTTCGCCAAAGGTCTTATTTTTCAGTTATGTAACTTCCTGTAAATTTTTGCTTCATTTGGTGCCCAAATGCAAACTTTCTAAAAATAGTAGGTTGCTATTTTTAGCAGTTTGGAAAAACTGAAAGTTCTACATCATTATTCAAGCGATTATGGAACCAGAACCACAAATTTTGAAAAGAAATGGAAAGAATATCAACAATTTTGAAACACATCTTTTTTTGGGTGATGCAAGATTGCCCTTACACCATTGGTGCTCCTCCATCACTTATACTGTGTATTAGTTGCCAAGCCTCAGTATGCAGCTATCAGAACCCTTGTCTGTCAATGGTAACCTCATTTCATGCGCTTAGCAATGTTACCAACAACATTGATCTTACAACTAACGAACCGAACATATAAAATTATGATAGTGGCATCAATCACCGCATTGGGAAAATCAGAAAATTTGATCTAATTTGCAAAACTATAGGATTACAACCTTCAAATAACTAAGTCATTAGATTACTTGGTATGACACAATTATATGATATGGCTATTAGTTCTTTGTGAAATGCCCAATTTTGTTAGGAAATATAGGTACCTTTTTAAAGTTTATGCACACATTTTTTTGGATGAAAATGAAAATGAAAATGACAACCATCTTACTCGTCTTAAAGATTCATAAACCCAAACAAATAGTAGCATATCCTACAAACCTCAATCTTTCACATCTCTTCAAAAAAGTGATATGAGGCAAACCCTTGATTATGTAGCTTCAAGCCTGCTTCTTGTGGTAAAATGTTCTACAATTTTCTCGAATAAGATCCCAAATCTACTTAAAAGATTGTACTTCTCTTTCTCAAGTCCTATTAATTTCTTTGCAAATTTTTAACCCAAGAAGAGTCAAGTTTCCCTAAGTGATATGAAGAAAATTAGTACTTGTTACGATTGATGGAAAGATCAGTTATATGCTCCACCATTATTGAAATCATAGTACCAGAAATCACGATAAAATGACAATTAATTGTGGCTCATGCATGCCAATGGTTCAATTCAGATTGGATCACCAGCTTTTTCTTGTGATCACCAGCACAAATCCTAAGGTTATTAAATTGCCAATTTAATTGCAGTTTTCCTAGAAATTGCAATTTATTAGCATTTTTTTATCATTATTTAAATTGCACTGTTAATTTGCCTATAAAACGCTTGATTTTTCAATCTAAACATCATTTTTACATTGCAGATTTAGATTTTTCCAAAGTAACCAAACATTGGATGAATTGGGGCACACTCTAGGGCAATCATTCTTTAGCAAATATATGTTCCATTCTCATTCAGTTAGGGCCTAATTATTGCTTCATAGCCTTGATGATTGTGTTTATTGAAGAGTTGGGAGCTTGATTAAAAGTAATAAAATTATGAAAAATGTCATGCACCATGAAGGTCCCTATGGCCTCAAAGGCCTTTATAATGTGCAATGGGCACTACCCCCAAACCCCACAAGAGGCACTTCCCCTTCACCCTGCTGGGGGCTGCCTCCCCTAGATATCTGCTCTAGTTCAAAAAAAAAATTGTTTTGGGTTGCCTCAGATGGGGAAGCGGCATTTTTTTCCCTTTATTTAGCTTGAAATAACAAAACACTGTCTTTCCTCAAATTTTATTAACTTTTCAGCATTTTTTATTTTCCTAAGTTTTCCCTGATTAAATTCTGAATAATTGAATTACAATTATACTTTTGGTTTGCCAAGTCAATCGCACTCCCAGGTAACGCTGCTATGATTCAAATAGTCCACTTCTTTCATCTTGAGTGTATAATTGAACTTAGTTTGATAATTGAGTCATTGATTGTTGGATCCTAATGTTAGTCCCAGTTCTATTAGTATTATTGATTGAATTGAAACTTTGTGGGACTTCTCACTGTCATATTTACTGACTGTGCCTTTCCAATTAAGTTTTCCAAAGGTTGGCCTAGATTGAGAGTTAGTCCAATGAAGTTTTCCACCTCATACTATCCATTTTATAAAAGGGGCTAATTGTATGCCATGGCAATTTAACAGCCTTTCCTAACCCTTTTATATTTGCTTCAGCTCTTTAAGCAGCCACTTGATATAATTTTGCTGTATCTCTATCCAGAGTATCTATTTTCAGTTTGAGAGATGCTCTCTCCAATTAACACATTACCTGAAATGCATGAAAGAATGGCATGTTTTGACTTATCTGCCATGGTATCTCAAGCTTTTGTATGATGAATTTACTAGTTTAAAGAAAAAAATTAAATTAATCATGGCCCAAAGTTAACTGGTGAACAAGATCAATGGAGAACCTAGTGTGATGGTACTCTAATTACCCACCACTTTGCGCTAAGAAACCTAACCTTCAAGTGCATATTGTACAATATTCGCGGACATAGTATTCAAGATCCTAGTCCTGTGTGTTATACATAGATGTAAACATATCATTTTGAATCTTGACAGAGGGCAGCCTAGTCTTGAATTTCTGTATACATCTTTATTTGCTTCCCTACTAATCTTTCATGGTAAAAATAAGATACAAAACCAGCTACCTAATCAGATTCTTTACAACCATTAGTGACACTTATATACAGAGTCAGCCCTCTCTCCACCATATGCAGACTTACCTTAGCTGCACGCAGTAAGATTGACAACATGCACAAATGGTCAGACAACCTTGTAACACTAAACTGATATCTAGCTAGTAGTAATTCCTTGTCATTGCTGTTATAGTTTGAAATTTAGAAGTATCCCAAAGCACCTCCTGATTCACCTTAAAATTTGTAATTTGCTTTGCACTAAATTATCAGGTAATGTGAAGCACGTACTATTCTGTATTTAGTCTGACTTCTTAGACAATCTGAAGCATCCACAAAGGTTTCTCAAACACAAACCTCCTGAAAATGCTTAGGGCCTGTTATCAATGCAATAGTTTTTTACAGAGAAACACAATAAATCATTCAGTAAAAGGGCATTATAAGTATGTTTTGTTGGGGTTCTCTGTGATAATTAGAAGCTCTTTTTCTATTTTCCCTGTATGACTACTTTGTTGGGGGTTTATGTGATAATTAGAAGCTCTCTTTCGATTTTCCCTGTATGACTTTTGTTGGGGATTTCCATGATAATTAGAAGCTCTCTTTCTATTTTCCTTGTATGACTATTTTGTGGGGTTTTCCATGATAATTAGAAGCTCTCTTTCTATTTTCCCTATATGATTATTTTGTTGGGGTTTTCCGTGATAATTAGAAGCTCTCTTTCTATTTACTAATCCTCAACACAAGAATACTTCTCACATATTTTAATAAAGATTTATATGGCAATCTGAAAAATTCTCTCTTTTCCCTTGTTTTTTCCCTTCTCTTGTAATACAAAAGCATTGGCTTTACAAAATACAAAGAAGAAATGATATGCACTGCATCATATTGCTCGGCAAACACAGGTACAACCCAGATTCTCAATTATGAAGGGAGCTACAACTGAACAAGATACAGTTCTTTGTGTGGCGAATCTTCTAGAGCAACCAGAAAGAAACTTAAAAGATACATAACATTTTACACTTGAGGAAAAATTAAGTGATTGGAACTGCAAATAAATTTTTTTTGAAAAGGAATTATGCCCTCAAAAGTAGTGGCGGGATTTTAACTGGCTTTTGTTTTGTGGGTATGAGCCCTCAGGGTCTTCCACAAGTATCTTCCACTCGTCATATCCACAAATGTCCAGAACTTGTATACAATGGCTCCACTAATCTGTAAAATTCCACAAAAGCGTGAAAAGCAAGGGCTAATTTAATTTAGTTTGATATAAATATCAATGTCCACGAGCACCCGAAATTATCAATGGATTTGAAAAAGATTACACAGCTGAAAAACTAATAATAAAAAACTCAAGAACAAAATAAACATACAACACCCACAAACTCTAAAACATGAAATGACATATGCAATGCCTGAAAAACCCAATAGTGGAGTCTAACTAACGATTAAAAGGCTAAAATTTGTATATGCATACCCTTTTGAGTAGGGTCAATTTGTGGATGTCAACATCTGGTGCTGCATTGCCATTTCTAAGAAGTGGATCTTGTTTATGGTCTTCTTGATTTTTCTTGAGACCTCATTGTTTTCCAGGCAAAGTATGCAGCCACCCTGCCTGAAAGAAAAATCAGTGTAATCCTCAAGTGGCTTCTTCTATAAAGGGCTTGAAATTGGGATGACGCCTGTTCCTTCTGCAGTCTTCAAAGGGGCATGAATAATATGATTTGGTTGCCTTGGGCTTGTTGGACCTGAGGGCCTCCTAGGTTTTATATTGGTTGCCTTGGGATTGCATATGAATGCACACATTTCCATCTCGCTTGAAGCCTTTCCCATAGATCTCGCAGAAATGGGCATGGTTTGCAAAAATATCATCTTCGTTGATCTGAATAATTTCTTAGAAAATAGTTACCGGCCGGTAAAATTGAAAAATCGAACGGCGACAATGTTTTCCGGCATCCGACAATTTCCGGGAGCAAAAAGCTCCCACTGTAAGCCTATAGGCTAAATTATATATTAATAAAAACAATATACTTAAAACACTCCCACAAAATAATATAAAATAAAGGAAAAAAAAAAGGCATTTTCACCTTTTACATCACCTCCATTGTCTTCCATTCTAGAAATGATTGATCCCTTCAACGTGTCGGTAAAGAAAATATGCCGATCTTTTGTCGTTGTGGGTCTCTTGAAAGAGGTGGGTACCCATTCTTAATTATTCTAAAGAAGTAAAATTCAGCTTAAGGAATCTTAATAAAATAGGATATCTACCACTTCTAATAATTTCTAAACCCCACGATAACACGAGATAGATGGTTTACCTACGTGAGAAAGGACTTGATATCATAATCCACCAAACTTTGGATGGCTTGCATACCTACCCGCTTTATTCTCATACACGGTGACCGATATTTTATTTGATTGTCCTAAGAAACATATTCCACTCTACCTACCCATTTAACTATATCTTATAATAATAACTCTATCTACTAATTTGACTAAAGTATTAATTAAAAAAATTGTATGTGTTAAATTAGTTAAATTTAAACATAATTTTATAACTTTAATAGTTTAGTTATCAAATTTTAAAATGATATTATTGAGGTGTAGATTAATGTTTTTTTTAAAGTTTTGACTAATTTAACTAAATCTTATAATAATAATTCTATCTAATAATTTAACTAAAGTTTTAAAAATATTTGTCTACTAATTTAGTTAAATTTAAACATAATTTTATAACTTTATTTATTAGTTTAGTTATCAAATTTCAAAATGATATTATTGAAGTGTAGATTAGTGTATTTTTTGAAGTTTTGAATTCATTTATTTTTAATTATGTTTGGAGATATGTCAATTTAGTATTTATTCTAGTCATTTATATGTGAGAGTTGATGGAATCTATTAACTCATTCATATCTATCTACTCATTTTGGTCTTTGTCATTCATGCACTTCAATCGGTCTCTTTTTACTCCTTTGATATGATCACTATCACAATTTCATTCCTTAGATAGAGATGTTGGTGTGATTCTATTAGCTAAGTTTTTATTCATATCTCTCTAGTCCCCTACTGACCTAATTCAAATTTGTAACTGTTCTATATTGGCTTGCACACTAGTTTACTTGAATTGAGGTCTAGGTTGGCATATTTAAAGGCATGCTCTAGGATCATATGATCATTATAGAAGATTAGGAGAGAATGATATATCTATCAATAGAATAACTCCATTTGCCAATTTAAGACCCCATGAAAACTACACATGTTATGGATATTAAAATTATTAGGCAATTGAAGGAAATAACATTTATAATTATAATTTTGTAATAATAAAGGGTTTGCATGGAAAAGTCACATGTTCACACTATTAGGCTATGGTCCCATGGAGTGGGGCTACCTAAAATTTCTTAATTAATGTTGTTGATATTTTTAAGAATTCTTGACAATTACATGGTCTCATTAATTTTATAGCAACAACAAATGCTAACAAAAATTGTTGTGAATTTTAAAGAAGCCAATTATCCTACAAAATTTTTAGCTACACTTAATGTTTAAAATTTTAGCTAAAATTTTCCAAAAAATTGTTGATGCCATGTGGAAAAAAACTCCTAAATTAGTGGGATAAATTTCCAACCCCACCTCAAAAGTAGCCATTGAAAATATGACACCAAAAAATGAGAGGCTTGTATTTTTAAGGATAAGATTCCAATTTATTCTATAGCATTTTTTTCTTCATCTCATTAGACCTATCACTCCAAAAAAAATTAGGCAGCTACTGAACCTTCATTCAAGTTTAAGGCATAATTACCATTTTAGATCTTTTTCATTGTAAAATTCACATATACTTTATCCACAATACATATACAAACATATATAAAAAAATTAACAAATATAAAAAAAAAAACACATAAATAACCAACATATCAATTATATTAAAAAATTATATTCAAATTTTAAACCACACCCTGACATTTTATAAAATAATACATAAATAAGATTTTTTTAAATTTTTTTTTTAAGATTTGATCTTTTAAGCTCTTCCGAAGTTCTAGGGCTTTAAATTTGACGGTACACCCTACCTGTCAAGCAATTTTTTTATGATGGTTATCCATTCAAATGTACCCTTAAAATACTATGACATAGCTTAAATATCATCCACTTCCCAGTCAAAGGTTAAAATTGGACCAATAAAAATAGACAAATATTTACCACATTTTGTTGTGAATGAGGTGTAAAATTCTTATTGAGTGTTTGAACATTGAAGTGCATGATATTTAAGTAGAGTGCCTTAGTATAAGTAAATTCTATATAAACTAAATATATCTATCATCACAATTCTCTATTAATTTTGACAGTCTATCCAAAATCTCTCCTTTCACATGATACAATCTTTATAAAGTTTTAATTGTATTTTATGTAAAAATGCCTAAATACGGCCATACGGCCATAAAATTTAGGGCCCGCTTCCGGTACGAAGTAAGCTTAACATCAGGAAGCGTGATTTTTCGCTGCCAAATTAATCGACACGTCCATAGGTGACGTATGTCCAGCCAAGGGAAAAATATCTTGTTATTTCAACCTTCCCAGCCGACGGAAATCTTGTGATTCGAGCTCGTGGTCTCATCTGCCAGTCAGCGGCTTCCCTCCATCTAACCTTAATCGCTGTTGCTTCTATAAATAATCCTCGTAGTCCTCAATAAAAAATAAGATCTGAGTAAGAATGGCGGCAGTTAGAGTGCAATCACTGGCGGGGAGTGGAATGGCAAGCATACCGGCCGAGTTCATAAGGCCGGCACACGAGAGGCCCGGTTTCAACACAAATGGCCCTCCTGTGCAGGTTCCGCTCATAGATATGACCAATTTAAGCGGCCCCGCCCTACTCCGTGAAAAAACCATAGCGGAAATAGGAAGCGCCGCTAGTGAGTGGGGTCTTTTCCAAGTGGTGAACCATGGAATTTCTGAACAACTCATTCAACGCCTGCAGGCCGTTGGGAAGGAGTTTTTCGATCTTCCGCAGGAGGAAAAGGAGAGCTATTCCAACAATGCGGCGGCAGGTATTATGGAGGGTTATGGCACCCGACTGGCTCATAATATTGATGGAAAGCTGGAGTGGATTGACTACTATCTTCATATGTTGTGGCCTCCTTCCAGACGTGACCAAAAAACCTGGCCTCGCCACCCTTCCTCTTACCTGTACACAATTCTTCCTCTCTTCCTCTTTACTTAATTTCTACTTCTGTTGTCCTTAGCTGCATTCTTCTCAGTTTCATTCATTTATTTTCATCAATTTTAGTTTTAATTTATTTTTCTTAAAATAGTCATCTAGATTATTTTAGCTTTAATTTACTTCTCAATGGGCTTTTGGTCTTGGTCTACTAGTAAAATTAAATGTTTTTGAATGAGTCCAGCAAAGATCAACTCTTATTAAGTGCAAGGCCCCACACATGACTTAAATTTGACAATCAAACAATTTTTTTATGACAGTTATCTATTCAATAGTGCTTTCAAAAACTATGACATACTTTAGTATAAGTAAATTATATATATATAATAATTAGCCGATAGGCTTTTATATGTGAGCATTATAGTGCTCGACCGGAAAATTTTCTAAATTCGTCCGTTGTCGTTGTTCCTATCGGCGTATTCCTTAAACCTCCTACGGGTGCAAGTGCTAGTCTTATATAAATTTTGACAGTTTGTCCAATATCTCTCCTTTCATATGATAGGGTCTTTTCAAAATTTCGGTTGCATTTTAAACTAAAATTTCTAAATACAACTATACAACTGTCAAATTTAAGTGCTGCCCCCACACTATAAAATATAAAATTGTTACTTATTGTTTGACTATTTATTTATTTTAATTATTAAATGATCTTTTTTACCATTTATATAAAATATAAAATTACTACTTATTGTTTGACTATTTATTTATTTTAATTATTAAATGATCTTTTTTACCACTTTATATATACATATAAGATGAGATATTTATTTTGATTTTCTCACTTTTTTATTAAAAGAAAAATAAATATTTTTTTAATTATATATTTTAATATTTATTTTGATTTTCTCACTTTTTTATTAAAAGAAAAATAAATATTTTTTTTAATTATATATTTTAATTTGTTTAAGTTATAATTGATTAACTATAATATTCCTTTTTTTTCTTTCTTTCTTTAGAGATATTAGTTAATTGTGGTTTCTATTGAGAAATTTATAATATTTGTTATCAAAAATTTAAAAAAAAAAAAAAATTATCTTTGTAATTATCCATAAATATATGGTTTAAAGTATTTATTTTATTTTAATTAAATAGGTTCTTATTAAAAAAAAAAAAAACACTCCACTTGCTCTTTAAATTTGTTTACTTTTAATCTTAGACTTGAGTAATTTTTAATTATTTTGTATGTTCCTTTTTTTATCATGATTTATAGTTCAATAACTTCTCTATAAATATAGAATTCAATTATTTATTTTAATTTTAAAAAATAACAATAAATCAATATGCAACTAAATTTCTATGAAAAAATATAATGTAATTAAGTCTTTTATTTTTTTGAATCACTTTAGAACAATGACTATTCAATTTTTTATTTTCATAAAAATATACTAAATTAATATGCAACTAAATTTCTATGAAAAAATATAATGTAATTTAGTCTCTTATTTATTTGAATCACTTTAGAACAATGACTATTCAATTTTTTAAAAAATATACTAAATCAATATGCAACTAAATTTCTATGAAAAAATATAATGTAATTTTGTCTCTTATTTATTTGAATCACTTTAGAACAATGACTATTCAATTTTTTATTTTCAAATAATTATACTAACTTTTGCTTATATTGTAAATAAGTGAACAATGCAAAATAGTTTATCTATATTTTTTAGAACTCAAATATATTATTTAGTTATTTATTTTAGTTTTTAAAAAATATTAATAAATCATGCAACTAAGTACTATATGAAAAATCCATGTTTGGTGAGGTTTAGTGTTTTTTAACAAAATTACATAAATGAATTCAAATTTTAAGTGATTAATAGGCATACTCACTTTTAATTCTATTACAGAGAAGTGAATGATGAATATGCTAGAGCACTTTTAGAAGTGGTGAACAAGTTGCTTTTAGCCTTGTCTCTTTATCTTGGTGTGGAAGAAAACACTATGAAAGAAGAACTTGGTGGTGAAGATTTGGAGATGGAGATGAAAATAAATTACTACCCACCATGTCCTCAACCAGAACTTGCTTTGGGAGTAGAAGCCCACACTGATATGAGTTCATTAACCCTTCTTGTGCCCAATGAAGTTCCAGGTCTACAAGTGCACAAAGAGGGGCATTGGGTTGGTGTAGAGTACATTCCGAATGCTATCATTGTCCACATAGGAGACCAATTGGAGGTTATTTTATTACTTCTCTTAATTTTTTTGCTTTTTTATAAATTTATTATATTTTTCTTATGGTGATAGTAATGGTGCAGGTTTTGAGCAATGGAAAGTACAAGAGTGTTTTACATCGTAGTGTGGTGAGCAAGGACAAAGTGAGAATGTCATGGCCAGTATTTTGTACTCCTCCCCCTAATAAGGTCATCGGCCCCATGAAAGATTTGATTGATGAGAAAAATCCTCCCTTATACAATGCGAAGACTTATGCAGAGTTCAAGCATCGTAAAATTAACAAGTTGGAACAGTAAAAGTAAGTCTTGCAAGTGGTTTTAGGGCTTATCCTATCTTATTTGCAATGCCCAACACCAAATAAAAATTATAATCTTCTACAAGGTGTATTATTCATATTGAAGTGAATTCTCACTATGGAAAGTTATAGATTTTCTTAGTGGCATATTAAATTGCCATTAAACATTCATTTAGCCTTAAATTACTAAATATTGTCCATTAACTTATTGTTACTTATTATTCCATACTACTAGTATTATAATTAAAATAAATGTTCTTGTTATAGTAAAGAACATTGTAATTTTTTTGGGGGATAACATGTTAAAATGAATGATGGTGTATTATTTTTAACACTTGTATATGAAGGTGTAAGTATTTTGGCTTCTCATTAAGTGAGAGCATGTAGATTTATTCGTATATGAAGATATAAATCTTAAAAATTATTAGAAGGTATTGTAAATGAATGGTAATTGATAAGAATTTTCACACAAGGTTTTCAAAATAAGAATCAAGAAATATTAAGAAAAATATTTCAAATTATTAAACAATGTTCATATGTACATGAGTGAGTGCACATACAAATAATATTGTTTACTAGAATTTATATATATGAAAACACATCATGTATGTAAAATGGTGTAAATTTCAAAGTTGACTTTATATTTATCTACATATATTAAGGAATCAATGTAAATATATACATATGAATATATAAATACTCTTTGTTGTACTTATACAAAAAATTTCTTCTTAAAATTTTGAAAAGAATACATATATTATGACTATTAGATAAATGTATTAAAATTTATACCTCATTCATACACAAAAAGTGGAAAATAGTTGTCTTGCCTCATCCACATACACATCAATTAAATAAACTATAAATAACTTACCTAATTTATATATTATATAGATTTGGAGGTTGACTTCAAACCCATTTAAAACCACAACAAAACATTATATTATTTCTCAAAATTTATAATCTATAAATTATATACTTCCCACAATTTTTAAAAATCATATAAATTTATATTAGACAAGTAACAATATCTTATATTAGCACTTGCATGATTTAAATAGTTGTCCTACCTCATCCACATACACAAGTGGTAAATGGTTGTCCTACTTCATCCACATACATAAGTGGTAAATAATTATCCTATTTTTATTAGTAAAAAAATGATTTTAATTGCTGAATCACTTATATTGAAGAATAGTCTAAATAACTATTTCAAAATTCTTTCTTTTCAAGAAAAATAAATTAACAGTTAAATTGATGAAAATAGATGAATGAAATTGAAAAAAATATAATTAAAGGACAACTAATTCATATCAATTAAATGAACTATATATAACTTACCTAATTTAAATATTATATAGATTTATAAGTCAAAAATATATCATCTTCAAACCTATTTAAAACTACAACAACACATTACATCATTTCTCAAAATTTATAATTTATAAATTATATACTTCCCACAATTTTTAAAAAACATATAAATTTATATTACACAAGTAACAATATCTTATATTATTTCCATTTGCCTACGAACACATATAATGATTAAACCTAAGTCAAAAGTAGTGGCGAAAATAATGAAATGTGATGCATAAGTAAATGCAAAGAAAAGAGGAAGTGTACATGTGGCGAGGCCAGGTTTCGAAGCCGGGTCTGGAAGGAGACCAAAACATATGGAAATGGCAGTAAATCCATTCCAGCGTTCCATGAATATTATGGGCCAGCCGGGTGCCATAGCCCATTGTTGGAATAGTTCTCCTTTGTCTCAGCTTCACGCCTTTTATTGATTGCACTGAGAGGATTATTTAGAGAAGCAACAAGGAGGAGGGTGCGCAACAGAGAAGCCGTTGACTGGTAGATGAAACCAGTCGTTCAAAAATATTTTTCCCGGCCAGAAACCATGAACTCTGAAAGTCTTTCCGTGAGCATTACACATTTACAAATTTTACTTAGAAAATGGAAGGAAATAACAATTCTACATTTTAAATTAATATTTAATAATAAACATTTTTTTCTCACTAAATTAGGCTTAAAGGAGCCATACCTTGATATATTAACAGTAAAGAAACATGTACAATATTCTGACTACTCCATAAGAAGGCCACAAAATACTAATCTACTGGTTTACAGATTATACCAAAATTTTGTAAACAATTGTATACATTATAATATAATATATGTTTATCTACTCTTAAATTTGCATGCGCGATTCCCCTTCACCCATGCCACCATCCTCGTCTATGCCGGAGCTATCCATTTCCATGACAAAAGACCAGTTGACCTTAACAATATATCTAAAACTCCTGCAATCACCTTGAGGAACTCAATTGGTGCTTTCAAGCATTGTCATGTTCACCCATAGCCCTCACTATGAATGGAACCCATGGTCATGTGTACTGTGGATTGATTAGTGGCCAGAGACCTTGGCTAGGAAGAAACCCCAAACTTAAGACTGCATCATCCACCCCCTTCTTCAAACCACATAGGCACCATGGTTTAATGAGCATCTCAACCACCACTTAAACACTCTACTTAAATATCATCCATTTCAATGGTCAAATAATCAATAGCAATTTTACAACTCATTCACAATAAAAAGTGTTAAATATTTGTCCTACTTTTATTGGCCAAAATTGACCTTTGACTATTGAAGTGGATGATCTTTAAGAACAGCCCCACTTGAATTGTCTCTTTGGGTTCTCTCGATTCCGAAAACGCTCTGATGAACATCGAGGAAACATCTGTATTTATGCGGTAGCGATGGTTTGCAGAGATAAAGGAGTCTCCTAGAACCATTTTCGCTGCATGAAGCACCACCATTGCCTTAGAATTGAATACTTTCTTCAGACGTAGCTCCATCACCTCTCCCCAAAATGCAATTTGGCATTTTTCTCCTTTAGGCGAACTGTTGTATCCATGATCTCGCAAAGTATTACCCATTAAGTAGAGCCATAGGATTTAAAAACTGTTCTTGGCTGTCCACATGACATTTCCATTATTACACATGCTAGGTTGAAATAATGGTGCAGTACTCATCCATACGAAGCATAGCTTCTTCCACTGCAACATACACTGCTATGATCGCACGTATTTATATCCATCATGATATGAAGGACAAATCAAGAACGAAATGGACTGCCACGTGCAAGGGGAGCTGTCAAAGTAATATTCCTGCATCATCTCAAATGCCATGTTTGTCATTTTGTTAGCTACCTTGTTGGCTTCACAGAAAACATCCTCCACCTTGAGTTCTTCAAATTCACTAAGCAATTCCTAGCACCTTTGGAGCATGTTGTTTAATTTCCAATTAAGGGTTTGCCTATTGCGGATTGCATGGATGATAATTAGAGAATCCCCTTCAATGTGTAATTTTTGAATCCTAAGATTTTTACATATTTGGAGCCCCATTATTACTTTTTGAATTTTTGTTTCATTATTGGTTCCAATTTCCAATTTTTTTTGATGTGCCAATTAAATCTCCCTTGTGATCTCTAATAAGGCATCCAACGCTAAATTGTCCTGGGTTGCTCCTAGATGCCCGTCAAAATTCAATTTCTACCATCCTACTTCACGTGGAGTCCACCTCGCTTCATCCCTATGTTTAGTGGATGGATGAACTATGCCCCCCAAATGAGGGAATAATAAACATAATATTAATATTAATAAATATTATAGATATCTTAAATATATCTATTAAAAAATACTATTATGTCTACTTAAGAGTTATTGTATTTTACTTTAGAACTATTTTATATACTATATACATACATGGACACATAAATTTTAATTTTTTAAGAATTATTTATTTATGTAGACAAAACTTAATAGCTATTTTATTTTTCTATAATAATGTACTAAATCATACAAACCATGCCCAAATTTTTAAATTACTATATATATATACATGGACACATAAATTAAAATTTACTTTATTTTAATTGAAAACCTATTTTATTTTTGTATTGTAATGCAATCAATTATAGAGATTTATATAAATATTATTTTTAATATCTATCTATTCATAAAAGTAAGTAGATAGATAAGAAAAGACATACATGATATTTATTTTAACATTTAATAAAAAACTAGAACTAGTAAATAAAATAAAGTAATTCTTCAATAAATAAAATAACTCTTAACTAAATAAAAATAGCTCTTCAAATAAAAACTAGTATTTTATTTGTATATATTTTCTTTGTTAACAGATAAACTATATACAAAATAATATTTGATTTTCTAAATTGGTTATTCTTTCTTTCTATTTTTATATGTGCCTTATTAGTGAGGATGATGGTATGTTCCTTGATTACACCATCCACCAAAATTCAAATCTCTAGGAAATGTGGAATAAGGATAATGTTGGATGGTGCCCTCCATGCTAGATGGTGCCCTAGATGACTTTAAAGTCAAATAGCTTTAAAACAATCTTGTGGGTGACATAAAACTGTCAAACAACCCAAGAAAGAAGAAGAATGATTTGAATTTTGGAATGATACAAGTTGGTGACATACTAAAGGGACTTGAGGGTCATAGGCAGGTGAGGCATGTCCAGATCCACTCTATTTTAACATCATCTGCTTCCATGATTAAACAGTCAATAGTAATTTTACACCTCATCCACAACAAAAAGTGGTAAATATTTATCTTATTTTTATTGGCTAAAATTGACTTTTGACCGTTGAAGTGGATGATGTTTAAGAATAGCCAGTGGGGCTGTTCTTAAAGATCATCCACTTCAATAGTTAAAGGTCGATTTTGGCCAATAAAAGTAGGACAAATATTTAACACTTTTTATTGTGAATGAGGTGTAAAATTGCTATTAATTGTTTGACCATTGAAATGGATGATATTTAAGTAGAGTGTTCAAGTGGTGGTTGAGATGCTCATTAAACCATGGTGCCGATGTGGTTTGAAGAAGGGGGTGGATGATGCAGTCTTAAGTTTGGGGTTTCTTCCTAGCCAAGGTCTCTGGCCACTAATCAATCCACAGTACACATGACCATGGGTTCCATTCATAGTGAGGGCTATGGGTGAACATGACAACACTTGAAAGCACCAATTGAGTTCCTCAAGGTGATTGTAGGAGTTTTAGATATATTGTTAAGGTCAACTGGTCTTTTGTCATGGAAATGGATAGCTCTGGCATAAACGAGGATGGTGGCATGGGTGAAGGGGAATCGCGCATGCAAGTTTAAGAGTAGATAAACATATATTATATTATAATGTATATAATTGTTTACAAAATTTTGGTATAATTTGTAAACTAGTAGATTAGTATTTTGTGGCCTTCCTATGGAGTAGTCAGAATATTGAACATGTTTCTTTATTGTTAATATATCAGGGTATGGCTCCTTTAAGCCTAATTTAGTGAGAAAAAAATGTTTATTATTAAATATTAATTTAAAATGTAGAATTGTTATTTCCTTCCATTTTCTAAGTAAAATTTGTAAATGTGTAATGCTCATGGATTCATTTAAATTGGCAAATAAAGTTATTAGTCCATGCTTAAGCAAGGGTAGTAAAGTATTTATTTCTTTTGGAGCTCCTTCACCATTTTTCAATTTCATTCTTTTGCTCAAAAGGGTACAAATATGACTGAATATTAGGAGGGTGGCTACTTGGGATGAGGGGAATGGAATGGTCATGGGACCTTGGAGGGGTCAATCCTTTGGCTTCCTCAAATACTATTCAATTCTTATCAATGAGGCACTACAAATCTAGCGAAGGATAAGGAGGAGGAAGAGTTTGACCCTCTAGAAAGTGAAATTTCTCTAGAATGCCCTTCTTCAAGAATTTTTCCATATGATTGGAGTTGACCATTTAAACATCTCCTACCCTCAGTCCTTGTAATGCATACTCTTGGCCATCATGGTAGAATTTGAGCCAAAGATGGGAGTAGTCATGAGTGATCAATACTAAGGTTTGCAACCACTCAACACTTAATACCACATGTACACCCCCTATGGAAAGAGAAAACATATTTGTGGTCAATTGATAACCCCCCAATATAAGCTTGACATTGCTACATCTAAAAATTCCTCATAATCACTAGGCATTGTGGCAGAGTCAATTAGATACAAGCATTCCTCACTACATTTGTGACCCTTTTGCCATTTTTGATGACAATTGTAACACAGTCCCTTAGCCTTTTTCTCTGTCATCTCTTCTTGAGAGAGTTTGTGAATTTTGGAGGGTTTAGCTCCTTTATTTGATGTCTCCTTTTTAGTTTTGAAAGAGTAGGAGGAGCTAGCTAGTTTCCACCGGGGTACCAATTTGTCTTCCACAAGGTGTGCCAAGGCCAAAGCATTATCATTCAAAAAATATTGGGAGATAATTAGAGTAACATGTCTAATATCCTAGGGTGTCACTCCTTCCTCTCAACACTTGTCTCATGTGTGATGATATAGGGACCAAATTCAAAGATCTATCAAAAGTTCCTATATTACTAGAATTGTCAAATGAGAAATGTAATAAAAATGACAAAACAATGGGAAATAGAATTTGGTGGGGTTGCATACAAGAAATGAATTAGAAATGGTTCATATATATTAATTAATTTAAATTATTTATACATAATGAATTCAAAAAGTATTATATCAAAGATAGAGATGTTTATGTATTTCTTTTCATTTATTTTATGAAAACTGCAGAACCCATTAAGTTAATCATTTTCCCCATTATGAAGCCAACCTTGTTTTTTCTCTATATGAGAAGGTACAAAGCAAAAGAATCACAAGCATCTACGCATGTTATTGTTCATGGTAGTTAGGATAAAAAGCATTATGATAAAGATGACATAGGCAATGGAAATAGTTAGCACTTGAGTTCGCCCAACTAGTTCTTCACCACCACACATAGTTCCTTTGAATATATCATTATGAGTTGCTTCACAAATTCTATTTCCTTTACAAAATGACCTTTCAATTTTCATAAGGCAAATATTAAATAAAAAAATGCCAACTAGCCTAATGCTCCTCACTCTATTGGTAATTGGGTTGAATAAATTGTGGACAATATACTTGTAAAAATATCATTATAATTAAAGGTTTTCATTAACAAAATATGATGAATGATGATGGAATAGAGACAAAATTAAAAATCTCTGCTGTTAAAAATAAAATTTTAAATTTAACTTTTAATCCAAAGAGTATACAAAATAGGTGTATTATTTTACACACGGAGGAAAAGCTATAAGAGTTCCCCTTCAAATGCTTGTCTAGAAGGGGATGGACTTATGTATTAATCCTAAAATTGAGAATCATATAAGAAGTTAACGCATTTCAGTGATTATTTACTTTGTTACATAATTATCTAGAAATTATACATTTGTTACATGAAAAGATTTTGATTTCTTAATGAGTTAAGGTACGGTCTGTAGCGTTTTTCTTTTCTGCCATTCTTACAAAGCATTCATTTATCATGTAAATCCCATGTATTCCTCGTGCAAAAGAATAAACGACAAAAATATCAGGGAAGGCACCGACAGATTGAACTCGTGATCTCATCTACCAGTAAACGGGTTGTCTGTTGCGCACCACGCTCCTTGTTGCTTCTATAAATAATCACTCCTCTCTCTGCACAATCAGTAAACAGAGTGAAGAAGAATGGCAGCAGTTAGAGTGCAATCCCTGGCGAGGAGTGGGATGGAGAGAATACCAGCTGAGTTCGTAAGGCCGCCACACGAGAGGCCCGGAGCCAACACAAATGGCCCTCCTGTGCAGATTCCGCTCATAGATATGGCCAATTTTACTGGCCCTGCCTTCCTCCGTGAAAAAGTCATAGCGGACATAGGAAGCGCGGCCTGTGAGTGGGGGCTTTTGCAAGTTGTGAACCACGGAATTTCTGAGCAACTCATCCAACGCCTGCAGGCCGTTGGGAAAGAGTTCTTCGATCTTCCGCCGGAGGAAAAGGAGAGCTATTCCAACAATGCGGCGGCAGGTATTTTGGAGGGCTATGGCACACGCCTGGCCCATAATATTGATGGAAAGCTGGAGTGGATTGACTACTTTTTCCATCTGCTGTGGCCTCCTTCCAGACGCGACTTCAAAACCTGGCCTCGCCACCCTTCCTCTTACATGTATACTTCCTCTTCTCTTTCTATTTACTTCTGCATCACCAGATTTCATTATTTTCAGACTTCTGCTGTGTATACTTTATTTGATCCATATATAGAATCTATTTAGTGTTCTTGTAATGAAATTATACCAATGATTTCAAATTTTGAGTGACCAAGAGTTATATTCTCTTTTGATTCTATTGCAGAGAGGTGAATGATGAATATGCTAAAGCACTTTTGGAAGTGGTGAATAAGTTGCTTTCAGCCTTGTCACTTTATCTTGGTGTGGAAGAACACGCTATGAAAGAGGAACTGGGTGGTGAAGATTTGGAGATGGAGATGAAAATAAATTACTACCCACCATGTCCCCAACCTGAGCTTGCTTTGGGAGTAGAACCCCATACAGACATGAGTGCTTTGACTCTTCTTGTGCCCAATGAAGTTCCAGGGCTCCAAGTGCATAAAGATGGCCATTGGGTTGGTGCAGAATACATTCCTAATGCTATTATTGTCCACATCGGAGACCAATTGGAGGTTATTTTATTATTTCTCTTCATTTTTTTTTTGCTTTTAAAATTTCTAAATTTTATCTCACAATGATAAAAATGTTGTAGGTTTTGAGCAATGGAAAGTACAAGAGTGTTTTACATCGTAGTGTGGTGAACAAGGACAAAGTGAGAATGTCATGGCCAGTATTTTGTACTCCTCCTGCTAATAAAGTCATTGGCCCCATGAAAGAGTTGATTGATGAGAAAAATCCACCCTTATATAATGCCAAGACCTATGCAGAGTTTAAACATCGTAAGATCAACAAATTGGAGCAGTAAAAGTACAACTTATAAGTACTTTAAACTCGCCCCATCTCATTTAAATGCCCAACACCAAATAAAAATTATGATCCTCCAATAAAAGGTGTATTGTTATTCACGTTGAAGTCAATTCTCACAATGTGAAGTCTTGGATTTGCCTAGTGGCATATTGATTTACTATTAAACATTAAATATTATCTTTAAAATGTTGTTACTTAGTATTGGCAATGGTAATCTTCTTATCCAATAATAGTATTATGATTCAAACAAATTTTCCTATTAAATAACATTATGAAATCTTTTTGGGAGACAATGTATTAAATTGAACCATTTTGCATCTTTTAAAGTTGGACTTGTCTATAAATGAATGCAAATATTTTAAAGTGAGATTATCTAGAATTATTCATATTGGAAAATATAAATTTGGTGAACTATTAGAAGGAATTGTAAATGAGTGGTAATTGATAAGAATGTTCACATTAAGTTCATTAAATAAGAATAATGATATATTAGAAAAATATTTGAAATTATTAAGCAATGTTCATATGTACATGGGTGGGTGCATGTATACAAAATAATTTTAATTACAGATACCCAATTAATTGAATTTACATATAAGAAAACACATCATGCACTTAAAAGAATGTGAAGTCCAAAATTGAATTTATACCTATAGACATACATTTAAGGTATCTTGATGTACATATATGAATAAATAAATATAATCCTTGATGTGAATAAAAGGCCCAAAAAACTATAAGAGTCACCCTTCAAATGCTTGTCTAAACGAGGATGGACATGCATATGTATTAATGAATTAACTAAAATTGAGAATCATATAAGAAGTTAATGCATTTCAGTGATTATTTACTTTGTTACAGAATTATCTAGAAATTATACATTTAAATTTAATTTTCTTAATTCTATGTCGTAGGTGGGCACATGAAAAGATCTTGATTTCTTAATGAGATAAAGGTACGCTTGTAGCGTTTTTCTGCTACTCTTAGAAAGCATTCATATATCATGTCAATCACATGTATTACACGTGCAAAAGAATAAACAAAAATATCAGGAAAGGCACCGAAAGATTGAACTCGTGGTATCATCTAACAATGTAAAGTCTTGGATTTACTTAGTGGCATATTGATTTACCATTAAACATTAAATATTATCTGTTAAACAACGTACATAGAAAGTTGAACAACGTGGAGAGAACTTTACAACGTCATTGATGATTTCAGAGAACAGAAAAGCAGGATACGCTGTAATCTCTTCTGACATTCACTTTTATTTAGTGGTGACATTACCGACTGTTATTTCAGCGCACATTTTCTTAACAAAGAAAGAGACGAGTTTCATGCCAATCATATAATTCGATGGTTGTGGTAATGTATTACATCAACTTTATTGCTGGATTGTCTCCAATTTTTTTGAGCTCTCCATCGAAACTCTGGTATGTTTACCACCATTTTATAATGCAGTGCTTTCGATTTCATAAGTCCTCGTTATGCCTTTACGCTAGTTGAAAGGAGAAGTGGTTTTTAATTGTCTGCCAGTGAAGTCTTGGATTTGCTCAGTGGCATATTGATTTATCATTAAACATTAAATACGAGCAGTTGCACGGAATTTATGAGCAACGAAGTAGTCCATATGGTGAAATGTTACATAAGTTTATTTTAAATAAGAATAAGAATATGATCATGCTAGAGTAATGGGGCTTTGATTCTTTTTTTCTGGTCAACGATCTACATTCAAACAACTAAGGAAAATTCATTAGAAACATAAAGCCAGACACAGAAGCAGGAAAAGATAGAGCAGAGCATTGTCTCAATTCATACAATTTTATAGCTAGGTATTGATTATGAGATTTTTTAAATATTTTTTTATAGGTTGATATATCCGTAATTTGATTTAAATTGTTTGTTTCTTTTTTAAAATTACTTGCATCAGAAGACTATAAACACTATTGACAAAATGTTTTGATTGTAAAACTACCTGCATCAGCCCATTTTGAGTTTTTGTTAAGGTTGAGCATTGTGGATATGGATTTGTCATGTCACTTTCATTGATTGCATTGGTTTCTAATTTTTGTGTGTGCACGTTATGATGATTTTCACAAGACTTATAAGACAAAATGAAGTTCAAACAACTTATTCTCATTGATCTAATTATTCTCTTAATTTTAGTACCATATTTAGGAATTGCATTGCAACATACATCTTGAAGTTTTTTGAATTTCAAGGATACATGAGCAAATGGACGAAGTCTTCTACATTTTAAACAGACTCTTGGAAATCGCAAATGATGTATACATTGAAGGCTACAAAGCATGCAAGTTAGGTCTTCAAATTTAGTGCTATTATTCAGATGGTGATTACTGACTTTGTAATAGGATGTATTAGGTTTGGCTGACATGGCTTTTAGTGCCCTTTTTAATGTGTTTCTAGCATTAAGCTGGATATCCGCTTAAAAAAATAAATAAAATTACAAGTGGTAAGCAGCAGCAACTGGTCCCTAGCTGTCACTGCTCTTTAAAAAAATTATCCGCATTGTTTTTACTTATGTCACAATGTTTGAGTTTGTGTTTGAGTTTGGCAACGATAAAACTCAGATTAAGTTTGTCAAAAAATAAAAAATAAAAAAAACATGATTACATTCGACTAATATAAATTTGTAAATTTTTTAAATATAAAGATATATCCATAAAATTATCAAAATAAATAAAGATTAGTAAATATATTAAATTTTATATATTAAATATATTAATAATTAAAGATCTAAATTTAATTATTTTTTAAATATTGAAGCTTTGAAAAACCTTTTAATTATTTGTCAAAAAGAATTATCCTTGTAAGTGAATGGCACCACATAATAGTCAAGTTTTTCAAATTTGACAATCAAATAATGTTTAAAATGCTAAAAAATTGAATGATCGAGCACATTTAAATGACATGTTTCTAGACGCATGACAAGATGGCTACAAGGGAATGATTTTTCTCTTTTTGCACAATGAAAATATATAATTAAGTTTATATTCCTTAGATGTTGAGTGTTTTAAGGGCTAATATTGACAACTGAGAATTACAAGACAAGGTTGAAAACTAATTCCCATTTTAAGGCATGTAATTAGAATAAGTACCTTGTCAAGGGTTTCCTTTTCTTTTGTACACAACATAAGATTCTTCCATCCATTATTTTTTGTATAGATTCATTGGTTTTGACCTACGTTTCCATACTTAAATGAGAAAGCTACCCGCCTGATTATATTGGCCAACTCATTGATAGACTTGAAAAGTTTAAAATCCTCATTTTGTTTTGTTTTTTCATTTTGTCCAGCCTTACTAAAATTGTAGCCACCAACAAAAATCCCATTTCGACCTAATGAACACCTCTAATGACATTCAACACTGATATGACCATGCTTCGTTTATCTCCAGAGAAGTATAATATTTGCACAATGCATAAGAAATAAACCTAATAACAATTCCTTGGAAACACCCTTAGGGGAACACAATTTTAGAGATAAAGCTTTTGCTAAGAATTATTGTTTACCTAATTGTGATCCAAAAAATTACTTGTGCTTTTACATCTTGGAATAAAAGGAGCAAAAAAGACATGGGTGGAGGTAGTAAATGTTATTTGATCATTAGGATGATATAATTAGGTGTTCAAGTTGGCCTAGGTGTTATCCAAGGCATAAGTATAGTATATATAGGAAGTAGTAAGTGTTATTTGATCATCATATTGTAAATTGTGTTCTTATTAGAGATATTTGGAGGATTACCCCTCGAACTAGGTTATTTTTGCAAGCAACAGCCCCATGTAGGTTAAAGTTTGAGCTTTTGGATTAGATTATTGTTGTCTTCATAGAAACTCACCTTGTGACACATGCCATCCTTTTGGCTTAACTGATGAACACAGATTGTATTTATCAAGTCAGTGACGTAGCGTAGAGGGAGGAAATTGCTTCAAAGATTCATAGAAAGTCAGTAACAAAAGAGCAATGCTCATAATAAAATAGAATGCTTTCCATCCACTTACGTAATTTCCTCTGTGATGTTTACGTATTCTTTTGTTGGGGCTGGCGGGGAGGCAGGTCATTAATATCATTGAGTTTGTAATACTGTAATCCTTATAATTAACTATTTTTTCTCCCACAATTTAAAAATTTAGCTTCACTTAATTGATGGGTATCGAGGGAGCAACCGGCCTTTCTAGTCTTCAGGTGGAGGGAAGAAGTATATTGCCAAGAGGACTTGTAGCAACTAGACACATTATTATTATTTTCCCTAGCATTCCCCGGTGCCTTATAGTTATTTTTCATTTCTATATAGATTATAACATTATTATGATCTCTTATTATATATATATGACTATTTTGTTCAAAGACGTGCAATTGATACCGAGCACAACTGACTTTTGGGTGAACTTAACTGCCCCACGTAAACAATCGATACGTTCTGTGCCGACTGTTTACCTACAATTTCAACCTCCTTTCTTGTTGACTTTTGTAGTTGACCTCTTCATCACAAATCCTTCGACATGTTCAATGGATTAGATTATCGATTGAAATACGTCGACCTGTTCAATTGGCAATATTTTTGACCAGCTGACTATTTACAATGTGTTGGTTGGTTAAGTTTTACCGAACTTAACTCACAAAACAAATTGTCTTGAATAGTTCGGTGGACATCACATCTTTGTGGGCCATGCCACAGTTTTTAACGCATTTGCATTTGACCAGGTCCAAGTTTACTTAATAACAATGTTTAGACTATTCGTGAGTGGATTAGCTTTCTGCTTATTTATAGACCATTCTCAACCCTAATATCAACTAGTAGTTGCATAGAATTTATGCACAACAAAGTAGCCAATAGGGTGACATGTTACATAAGTTTATTTTAAATAAGAATAAGAGTATGATCATGCTACAGTAATGAGGCTTTGGTTTTTTTTTTTTTTTTCTGTTCAACAATCCACATTCAAACATCTAAGGAAAATTCATTAGAAACATAAAGCCAGACATAGAAGTAGGAAAAGATAGAGTAAAGCATCGCCTCAATTCATACAATTTTATAGCTAGGTATTGATTATGAGATTTTTTTAATTTTTTTTGTTGTATATCAGTTTGATATATCCGTAATTTGATTTAAATTGTTTGTTTCTTTTTTAAAACTACTTGCATCAGAAGACTATAAAAAACTATTGACAGAATGTTTTGATTGTAAAACTACTTGCATCAGTTAAAACACCAAAGCTTTATTAAACTTCATAGCTGTATCTCTTATCAATCCCTGCACACACCAACATGACTATAGCAATTAATTTAGAATTAGTGAGGGCAAGATGAACCAATCCCATTTTGAGTTTTTGTTAAGGTTGAGCATTGTGGATATGGATTTGTCATGTCACTTTCATTGATTGCATTGGTTTCTAATTTTTTGTGTGCATGTTATGATGATTTTCACAAGACTTATAAGACAAAATGAAGGTCAAACAACATGAATTATTCTCATTGATCTAATTATTCTGTTAATTTTAGTACCATATTTAGGAATTACATTGCAACATACATCTTGAAGATTTTTTAAATTTCAAGGATATATGAGCAAATGGATGAAGTCTTCTACATTTTAAACAGACTCTTGGAAATGACAAATGATGTATACATTGAAGGCTACAAAGCATGCAAGTTAGGTCTTCAAATTTAGTGCTATTACTCAGACAATGATTACCGACTTTGTAATAGGATGTATTAGGTTTGATTGGCATGGCTTCTAGTGCCCTTTTTAATGTGTTTCTTGCATTAAGATGGATATCCGCTTTAAAAAATAAAAATTATAGGTGGTAAGCAACGGCAACTAGTTCCTAGCTGTCACTGCTCTTTAAAAAAATTATCCGCATTGTTTTTACTTATGTCACAATGTTTGAGTTTGTCTTTGAGTTTGGCAATGATAAAATTTCTAGATTAAGTTCATGAAAAAATAAAATATAAAAAAATCATGATTACATTTGGCTAATATAAATTTGTAAATTTTTTAAATATAAAGATAAATCCATAAAATTATCAAAATAAATAAACATTAGTACATATATTAAATTTTATATATTAAATATATTAATAATTAAATATCTAAATTAAATATTTTAAAATATTGAAGCTTTGAAAAACCTTTCAATTATTTGTCAAAAAGAATTATTCTTGTAAGTGAATGACACCACATAATAGTCAAGTTTTTCAAATTTAACAATCAAATAATGTTTAAAATGCTAAAAAAAATTGAATCGAGCACATTTAGCTGACATGTTTCTAGACGCATGACAAGATGGCTACAAGGGAATGATTTTTCTCTTTTTGTGCAATGAAAATGTATAATTAAGCTTATATTCCTTAGATGTTGAGTGTTTTAAGGGCTAATATTGACAACTAAAAATTACAGGACACAATTGAAAACTAATTCCCATTTTAAGGCATGTAATTAGAATAAGTACCTTGTCAGGGGTTTCCTTTTCTTTTGTACACAACATAAGATTCTCCCATCCATTATTTTTTGTATAGATTCATTGGTTTTGACCTGCATTTCCATACTTAAATGAGAAAGCTACCTACCTGATTATATTGGCCAACTCATTCACAAACTTGAAAAGTTTCAAACCCTCATTTTTTTTTCATTTTGTCCAGCCTTACTAAAATTGTAGCCACCAACAAAAATCCCATTCTCACCTAATGAACACCTCTAATGGCATTCAACACTAATATGACTGTGCTTCATTTATCTCTACAGAAGTATAATATCTACACAATGCATAAGAAATAAACCTAATAACAATTCCTTGGAAACACCCTTAGGGGAACACAATTTCAGAGATAAAGCTTCTGCTAAGAATTATTGTCTACCTAATTGTGATCCAGAAAACTACTTGTACTTTTAGATCTTAGAATAAAAGGAGTGAAAAAGACATGGGTGGATGTAGTAAGTGTTATTTGATCATGAGGGTGATATAATTAGGTGTCCGAGTTGGCCTAGGTGTTATCCAAGGCATAAGTAGGGTATATATAGGAGGTAGTAAGTGATATTTGATCATCATATTGTAAATTGTGTTCTTATTGGAAATATTTGGAGGATTACCCCCTCGAAGTGGGTTATTATTCTCATGTATTGTAAAGTATTTGAAGGATATATCCTATTATATTCTTCTTTTGTACAAGTCATTTCATTACAATTAATTCCATATAGTTGTTCATTTTAACTTTGCTATGGTGTTGGTTTTAATCTTTGATCTTGCACTATGTCCCCTTATTATTCCATAACCTTGAATTTACTTTTGATCTAAGGTTTCAAGTTCTGTGGCCCCATCTCTGATTTTTGTTAGGTTCCAATTGTATTCCCCTATATGTTCACATGGTCCATTATATGTATTTGGGCTCTAAATCCTTATTCATGTTGGTTTTCCTTTGTTTTAATGTGCCTTTGTTCTCTCTATGCATTTTTCAAATCAATTATTCAATAGTGTGCTTCATGGCAATCCAATTGGGCAATCATGGTGCTAACTCAGGGGTATGCAAAATTGGTGGACCCACCTATATGGTAGGTGCTATATGAATTATTTTCCTTTAATAAATTTTAAATGCCCTCACTACCATTTTTAGGTTTGATTCCTCTGTAGAGTGTGTCTACATTTTGTTTCAGTTTTGGCAGTGTTGCGTTTAAAGTACAGTGGCTTAATATTTGTGTCTCTATTCTGTGCCTCAAATGTTTCTATGCACGGGTTGCACCATGTGTCAAAGTCACAACAATGAAACAAGCACCCAGTTTTATGTGGAGGGCACCATGTGTCCTTTTGAGTTTTCTATGGAGTGCGCCACGTATAAAGTAACATCTTTTTGATACATTTTGTTTCAAGCCTACGGAAGGCACCATGTGTTGCTAGTGGAAGCAGTCTCAAAAAGTTTCCTTTCTTGCTACATGCTTGCGGGTGATGCCGTGTGCCTTTTTGAGTTTTATGCGGAGGATGCCGCGTGTCCCTTTTTAGAATTTATATTGATAACGACATAAATATGGTGGGCCACAATACATTTTGTTTCATGCTTGCGGAGGGTGCCATGTGGTGGTAGCAAAGAAAGAGTTACTTTATTCATAATATCTTATAGCATGAAGCATTTAATTCACAGTTGCAGCGGAATGTGCCAAGTGTCAGCTTCCAAGGGACCTTTCAAAAGTTTCATTTGTTTCAACAGTGTTGCAGAGGTTGCCGTGTGTTAGCTTGTATGAGCGCGGGTGCTGCTATCTATCTCAGTTTTATTCCCTTTGAGGGTAATGAGTTATGAAGGCTGTGGGTCCCATTATTATTGTGTCTCAGTTTCTAAGTGAAGTGGGTTGCGACAGATGTCACAATGAAGGGCACCCAAGTATAAAGACACATGTTTTTAAAGGCTGGCGGGGCAGGACATGTATCATTTTTTGGAGACTACAGAGTGCAACAAGTGGCTATTGCCTGTGAATTTCTTTGAAGGCAAAAGAGTTTCTAAGTTTATGCGGATGCTGCCACCTGGCATATTTTCTTTTTAGCTTTATGCATGGGGGTGTTGCCATGTGTCTTAGTCTCAATAGAGTTAGTGTGCCACATAATATTTCACCCTAGCCAATGAGCGCACAGGAGGGATGGCCATTATAGATTCAGAAGATTGTAACCGCCATGGATTTCTAGTAATCTTTAGTTTTGTTTGGTCGTTGAGGATTTGGGTTGTTGCAAGTGATCTTGTGTTAAATCTATGATTATAAATATGCAAAATTTGTAATCAAATGAGGATGGAGGACTTTACTTTTGATATAAGTTTTTCAATTAGAAATCTAATAGAGGAGTCAGAGACTTTGCTGTGACTAGTTTATGTCATTTTGATTTTATTTTGTTGTTCTTGATAAGTCAATATATCTGTGCATGTTTCTATGCCTTTTATGTTGCTAGAAGATTAATAAGAAATCTGTTTTGTGCCTTGGTTGATATCATCTATGTCTTTGTAAAATCGTTTGGTTATAAGCCTTTGATAATATTCATTATATTTGTTTATGTTGATCATGCAGCATCTACTCTTTAATATAACTGTATCTCGAGAATAGCTTCACTGTGCTTGAATTGAAAGAATACTTTTACTTAGGTGCATCACCATAAATTAGATTTTCTTATTGTATCTGTAATCCTATTTATTTCTTTCCCTTTTCTCAAAACCCAATTGAAATAGGAAGAGCTAGCTTCTTTAAAATCTGGAGGTTGTTTCAAGTAGCAAGTCTCACATTCTTGAAACTTCCCATGTTGGTGCTGAAACCTACGCAATTTTATACACCAACAATTTTTGGCATGCCCGGTGGGACCTTTCTTGAAGTTCCTATCAAGATCATATGAGCCATAGAGTGATAAGGAGCTAGAGCTATGGATCTACAACAAGAGATCAGTCTACTGCTAATTCGGGCATTCTTTTACCACCATTAGTCACTACTCCAAGAAGAAGAGTGAATCAGGTTGCAGTAACACAAGGAACAAATATGGGAGCACCTATACCTCCAAGGAACTATGCAAATTAGAACACTGATAGTCCTCTCATTCTCCCAGTACCACTAATCACTTGGGATCCTATTCTAGCTAATGCTTTGAAGGCTCTACCTAAGTTCAGTGGAGAAGATTTCAAGACACCTGGGGCGCATCTACAAGATGTATCTGATGTGTGTGCAGTGCATGTTATAACTGAACAAAATGTCGCAATAAGACTGTTAGTAGCTTCTTTCAAAGAAAAGGCTCTGGACTGGTATAGATCTCTCACTCCAAATATAATATCTACATAGGATCAGCTTGGTGATGCCTTCTTTGCAAGATTTGAAGAGAAATGTGATAAATCTTCCCTCCTGCAACAATTAATCACTATCAAAAGGGCACCACAAGAAGCCATGACTGATTTTAACTCAAGATTTTAAAAGACTTGGGATAGGATTCCTGCTACAACAAGACCATTATCAGGTATGGCTATTGTGTTCTACCTTAAAGCTTTTAATTCTGATATACCAGTAATGATTCACTCCCTAGGAGGTTAGACACTGCCAGAAACATATGAGTTAGCTGTCAAGGCTGAAAAGAACTTGATAGATGCTGGAAAATTTCCCTACCTTTGCCACAAGAAGCTACTAATCTTACAGTTCCACTTGTGCCCATGTATTCCTTCCCAGTACCTCAACAACTTGCTATGGCAACTGCCTCTGCTCAACCATCTGAAATGGATGATGTCAAGAATATTCTAAGGACCTTTTCAAATGAGATAATTAACCTAAAGAGACAACAAAATCCCTATTCAAAGCCTCCTTATCAAGGTTTCTAAGGAAATAGACCCCCTTTTCAGCCAAATCAATATCAAGGCCCTCAAAGGCAAAATAATCCTCAGCCTTCAAACTAGTTGGTTTCAGTCCCTACACCTCTACAAATTGTTCCTCATAATTCTAACAGAGAAATAGTTCCAGGGAAAAATAACTTAGCAGATGACACAAATGCCTAGTGCTTTCCTTGCAACAATGCCCATATGCCCAGAGACTGTCCTAGAGGTAATTTGTAGCAAAAGATAGCAGAACAGAGAGGGTTAGAAGGACAATTCTCAACATCTAATACTCCACCATATCAGTCCCTTGGTGTCCAGAATGCAGTAATGGTTTCCCAGATGCAAGGGATGTCTATACAATAAGAAGAGGAAATAGCCCCCGAACATGCCTTATTTTCATGGATTGAAGAGGAAGATTCAGTGTTCTTGAATGAGACATCCACTTCAAAGAAACCATTGGTGCAGTCAGACTATTATACCAGATCAAAAAGGAGAATGATGGAGCAACCTAAACTCACAAATAATGAGATTATCAAAACTCCTCCATTTCAAAATCATCACAATCCAGTCTCTAGGCAAGAAGTGCCCCAGCCAGTACAAAATCAAGGAGCCTTGGGACAGATGCTAGAAAAGACAAGGTACCCTTATTATTCAAAGACACAAGCATTAAGACCCGTGAACGTGGTGGACTAGCTGAAAAGAACTCTAGCACACGTATCAATCTAGGATATGTTGGATATTCCAGAGTAGAAAACACTATTACAAGAAGCTTTGCAAGGTCAAGAGGCCTCTAAATACACTAGTGCTAAAGAAGGAGCTACTAATAAAGGGAAAATCCAACATAAAGATACTGTACCTCTACAAACAATAGCTCTGTTGAACAATGCACCTGAGGTAGGTAAATCTAAACCAGATCCTTTTTATCTGACTTTAATAGTTGGGAAAAAACTGTTGCATAATTCAATGATAGATTCTGGGGCCAGTACTATAGTAATGCCAAAGCAGATAGTAGATGCTTTAAAGATAAAGTATGAGCCATTTACCAGAGGGGCCATGTAGTTGGATGGGAAATATGTTCAAACTATAGGAAAAATCAAACAACTTCCATTACAACTATATACTTGTCCCAATATAACTGTTTATGCTTATCCAAAGATTTCACAGCCAAAATAGGAGGTTACATGTCACTAGATTGGTCACACCTAATCCTGAGAACCAAGTATGGGACAAAGATGAAAGTATTGTCTGAGCCATTATCCAAAGACCATATTACAAATGAACCAACCCCCAAAATAGAAGCATCCCATGCCATGACGAATAAAGAGGAGAGAGTATTTGTTGAAGAATTAGGTGACTGGACTGAACATGACCAACAAGAAGAAGAGAACAATTAACTGTTGACCATGATGCAGAGTGATCCTTATGGAAATTATGACTCTACTGGTCTAGGCACTTATGTTATTTTTGAAGAAGACCAAGAAATCCCAAATATTATAAGGAAAGAGGTATTAGAAAGTGGAGAATCTAAAGGAGACTAAAAAATCTGGACCTTAAATTTTGATGGGGCTAGGAGCAAGAATGGTGCTGGAGCAGGTATTTGCCTTACTACTCCAAATGGTGAGAAAATTCTAAGAGCCATTCGCTTTCAGTTCGCCTGTACCAATAATGATGCTGAATATGAATCTTTGGTGCATGGACTCATGTTGGCCAAGAAAAAGGAAATTAAGAATCTGATAGTGAGAGGAGACTTAGAACTGGTGGTAAAACAAATTAGAGAGAAAGCAATAGCCAAAAATGTAAGAATGAGGTCCTATCGGCACAGGATTTGGGACTTGATAAATGACTTTGATGCTTTCAATATTGAGATAGTGCCCAGATCCCAAAATTTAGAAGTAGATAGAATGACACAAATTGGTTCACAGTTTGACCCGGCAAGTGATCTGTTAGTTAACAATGAGTTAGTTAAGGTTATAACAAGACCAACAATTCCAGACAATGATCAAAATTGAGAAGTTTTTGACAATGACCTTCAAGTACTTTCATTTTTATAGCAATAGGTGAGTTTGCTGATCAGTTACACCCCAAAATTGAGGAAGCATATGGTGATCAAATTATCCAGCTAAAATCAAATAAACTCCCTAAAGGACTAATTACTCTAGAAAATTTGTTTGATCCAGAAGATGCAATCCTACAGAAGAGGAGGTTTAAGGAAAATAAGGAGGATTATTCTAAAATTCAAGTTAGTGAAGGAAGAAAGTTGAAAATAGGTAATGCTACAACCCAAGAGGAAAAAAAGAAGCTGATTGCTTTATGTGACAACTATGATAGGGTGATTTTTTGGACCTATGAGGACCTCCATGGCTATAATAGAGATATCATCCAACACACCATAGAACTTACTGAAGGACCCAAACCATTCCGACAGAAGCAAAGGCCAGTGAATCCTAGAATTGAACCCCTAATGGTAGATGAGATGCAAAAGCTCCTAGATTCAAAGATTATTTTCCCAATTAAGCATTCAACCTGGGTGTCAAACTTAGTACCTATAAGAAAGAAGAATGGTGACATAAGGCTCTATGTAGATTTTAGGGATCTGAATAAAGCATCTTTGAAAGATCATTATCCCATGCCTTCTATGGAATAGATTTTACAGACTGTGGCTGGGTCAGAAAGGTTTTCCTTGCTTGATGGTTTCTCAGGATACAATTAGATTTGGTTAGGAGATGAAGATCAGCATAAGACTGCGTTCACTACAAAGTGGGGAACATTTGCATATGCTAAGATGCCCTTTGGCCTTTCAAATGCTGGAGCTACTTTTTAGCGTGCAATGGATGTAGCATTTGGGGAGCTTATAAATAAGATCATTCTAATCTATCTAGATGACTTGACTATTTTTTCTAAGAATGCCAAAGATCATTTTGACCATTTAGAGGTTGTTTTCAAGAAATGCCAAGAGTTCAGGATCTCTCTAGATCCCAAGAAATGTATCTTTGTTGTGCCTCAGGGTAAGCTTCTAGGACACATAGTGTCAAAGGAAGGGGTCTCCATTGATCCAGAAAGGGTCACAACTATAATGAATCTATCTCTACTAGTCAACAAGAAAGCAGTTCAATCCTTTTTAGGGAAAATTAACTTTGTTAGCTGATTTATATCTAATTTTGTAGGTCTAATTAGACCAATGACACTGTTGCTTAAAAAAGATCTAGTTTTCAAATGGACTATAGAAGGAAGACAGGCTTTTGAAGAGGTCAAGAGAGCCATTTCAATAGCCCCAGTACTCAGAAACCCAGATTTCTCTAAAACTTTTATAATGTATGTGTATGGGGGAGAATTTAGTGTTGCTGTTGTTCTAACTCAGAAAGATGATCAAGAGGAAGGAGAGCATCCAATACCTTTCTTCTCCAAGATGCTCAGAGAATATGAGTCAAGATATAATTTCGTGGAGAAGCAGGCATACGCCATGGTAAAAGCCCTTAGAAAATTTAGATGTTTGGTAACAGGAAATAAAATTATGATATTAGTGGGTCACCCGAGTGTAAGAGAATATATTATGGAGGGTGAGATCACTGAGAAAAGGGCCAATTGGATAACAAAGATTTTAGAATATGATTTAGAAGTAAGACCCACCAAGTTAGTCAGAGGCAAAGGGCTATGCCAGTACATGACCCAAGACATAGAAAGATCAGTATCTGAAGAAACAGAAAATAAAAATGTGTTGAAACTCCAAGAGCTTGACCAAGATTCTTGGGTTAGAAATAGGATACAGTTTATGAAGTATGGGGTGTTCCCAAATGAACTCTCCCATGATAAGAAAAGGTACTATAGGCAACAAGGAATCCATTTTGTACTAATTGATTAGATCTTATTTAGAAGGAATACTGATGGTATACTCTTAAGATGTATAGAGAAAGATGAAGCTCAAAGAATATTACATAAATTGCATCATGGAGCCTAAGGTGGACATTTTTCAGCAAGGACCACTACAATCAAAGTGACACAAGTACGATATTTCTGGTCCACTCTGTTTATAGATTGCCATCAGATGGTTAAGGAATGCTAGGCTTGCCAATTTTATACTGGCAAAAGGAGAAACACAACAATGCCTCTAAGTCCCATAGTTGTGGATGAACCCTTTGCTCAATAGGGTTTGGATTTTATTGGTATGATCAATCTAGTATCAAATATGGGACACAAATGGATTCTCACAACAACAGATTACTTTAACAGGTGGAGTGAAGTAGTACCACTCAAAGAGGCAACAAAAAAGGTCATACTAGAATTTTTAGAAGGCATAATTTCTCGGTTTGGTCCTCCTCGTACCATCATATCAGATAATGTTAAAGCATTTTTGGCAACCAAATTATCTGAGTTTTCTTTAAGAAATGGGATATATTTGAAGACTTCTTCAAATTATTACCCACAAGGTAATGGTCTGGCAGAGTCCACTAACAAGAACCTTATCAAACTCATAAAAAGGATAGGGACTAATTATCAAAGAGAGTGGCATAAGTTACTTAATACAACACTGTGGGATGACAGGATCACACCAAAGCAAGTAACTAAAATGTCTCCCTATCAGTTGGTTTATGGTAAACCTGCAGTAATGCCACTAAGTTTAGAGATTTCTGCTTTATAACTGTTAAAACAGATAGAAATTGAGGAAAATAGCCCAATGCAAGTCAGACTTACGGAGCTCTTGGAAGTCCAAGAAAAGAGAGAAAAGGCACATGAAGTGGTAATGAAACATCATAAAATGGTTAAGAATTGGTATGACAAGAAGACTTCTAATCCCATTTTTGAAGTTGGCTCTCTAGTATTGAAATGGGATGAAAGAGTTGCCAAGCCAGGTCGACACAACAAATTCGAATCATTGTGGATAGGCCCTTATAAGGTTCGTTCTTGAAAGCAACAAAATTTATTTGAGCTGGAAACCATGAATGGAGAACCTGAAGAGATTTTGGTAAATGGGATCTTTCTAAAACATTTCACTTAAGAAGGGGCTCATCATGTATCATAATTAGTTAGTTTTTTGTTTCCTTTTCTCACTTTCTATTTCCTGCTTTCCCTCAAATAAGTGTTCAGTGAACACGTGTCAAGCAACGCAAAGCCCCTTCTCTTTTAGCCCTTGCATTTATTAAGGTTGTTTAGCAATCCCCAAAATCTCACAGAAGTACACGCTTTTTTAGAAAGATAGTCACTCTCATAACATATTTGACACTCCGTCCAACGCAGATTATGAAAAGATACACTAACTGTTTCTTGACATTAATGCCATTAATAAGATGGGATGTGTCATTTATTATTTCCATAAGGCACAATAAGCTAGGTTTTAAGTCATTGTAAGCATCATTTGCTTCTATCTTTCTGATCTAAATCACCATTGCGTCTAAGCTCTGTTCCTCACAAGTGCCTTTCAGCTAAGTATCGCTCTGCTATTTTGCTCTTTTTCTATGTCAAACCTTTCTCAATTCTTCCCACAAAGATATAGATATGTCTGAGACACAGTCACCACGGGAGGGACTTGGAATTTTTGAGTTGACTTGTTGGTTCCCAAAAATGCAGGTTGCTAACCCTAAGAGGATGCCAGACTCTATGTTTGGATTTGCAACGTTTTTGGACCAATTGACAGAGCTATTAGCTCCCTACACTTCAGGTCCTGCAAACCTAGGCGGGTGTACCTTTATAACTAAAGTAGAATGAACACTATATGACTTGATTGGATTAGTAAATCTATTACAATGGCATAATATGTAATAGATGCAGTCTACAGATTATCTCCTACTCCTAATGTACTAACTTGAAATAGAAATATTTTGAATATGAGTTTGGATAGTAATGACTAGTGCCTACTTCTATTGGGCTATGGAGTCGGTAAATGGATGAAGATTTAATGGAAACAGATGTATGAGGTAAGTTAATCTACTTCACAGTTTAACTCAAACTTGTAAGGCACATGGGATGTTTGCACCTTATGCAAATGTGCAAGAATGTCAGTTATAATGCTCTTCTTATACTATCCCAATGATATTCCCCGTACTACTGTGAACAACTGAGAGGATGTTTAATTCTAGTAAGAAGAAAATTTAGACCAGACTTGTTTTGTAGAAAGGATTTACCTCTTGGCAGAGACCTTATGACAATTCTGATCAACTTCTTTATAGAAACCAACCAATTCGAACACACTGAATCAGCAAATGTGACCAGATAAATCAACAATATTTCTTGATACGATAATTTAAATAATACGGAAAAACCATTCTGGAGACAACATTACAACATTTAGGATTTAATATTAACATTACAGCTGAACACTGAAAATAGATAATTGAATTGAAGCATTCTGTTCCATTAATAAAAAATGTGTGTATATAACAGTTCTGATGAGACGAATGGGTGGAGTAGAATTAAATAATTTCCTACTGCTACCCTAAACCTACTGCTCTCTTCTAATCTACTGATGATGTTCCTCTGTCCTCCTTTGATTTCACCTTTATACATACTGTGTATTTTAGGGTTGTGACCCTTCGCTTACCGTCCTGTGCGTCTCTTCATTTCCGTGAAGGACAACAATTTTTATTAACGCAAAATATTAGCCTCCGGCCCTTTAAAATTCAATTATTTCTCTTCATCTTTGTTAGGGTTTACTTTCATGTATCTTGATTCTTTATTTAATTAATCTTCCTGGGACTTGTATTCTCACGAAAATAATTTTCCAATATGACTATGATTGTTTGTTATATCCTCTTGCACATATTTTCTCCCACTGGAAAAATATATTTTACCCTTCGAGTAAGAAACAATTTCTGCTCATGAAATCTTGTTTTTAACAACCTTGTGAAAATATTTTACATCCTTTAGTGAAAATATCTTATCTCCTACAACTTCCTCGGTGAAATATTTTGCATAAAATGTTCTCCAGTAAAATAATTACTTCGCTTGTGAATTTCTTGGTGAAAATGTTTTCTCACCTTTTGCATATACTTCCTCAAAATATTTTTAGGTAAAGTAATTACCTATCTCGTGAATTCGTTGGAAAATATTTTCTTTCATCCTTATAACCCCTTTGGTAAACTATTTCATATTGCATTTTAATATTTTACCTCGGGCATGCAGCTCACATTTAAAATACTTACCACTTTTAATTAAATGACATTTCTCCCCAAAGAGGCATCTATCGGTATGAGGCATAAACTCGGTGTGTTTTAAAAATTTCTCTCCGATTTGCTTGGTCTTGCCGATGAGATTTTCATGGTGCAGTGACTTTATTAATATTTTTTATTGTCTTGCATAAACTCATTTTTTAAGTGAAAATATTTTCATGGGCCATTATACACATTTACACAAAATCTTCAATTAACGGCTTTGTGAAACTATTTCCCATCTTTATTTCAAAAATATTCTACATATTTCTCCTTGCTTCCATATCTCCTTTTCCATTGTTTTACCTCATTACTTTATTTACATAATACTTGGGCCCACAACATCGGTGTGACACATCAAATCGGTATGATTTACAATTTTTACTCCGATTCATTTTCTTCTGCCGATGTATTTTTATGCCTTGATTTTTATTTAGCATTTTACACATTCATATGTTAAGGTTATAACCTTTCTGATGCATCCCTTTATTTAATCAACTATCTTTAGTTTGATTAAATTAATTTCAACCTTTCTAAGCTTTGTATTCCCGTGCAAGATAATTTAATAATAATTATTTCCATCTTTGGCTGACAATCTTCACGCTTTCATTTATTCGTGTGCTTTTTCACCTTCATTGGGCTAGAATAATCATTTGTGTGAAAATAATTACTCCTTATGGTTTTACTGGCCATCTTATGCATTCTCACATAAAACTATTATTTAGGTAAAATAATTACCTATTTGATGAACTTCTCTAGAAAAGTATTTTTCTTCTGAGTAGAAAATATTTTGAATAAATTCTCACCTTATAACTCCTTCCATGAAAATAGGATATTTATTTGCACCTTTTGTAAATATTTATTCTCCTTTGAATAAACCTTTCATCTCACGGGACTCCATCGGCAAGACTTGTTAGATCGGTGTGACTTGAGATTTTCACTCTGATGGTATATCTCTTGCCGATGAGTTTTCCATCGGTGAGACCTATATGATGTCTTGCCGATGAAATTTTTTTTTATAGCTTTTGTTCATCAGTGAGACTTTTGCTGAAACTATGTCCATTGTAGCAAATTGTTATATCACGAAAAAGGATAAAAAGTATTCCCAGTTCTTTTAATTCCATTTCACACACCTTGCATGGTGATCAAAATAGGCCAACTAGCCTTCAGAATTAGCCTGAAAAACTAATCAAAACTTTTCCCGGAGCCACAAAAATACACCAACATGTTGAATTGTGATAGGGGAGTATGGTTGTCAGACGGATTGGCATGAAGTTAGTGGGATTAAAAGCTGCTCGCAATCAAAGTAGCTCACTCAGCGTGTTTTACCTGTTTTAAACTCAACTGAAACCTATTATTTTGCCTCTTTGGAAAAATATCAAATCTGATATTGAGAAGCTGCCGTCCTGGGGATTAGTTCATTTAGGCCACATGAACATGTGTGCAAAAGGATTTTTCATCATTCCTCTTCCTTCATAAGATATCGGGTGTCAAAGTTGACCTTTTTGAAGCTGCCTGGGAATGCAGTCACAGAACTGTGTAAAATCCATTTGGATTTGCTTTTGAAAAAATATCAAACGAAGTGCTGGGACCTTGAGAATTGGCATGTGAGCACATTAACATGGGAAGAATTTGAGACATCAATTATTTTTTTATGAACACGACCCGATTGTTAGATATTACCTTCCAAATTAACCTCCTTGAAAACTGCCCCTGTCAAAACCTGATTCGAACTCACCACTTGCAATTTAAAAAACCCATTAAATCTCTTCCTGGGAACTTGTAACTGGAAAGTTGAGTTCATTTAGGCTTGATGAGTGCATGTGTAAGAGGATTCTTCTCCATCCATCTTCTGTCATGAAATGTTAAGGGCCAAAGTTGACCTCTCTGCAACTTTCTTGAAACACAGATATGGCAACTGAACTTTTTACATTTGCTTTTGATTTTGAAAAAATAGCAAACGAGATGTTGGGGTCCCATAAACTGGCATGAAAGTACATTATCATGAGGGGAATACAGAACACTAATTAGTTTGTTAGGATCATCATTTAGCTGCTAGATATCAACTTCCAAAGTTGGCCTCTCGGGCTGATTTCACATTGTGCAAGTAACAAACCTTATCAAAACCCTCCAACTTGGTTCTTCAAAACCTAGTCAAAATTGATCATAGGAAGCTGAAATCAGGTGTGCTCACTTACATATGGCAGACAAACATGTTTATGAAATAATTTTGTATGAAGACGAACTGGCTCCGAATTATAATGCTTCAAAGTAGGCCATTTGAGCATATTGTGCAGGTGTATCTATGAGTGTTGAAATTGAATTTTTCATATGGGAACCTAAAATCTTGCAAAAATTGGTATGAAATTTTAGGTCCCAACACGACTAATAAATTGTTGAACAAGTCATACGCTTTAGCACATACGCAACCAAAGAAGTCCTATCCAAGAACAAGGGTTCCTGAAGTGGGATTATCTGTTGACCCAGATCAGGTGAAAGACTATGCAGATGACATATATGACACACCTCTTCAAAAGAACACCAAGAATCTCTGAGAGGGGGCACATCGAAGGTGCCTCATCTGAGTGAACAAGGGGTAGTATGAGACTTTTGGTATGAGAATATGGACTTCTCAATTGGCACAGTTCTTAGTTCCAAATGTTCACCCTTGTCCAAAGCTAATTAAATTGTGTGCAGAGTTGTTTCATGCACCATAAAATTCTATCCAACAGGGCCCTTTCATAGTTCATATTATGCCCAAGACCATAAGGGACATGCTGGCCCTGCAGTATGATAGAATGACCACATTTCCAACTATTGCCAAGATGCAAGGCACATGGGTGAATTTACCTAACACACTAAAATTTCTAAATGCAGAGACGCATCTGGGTAAAGATAATACTCAGATGCCCACACTACCCACTGGCCGTGCACAATTTAACCCTGATGTTTAGGATGCCCTTTCAATGATAGATTTCATTTTTAGAATGAAGGAGGAGAACACAGTTCATGACTGGCAATTGGCAATCATTTTTAGAATGAAAACTATGGATAAATCTCAGGAGTATTGGCTAGATTTTTCGAAGAAAATTGCTGCAACCATGATTGACTAGCTTGCCAATTTCAAAACAAAGTGAGTATTCAGGTATTCCGCTTTCCTGTTCCATCTTATGTTGTATCAAAATTTTGGTCTTTTTATATAGCATATGCCCTTAAATATATATAACTCAGATTCTGGTCATGGTAGAACCATCCCTGTGTCTGCATGGCACATGTGTTATCTAAAACCTCTAACCCCTTTAAGTTTTAGGAGTTTTTTGTCACCCCTGCTTTTAGCCAGTTAAGCCCTGAGCCTGTGGAACATAGGATGACATAGAGTATAAGGGGTTTTATAACCAACTACCCAATTCCCTGTGACTACTTCTTTGGAGCCCATACTACAATAATCAGAGTCTAAGGTTTTGTCAGAGAGCCTATTCTATTGCCTAAAGTATTGACCCCTAGGGTCATATTCCTAGAGGTTACTCGTTAAGTATCTATTGTAGATAATGGTTTCGGCCACAAGAAAAGAAATATGACACTTGAAGTTAAACAAGTGCTAGGGGAAACATGACACTTGAAGTTAGAGATGCAGAGAACCTCTTGTTAAGCAAGTTAGCTGCCCTTGGTTTTCTTATCATAGAGGATAAATGGAAATATGACCCAGATAGTTTCCTAGCTTCTTGGAGAATAAATAATAAGGTTTGTGCCAAGATGGTACATGAAGGAAGCCCATTCTGGGAAGACAGGAGGTCTCCAAAAGAAGATAATCCAGATCTCTATGTGAAATTAACTAATTTGCCCTATGAGGGGCCTAGGCCATGGGAAACCTTCTATGTCAAAGAGAAAGAGTATGACCCTAAGTTAAAGATGACTGCTGGTCTAAGGAAATCATTAAAAGCAAAGGAGTGGAGAACATAAAAGATTGAATCCTATTAGAAATATAGGCAAGAGACTTCTGAGATTACACATTCATTTAGGAATGTTGAAAATGATGAAATATGGGAATCAATCTAGGATGAGTGGCATCCATCCCCAGTCTCAAGTCCAAAGCCAAGAAAAATTTAGAGGAAGGGTGAGGAACCAGAGGAAGAAATAGAGTCAGCCCTAATAATGCAAGAAACAGTACATGCATCATCTGCTGATCCTAGATCTTCATGGCCTCAGTCCCTTAGCACCTTAGAAAAGAAAAAAGGTGTTGTGTCATCACCAATTCTAGGAACTCATACAGCTTCGACATCTGGGGGTTCCAAAATGGTCCCTTTGCAACAACCAGTGGTTGTAAATATTGAAGATGAAGAAATAGAGGAAACAATAGAGAGGCCTTTGAAAGTAAGAAGATTGATCCTACCAGAAGAAGAAGAAGAAGAAGAAGAAGAAGAAGAAGAAGTAGCAGCACCACAGCAACAACAAGTGCCAATTACCTCTTCTATGACTCAAGTAGGTACTTCTTCTCCCTTCTCTCCTTTATCTTTTTCTTCTCATATAGGAGTGGCAATCCCAAGTACTCAGGCTTCCATGTCCCCTGCCACTTCTGCTGTGCTTACACAAACCCCTGCCCCAACTGCTAGTGCACCGGCCATGTCCTCACAGGTCATTACCTTGCCATTATTTTCTCCATCTGTGCCTAAATGGACCCCTCCCCAAGTATCCCCTAGCCAACAATTATCTGCTATTCCTTATGGCCTGCCTCAAGGTCACCCCTTTGCTGGAGGTTATATTGCATCTCCTCCTACCTTCCAAGCTTAAGAAGACACAACAAAAAAGGCTAGAGAGGCCAGGATGGACAAGAAGAGGGAAAAGGAAAATAAAAGCCTTGCTATGGCTCACATGAGGTCACTCTATGACCCTATTCAACAATCATTGATAGTGACACATTTGTCCCCAAATGTAGTACAACCAAATGAGAAAATGCAGCCCCAAGATTATGATATGAATGATGTGGCCATGGATATCTCTTTTCAGGCCATAGGACAAGGTTGAGTTGCTAAATGAAACTACAACTATTGTGGCTACAAACTATTTGAAAGTGTCTAAGAAGTTACAAAAGGCAGAGAATGATTTGTCTCAAGAGAAAGTGAATAGCAATAATCTTGCCTAGGAGATTCAGTCTAAGAAAAATGAGATTGATAATTTGAACAAACAATTGTAGAATACTGTTTCTTTACATACACATTAGGTTGTACATGCCTAGATTGCTTCTCTGAACACTGAGCTAGCACAGGAGAAGGCTACAGTAACTGTTTTAAGATAGGAAAAAGCCATTTCAGAAAAGAGGTATCAGGATAAATTGGAAGAGGCCACATAGTTGCAACAAAAATTATTGAGTGGGCAAAATGCCAATAGTGTAGCTCAGGCACAACTCATGGCTAAGCAACAAAGAACAAAATAGTTGACAATTGAGTTGGCTAATAGGCCACAGAATGCTGGAGTTCTAAATTTGGTGAAAGAGCTGTATGTTTCATTATGGAAGAGAATCTATGAGGATATTATTCAGCTAAAGCCATCTTTGACTTTTCTGTTAAATGCTCAATAGCTGTGTGAGAAGGTAGAAACTTCTATATAGGCCACTTTGTCCACTATTTCATTAAGAGTTTCTGACTCTCAACTTTTGTTGAAAAAGTTGTATGACACAACAGATGAAACATTATCATCACTAGGTATTAATGATATAATGGTTGCTGCTAAGAAGGTCAATGAGGTTTTAAGTTGTAATTCTGCAGCCCCAAATTGTTAGGAGCTCCTAGATATAGTGAAGGTAGGAGTAAAGAATATGAAGAAACACATAGAAGATTTGGTGCAACTGGGACTTCCTTCACCCTTCCCAGATAGTAACACAATGTTGACGATAGATGACATCAAGGCCCTTCTTTTGACTAGGCAAAATGATCAAACAATTTCCAGGGTTTAAATGAGTCATCAACAGTAAAGGAAGTTGAAACTGTGTTGATACCTATGGCCTAGCTAGAATTTCAATTAAAGGCTGTGGTACAAATTTTGCAAACATTTTCCCATAAAGATATAATTAATCTTGATTTTTCTTTTCAAGATTTGCAGAGTAGATAGGGGCTCTCCGATTCAGAATGGTCTGTATATAAGACAATGTTGCAAAATTTATAATTCAAGTTTTATTTTCAATACAATATCTTTTTGTCAGTTTTGGGTTCTTTCAGAGCAGGCTCAAAAGTTTTGATGGTCGCCAAGAACTGTAGAGTGTCTCTACATTTTGTTTTAATTTTGGCAGTGTTGCGTTTAAAGTACAGTGGCTTAATATTTGTGTCTCTGTTCTGTGCCTCAAATGTTTCTGTGTGCAGGTCGCGCCAAGTGTCAAAGTCACAACAATGAAACAAGTACCTAGTTTTATGCAGAGGGTGCCATGTGTCCTTTTGAGTTTGCTACCGAGTGCGCCATATATCAAGTAACATCTTTTTGATACATTTTGTTTCAAGCCTACGGAGAGTGCCATGTGTCACTAGCAGAAGTAGTCTCAAAAAGTTTCCTTTCTTGCTACATGCTTGCGGGTGATGCCATGTGTCTTTTTGAGTTTTATACAGAGGATGCCGTGTGTCCCTTTTCAGAATTTATATTGATAACGGCATAAATATGGTGGGCCACAATACATTTTGTTTCATGCTTGCGGAGGGTGCCACGTGGTGGCAGAAGAGAAAGAGTTACTTTATTCATAATCTCTTATAGCATGAAACATTTTAATTCACAGTTGTAGTGGAATGTGCCAAGTGTCAGCTTTCGAGGGACCTTTCAAAAGTTTCATTTGTTTCAACAATGTTGCGGAGGTTGCCATGTGTTAGCTTGTATGAGCGCAGGTGCCGCCATCTATCCCAGTTTTATTCCCTTTGAGGGTAATGAGTTATGAAGGCCGTGGGTCCCATTATTATTGTGTCTTAGTTTCTAAGTGAAGTGGGTTGCGACAGATGTCACAACGAAGGGCGCCTGGGTATAAAGACATAGGTTTTTAAAGGCTTGGCGGTGCAGGACACGTATCATTTTTGGAGACTGCAGAGTGCGACAAGTGGCTATTGCTTATGAATTTCTTTGAAGGCAAAAGAGTTTCTAAGTATATGCGGACACTACCACCTGACATATTTTCTTTTTAGCTTTATGCACGCGGGTGTTGCCATGTGTCTTAGTCTCAATATAGTTAGTGTGCCACATAATATTTCACCCCAACCAATGAGCATGCAGGAGGGATGACCATTACAGATTTAGAAGATTGTAACCGCCATGGATTTCCAGTAATCTTTAGTTCTGTTTGGCCATTGATGAATCGGGTTGTTGCAAGTGATCTTGTGTTAAATCTATGATTATAAATATGCAGAATTTGTAATCGAATGAGGATGGAGGACTTTACTTTGATATAAGTTTTTCAATTAGAAATCTAATAGAGGAGTCAAATACTTTGCTGTGACCAGTTTATGTCATTTTGCCTTTATTTTGTTGTTCTTGATAAGAAAGTCAATATATCTGTGCATGTTTCTGTGCCTTTTATGTTGTTGGAAGATTAATAAGAACTCTGTTCTGTTCCTTGGTTGATATCATCTATGTCTTTGCAAAATCGTCTGGTTATAAGCCTTTGATAATATTCATTATATTTGTTTATGTTGATCATGCAGTATCTACTCTTTAATATAATTGTATCTCGAGAATAGCTTCACTGTGCTTGAATTGACGGAATACTTTCACTTAGGCACATCGCCATAAATTAGATTTTCTTATTGTATCTGTAATCCTATTTATTTCTTTTCCTTTGCTCAAAACCCAATTGAAATAGGAAGAGCCAGCTTCTTTAAAATCTAGAGGTTGTTTCAAGTAGCAAGTCTCACATTCTTGAAACTTCCCATGTTGGTGTTGGAACCTGCACAATTTTATACATCAACATGCTCAAAGCAAGGGAGAACATTAAAAGTGTATACACATATACAATCTTGAGTGCTCCAATAGTGGCCCATCATAATCATTAGCAATGCATTATTCCTTAAAAAATAAAATAAAATAGAAAATATATGTGGTATCATTTACAAGGATTTTAACGTTGTGTGAACCTTGGAATCATCCCCCAATGCCCTTTTTTTGATCTTGTCTTGTGAAACGTGGACAACAACAATAAAAGCCTTCTCTATGATACTACTTCTTGTTAGTTTAGGTTCCATATTTACATTTAATATGCAACAAAGGGGACTCATTTTGACTCTTTGACAAGAAATATGAGGCATTCCTTTTTTTGTTTATCTTAGCACATGCAGTGGCTTCTTAGACTATTTTGCTAGCCTACACAACTTGTATTAGTTATGCTAAGTGCTTCCATGTGGACTTAAAATGTGCATCTTTGACCATGTATTCATTTGTAATGCATAACAAGGGACAAAATGTATACAAATTTGGCCTAGCCCTAATATGAAAAAGAAAACAAACACTGGTAAAGTATATGCAAAAAATGGCCGGGGGGCAATTATCGCTTATCTCACAAATTGGAAAGTTGAAATTCCCCTACTGTTTTGCTGATTATTATGCAGAAGCCACATCTGCACTATTCGCCATCCCTCTCCTCTTTGGCAGCGCAACTGAGTTGAACAGCACAAGAGTGTAGTCGATGGTGATGATTAGAAACCTAGTTAGGGAGAATTGGCCAAGAGGTTTAATAGCATATACTAAAATCGTGTCGAGAATTGTTAGTTCTGCTTAGTCCAATGGATGAATCCAAAATAGATGCCACTATAGTGAAGGCCACAGGAGAGAAAAACTATGTAGGGCATTGCAGAGTCAAAAATTTCATGCGTATGTTTGGACCAAAGTGGAAAAATTTAACAAGCTATGTGATTTCCAAATCTAGATTAATATCCTAGGAAGAGCTATGCATGAAAATATCGCTATGTGATGCATTGATCGTGAGGAACAGAACTATCTAGTGACCGAAAAATAAACAAATGACAAGATTTTTCGGTAGAAGCAAGCAGGTGGCGATCGAAAAAGGAAAACAGTGGGTTTTTTCTAGCGATAATAGGCAAACAGGATGACAAGTTTCTAGGGAGAAAAAGCTCCCACTAATAATCCTATCGGCTAATTATCTGTTAAAGTGTTGTTACTTATTGGTAATGGTAATCTTCCTAGTTGTTTAATAAATTTTTTTTTTGGGGGGAGATAATGTATTAAATTGAATGATTGTGCATCTTTTAAAGTAAGACTTCTCTATGAATGAATGTAAATATTTTGAAGTGAGATTATCTAAAATTATTCATGTTGGAAAATATAAATTTGGGGAATTATTAGAAGGAATTGTAAATGAGTGATAATTGATAACAATTTTTACATTAGGTTCATTGAATAAGAAAAATGATATATTAGAAAAAGTATTTGAAATTATTAAGCAATGTTCATATGTACATAGGTGGGTGCATGTATAAAGAATAGTTTTTGTATACACCTAAAATTGGCTAACTCAAACTAAATAAATATTTTAATATTTATTTTATTCTCATTATTCTATCGATTAAATAAATATCCTAATTTATTTAAATGGTTCACATCCCTCTAATAATTAAATAAAATCAATTTATTTAATTAAATTCCCTAATTCTTCTATAATCTCATCCAATTAAATAATCTCAAAATTATTTAATTAATCCTAAATTCTACTTCCCCAAATTCCTTCATCCCATAAATCCACAATATCAACAAATTTCATCTCCATCCTATGTGTCATCCCTCTTAACTTCATACCAACCAACCACGCATCATGTTACCCCTACTTCAACATATCCCACTTCTTCCACAGTTAACCCCTATCTATATCAATCCATACCTCAAGAACATCTAAGCCAACAATTCCAATCGCAACAACAACAATTCCAACCCCAACAACAGCAAGTCCAACTAAAACCACAACCTCAACAAATTACACCTCAATACCATGCGTCAGCCCATCACCATCCCAATCTAGCCTACCCACATATCATGTCAATTCCATAGCAACCTATCCCATTGATACCCAACAATATCCACCCCAAGAACATCCAACTCCTTATCTAAACATTTCACCTCACCACCAAATTCATTCACAAGGCTCTCACATTCCTTCACAACATGAACACACCAATCTAAGTTACCCTTTGCATCAAAATCAAGTGTCCTTTAGTCCTCATAGTACCTTTGACAAGGAAAAAAACATTCTAACTTATGCATCCTATTGGTACCCTACATCCTCATCTAATCAAATACCCATACAAGAGCCTCCTAGTCCTATCCTAACACCACCATGCAGTCCCTATCATAGTCCATTGGTCCATCAACCTTCTAATCCATCAAGCCCTTCATTACCTTCATCCCCATGTTCCTCCACTCTTCCACCAAAGGATCCCTCAAAGATGACCTTACAACAATTGATCCAAAAAGCATTGCTTGAGCTACCCTTGAAAAAACCATCCAATTCCAATCCTCCTATGTCCAATCCCATTACCCCCCCATCTAATCCTAAGCCTACAACACCTTCCACTCCTATTATCCCTCCTCATCCTCATCCTAAGCCTACAACACCATCCACCATTATCATCCATCTATTATATTGCCCATCCACCCATACACTCATGAAGGATGTGATCCAGTGGCTATTAACAAGGAATCACTTTGACCTAAGCTTTGACCCTAATAAATGCAAAATTGACCAAGTTTGAAAGGCTACATACCAGGGGTCCGTACTCTGCTGGCTACTCGAATCGATGGGTCCTCTCAAATCGGTGGCTGGCTATCAAAATCCAGTCCATCTCTGTTAACTGCTTCACGCTGCTATCACACCAGAGCTCCTATATTCTCTCCACAAAAGACAAGCGTACAAATGACTAGGATTGTGACCCCACATACCTATATATAGCAAAATGAGCCCTAATTGGAGGAGTTCAACCTTGTACATGTTGGGGCATGGTTTTTATCCCATTTTTCTTCCGTGTCACCCAAACTCTTCTCCCATCTATCTTGTCAACCTATCTCATCGTGAGATTGCCTGTCATCCTATCATCACATCTTCCTATCCAATCTCTTGAGGGGGCGTCCTATCGTCGTAAACCTATACCAGAGGCAAACTGGGGCATGTATCAAAACCAAAAAAAATTTATTCTTTGAAACAATGTGATAAAACACATTGCATCAAAGAGGGGCAAAATGTATACACCTAAAATTGGCTAAGTCAAACTAAATAAATATTTTAATATTTATTTTATTCTCATTCTTCTATCAATTAAATAAATATCCTAATTTATTTAAATGGTTCACATCCCTCTAATAATTAAATAAAATCAATTTATTTAATTAAATTCCCTAATTCTTCTATAGTCTCATCCAATTAAATAATCTCAAAATTATTTAATTAAACCTAAATTCCTCTATCCCAAAGTCCTAATTTCATAAATCCACATCACCTTTCCACCTCACCATGTTGCACACATAATTAAATATTTTAATATTTAATTTGCTAATATCCCCTCACCCAATTGTCCTATTTATCCTCCAGTCAAATTAGTTAACTCATCAATCAAATCAGTTAACTAATTAGTCAATTGAGTTCACTCCTCAATCTGTTCTGTTAACTGGTTAGTCTATTTAGTAAACTCCTCAATCTATTATGTTAACTCCCATAACTCATGAAAAGAGGCTTGGACACTTGTCCTCTTCTAATTCACACACATTCCCTCAAGCTTCCTCAACCATACACCTCACAGGTAAATCCTCCAGTCATGAATCTATTGACACTTGGATTTGGCCCCTCTTGAGCCTATAAAAGGAACCCTCATTCCCTCATTTTAGATCCACTCAAACATTCATAATCTTACTCTATAGGAATCCTACCAGCATGCCTTTGGCAAAATCACCTTCATTGCATTTGCATTATCAACCCATTATCATCACCATGTCTCCATTATCAATCACCCATCTTCATTATATTGCATTGTAGTTTAATCTCCATTGTACATTCCTATCACAGCCATTCAATCTTTGTCATCTTAACAGCAGGGAAGTACAACTTCTGAGAGCTCCAAATCATACAAGATCAAAGAAAGATAGGCAACAATGGAAAGCACATAGTAAATCTGGTTGCAAAGGTATTATCTTTTGTTTGCTTGCATTTGTTTTCTTTCCATTGAGTTATTGGATTTTTTAGTTGTTTAGTGCTATTGATCACATTTTCCACTAACAATTTTAATTACAGATCATATAGGGAAGCACATCGTGCATGTAAAATGGTATGAAGTCCAAATTTGAATTTATATTTATAGATATACATTTAAGGTATCTTGGTGTACATATATACCTATGAATACATATAAGTATAATCCTCGATATGATTATAGAAACACTTTCTCAAGTTAGAGTTTTGAAATGAATGTAATTATCACTACCCAATAAAAGAGGGATTAAAATTTATTAAGTGGTGTTACTAACATAATAAGCATGTTTAAAATATTTATTTCAATTCACAATAAATCTCTCTCTCTCTCTCTATCCCTCCCCTCTCGCTCCTTGTCTCTATCCCCTATCTCTTTCCACTCTCTATCTCTCCCTCTCTATCCCTATCTCTCCATCCCCCCTCTCTCCCATGTATCCTTTTCTATAACTCCCCTCTCCCCATCTCTCTCCTCTATCTCTCTACCTCTCCCCCATCTCTCCCTCTCCCTCTTCCTGATCTCTCCCTCTCCCTCTCCCTCTCCCTCTCTCTATATCTCTCAATCTCCCCCCTCTCTCTCCCTGTCTCTCTCCCCCTCTCTATCTCTCCCTCTCTATCCATATCTCTCCATCTCCCCTCTCCCCCTCTCCCCCTCTCTCTATCTCCCCTCTATCTCTCTATCTCTCCCTCTCTATATATCTCTCAATCTCCCCCCTCTCTCCCTATCTCTCTCCTCCTTGTCTCTTCCCCCTCTCTATCTTGAGATCCCTCTCTATCCTTATCTCTCTATCTCCCCTCTCCCCATCACTTTATCTCTCTCGATCTCCACTTTCTATATATCTCTCCACCTCCCCCCCCTCTCTCTCTCCCCCTATCCCTCCCCCCTCTCTCTATCTCTATATCTATATATCCCCACATCTCTCTCTATTTCCCCCTTTCTATATCTCCTTCTCTATCCATATCTCTCTATATCACCTCTCCCTCTCTCTCTATCTCTCCCTCTCTATCCCTATATCTCTTTCTCCCCTCTAGGCAAGGAAGAGGAGGTAGGAAGTTAGGTATGAATGATTGACTATCCCTCCAAATGTGCAACAATTGTTTAGCTCAAATGACATGTTTGAGAGCATGTGGCAAGTGTGTATGAACTAAGTGTCTCAAAAGGTAAGTACACATGTCTCAACCACATGAAGTGAGACAAAAAGATAAAAGTCCCTAAGTGGAGACTTAACAAGTGTGAATGATTCAACTTAGAAAGAGCAATTAACTAACTAGATGTGAAATGACCTTATTTACACTAACATACAATTCTAACTAACCTCATGCATTGAATAAATTATGGGCAATATAATTATAAAAATATAGATTTTTGGGAGATATGATCATGAAATGGGGCCATTTTCATTGTGCATCCTCTCCCATTATATTTTTCTAGAAAATGGATTCCTTGTTGGCAATTACACAAGTTGTTGGGTTAAAAATGTGAAACAGAGCACATCTATCATCTTTCTAGTGCCTTTCCTATTGCCATAAATGGGGAATGCAAAATATATTAATTTACATAGGAAAGAAAAACTATAAGAGTTAGTAAGAGAGAGTGAATAGTTCTTGCATCAGAAAAGACTTAGTATGAGATTCACTTATAAACTTAGTTTTCTATAGATTAATTAGAGAGAGGAAAATAATTTCAAATCATGCATTTCAATTAAATTTAGGTTTGGAACCTATGAGATAGCCTATAGGAAGACCTCTTAGGAAAATGCAACATTAAGTCATGGCTAAAAAACCACAAAAAATATGTTCCTAAATTAAGTCGAACAAGTTTTATTATATATAATTTTTTAAATTTTTGGTGGGTGCTATCACAACCACAAGAACATCTCCATGACTACACGTATTGTACACAAGTAGACAAGGATGGTGGGAAAGTACCATAGAGGGCATCATAAGGGGTCATTTTGAAAGCACTGTGATTTAAGTGGTATTATATAATTTCTTAACTAGAGTTAGCCACTTGGACCAAGCTATCTCTAGTGCTTAGACATAAAGTAATCTAAATAAGTCTCAAGAGACTGTTAACACTCCTTTTTTGTCCATCAGTTTGAGGATGATAGGTTGAAGTAATGTTCAAGGTAAATAAGTCTTAAGGAACTTGTTAACACTCTTTTTTGTCCATCAGTTTGAGGATGATAGGTTGAACTCATGTTCAAGGTTGCCTAAATTTTCTAGTGAAGGATACATCATGATCACTGACAATAGAGCGAGGCATTATGGAGTTTGAAGACTGAAGCCAAGAAGTGTTGAGCAACCATAGCAATAGTGTAAGTGTGAGGTAATGCATAGAAATGCACATGTTTGTTCAAGTGATCCACCACCACCAAGATGACCTATTTACCACATGAGAGTGAAATCCCCATAATCAAATCCATAGAAATATTAGTCCAAGCCTAATTGGGGATTGGAAGTGGCTACAAAAATCTTGGGGATTTAGGAGTTTCCACTCTATTCCTTTAACACACATCACATTCAACTACAGATGCCTTAATATCCTACTTTAGGCCAGGGATAAATTTAAGAACCCCCCCTTGGAGAAGTTGTATAAACTTGGCAAATCGTGTATACTTCCTGAGAAAAATATTAATTTTATTGGCAATTTTTTTCATTTTTTCGAGAAAAAATAATCTCAATTGGCGAATCTTTTGCAATCGCTAGAGGTCTGTGGAAAATCCTGGCAAATTGTAATTTTTTAAAAACCAATAAAATATTTTCATTGGCGATTAAAGCCTATTTTAAAACCAATAAATTATTTTCATTGGCTAATTAAAACCTATTTTCAAACTAATAAAATATTTCCGTGGGCGAATTAAACCTATTTTCTAAATAATTTTTTTTTTGGTGGGCAATTAAAAACTATTTTCAAACCCAAAAAAATATTTTCATTAGCGAATTAAACCAATTCTCAAACCAATAAAAAAATCATTGGTGAATTAAATATAGTTTCAAACTAATAAAAAATTAATTGGCAAAATAAATTGTTATGCTAATAAAAAATCATACTGTGTGTGGCAAAAATATCAAATGCTACATATTGTTCTATTCCAAGACAAATTTTCCACACATCCAAATTTCTTCATAAAGTGTCTGGAATGGGGACAAGTGTCAACATATTTATTATGTTTGAAGAAAGATGTCAGTGGAAATTAATAAAACTGACGACCGTTTGATGAATTTTCAAAGGATGACTATAGTTGGATTTCAGAAGAAAATTTCTGAAACACTAGACTTACAACTTCAAACCTCCAGAATAACACTTGAACCGTTAGATTTCCAAATATCAATGGTTGACATTTCATATGAGAAACCTAGCTTTTAACCCTCTGCGTAATCTTATGTTGACTTGGTACCTTCGATTGCCAATTGTCTAAGTTGAAACCTGAGCCGTCAAAACCATGTTGTTTACCAGCCCCTTATACCTAGTCTTGTCAGTCACCGCTTGGTGGGGAATAGGTCAAAATATTTAATCTATTGTCTAAGTCTCAACGTTAACCTAGCAGGGTCCACTTTTTAAATGCTAAGTTTCTAACTATAGGAGAACATGAAATATTTTAGCAAATATTTCTAAGAAACCTTAAGAGACTTAAAGGGTGAGCTATTAAAGGTTTAAATAAGACACATGAGAAATTCCTTGGCAAGATGTTTTAATCTTAGCCATCCAATGTTGAAGAATTTAAGTAGACAACGGATGGCTTGAGAAGTTAATGTGCGAGCAGGTTGGAGGGCCCAGGTTAATCCTAACCAATCTCCACTAGCCCATTGTCAGAAGATGCATGGGTGATAAACCCAACAGGATAATGGGCGAATGCCATGTAGCAGACTTCATAGCCTGAAGAAAAGGTGGGTTTGCCGAAAGATGAGTAAGTAATTCGATGTGGCAGAAAACTTCATCACGACTGTCCATCTTGCCATCTCATCAAGAGATCAACGGCTAGAGTTTGAAATATTTTAGCAAATATTTCGAAGCAGCCTTAAGAGACTTAAAGGGTGAGCTATTAAAGGTTTAAATAAGACACATGGGAAATTCCTTGACAAGATGTTTTAATCTTAGCCATCTAATGTTGAAGAATTTAAGAAGTCAACAGATGGATTGAGAAGTTAATGTGCGAGAAGGTTGGAGGGCCTAGGTTAATCCTAACCGTTCCCCACTAGCCCGTTGTCAGAAGATGCATGGATGATAAACCTAATAGGCTCATAGGTGAACACCACGTAGTAGACTTCGCAACCTAAAGAGAAGGTGGGGTCTCCCGAAATATGAGTAAGCAATTCTGTGTGGCAGAAAACTTCATCATGGCTGTCCATCTTGCCATCTTATCAAGAGATCAATGGCTAGAGTTTGAAATATTGTAGTAAATATTTCAACTTGTAGCCTTAAGAGACTTAAAGGGTGAGCTATTAAAGGTTTAAATAAGACACATGGGAAATTCCTCAGCAAGATGTTTTAATCTTAGCCACCCAATGTTGAAGAATTTAAGCAGACAATGGATGGCTTGAGAAGTTAATGTACGAGCAGGTTGGAGGGCCTAAGTTAATCCTAACCATTCCCCGCTAGCCCGCTGTCAGAAGATGCACGGGCGATAAACCCAATGGGCTAATGGGTGAACACCACGTAGCAGACTTTGTAGCTTGAAGAGAAGGTGGGGTCCACTGAAAGATGAGTAAGTAATTCCATGTGGTAGAAAACTTCATCATGTCTATCCATCTTGCCATCTCATCAAGAGATCAATGGCTAGAGTTTGAAATTGAGAAAGTGGCCATGGGAGTCATTCTGCTTTGTGCGAGTGAGCAGTAATGGAAGTTTTAACACCATAAAAGCAATCTTTTTTAATAATTGAAATCCGTCTAAGTGTTTTAAAGCATCTGGAGGCAATTTGAATCTCTCAAAGCAATTTGAATCTGTCAACGCAATTTCAATCTCTTGGTGATCAAAACTAGGGTTTTTAAAGTGTTCAAAGCCATATGTTAAAATCTTGCCTACTAAATTCACTACTTGTGCTCACTATCGTGGTTCTGTCAATAGGAATTACTATTAAATTTTCATTTCTTTTAGGGTTTTGCCTTCTTATATTGTTGAACTGCGAAATTTGAGCTTTATTGCTACTTTAAGTTGGAACCCTAGTTGTGAACCTGCAATTCTTGCTAAACTAAAAGCCTAATTTGCAAAATTCTCACCATAATGGCACCCCCACGAGCCGAAACCTCAATCTCTAGAGAGACAAAAAGGCCCATAGTCCAGGACCTTCTTGATCAATTAAAGCCCTCCACTAATGACAAAGTAAAAGGTTTGCTTCTATTCTAGGGTTCCAAAATTAAAGAAGGCCTCATAGATAAACATATCCATATGCCACCATACCACTTACATGATGGTCATGTTGTTCAAGAACTGGTTTGGGAATAGGAATTTGAGTGCTCCTATATGTAACCCCTAGAGATTGGACATGGGGAAATTGGTTGTCCCAAATGTCTACATGGATGTGGACTTGTTAAAAGCTGTGGCAGCCAGATATGATCCTATCTCTAGAGTTGTTAGGACGTATAATGGGATTGAAATGGTAAAGATTAGCAGGGAAGAGATTGCTGAAGTTTTTCAACTTCATGAGTGGAATGAGGATTTGGTAAAAAATGATTTGAAAGCCTTTAGGAGTGAATACAAGAAGACAAGACACATCTTTAAAATTACAATGTTGCCAAATCATCTAGCATTTGTTGGAAAGGAAAAGGGGATAATTGTTATTAGTCCATCAGATAAGGAACCCTTCCCAATAAAGTATTTTGCTTCATATTTTTAGAAAACCTTCTATTCTTTGTGTCAAATCTTGGGGTTTGATCCTACTTCTGGTATGCTAATGGGTTTCATGTATATGGCTACTCATATCCAACACCCCGCTTACAACATAGTATATGACTTTGCTTCCTACTTGGCAAATAACATTCATGAGGGTTTATTATCATTAAAGAATGGTAAAAATTGGGTTCAGTTTTGGTGGTACTCACTATTAATGCACATGTTTTTATTCAAAAGGGCAAAATTCTTTGAGAATGATATGAAGCTAGAAAAGGAGGAGGATCTAGTGTTGAGATGCCTGTCCAATATTAGACAAGAATTCTAGACAAGGATGATATGAAGTTTGATTTTGTGGTGTCTGAGAATGTCTTTACATCAAAGTTGAGGAATGACCTAATCCTGAATCCACCAAGGATTCCAACTGAACTACATGATTTTCTTAGGCCAAAAGAAAGGAGGTCTGATTTAAAAATTGATCACAATTGGGGAGATGTCACCCCCTATCCAGATTATACAATTCTCAGAGTATATGGCACTACGGTTAAACCACATGTTCTCCCAAGAGATGTGCCAATGAGAATTGGATTCCTTGAGGTCATTTGGCAGCCGGGTAATGTTGAAGATGGCTACTTGTTAAACATGAGGAAAGGAACCTTCTTCCCATGGGTAAGTGGAGGAAGATGGGGGGCCAAAAAGGGGTCTTAAGTGGCCACTTTTTTATTATTTTTCTTTTCTGAAATTAGGAAATACTGGCCTTGGATGAGAAATTGAGCATAGTAACACTCAAAATTTTAAGATGCAACAAAAACAATATTCATAGTGATTCGAGTCTACTTTCTAAACTACTAATTGTTTTTGAAAATGGTATAGATTAAGGGGTTCAAAAGAGGGAGCCACATAAATTGGTGTTGTTTCTATCAAAAAAACATAACATAGCATGTTTTTTGGCTCCCTCAAAAGGCTAACTTTTTTTTGGTATTTTAAAAATCACTTTAGTGAGAAATTAGCTAACAACATGTAGTTTATGCCCGATTTTTTTGATAATTTTTTAATGAATATTTAATTTTTTACAAATTTTCAAAGTGGACACATCTTGAAAAACATAATTTTGGCCGTGCTACCCCTATAAATTTTGAAAACTAATTGAAAATCAATTTTTTTATTATGTGTAAAATTGAGTCTAGTTTCTAAAAATGTAATTTTTTTTAAATTTCAATGAACAATTAATTTACAATGAAAAAAAGACCAAACACTAGTTTTTACCTAAAAATAGACACAAAAAAAAGAAATTAAAGATGAAAGGCTTAACATTGTCAAAATGTGAAAAAAATTACATCATTAAATAGGTAAGAGAAAGCCTAACATTACCTAGGTGTTTGATTTGTTCAACCTTGAAACACGTGCAAATCTAAGGGTTAGCACGAATGAAATTATGTGAAATCCTATAGAATACATGCAAAAACACGTCTTTAGATGTTGGGAAGGCACTCCAAGCCTTTGGGTTGGAAGTCCAAAGAAAATCTCAAGCCTAAGTCTTGGGATTCCCAAAGCAAAACATAACGTGAGCGCATTATAATGCGGTCATGTTATGACATGCTTGCATTATGTTTTATTTTGAATTTTTTCCCTTTTCGTAAAAGTTTGCCCAATGTTTGTCAAGTTTGACATAACGTGAGCGCATTATAATGCGAGCGCGTTATGTCTCCCTTGGAATGTTTTATGTGAACAAGGTTATTAAGTATGTATGTATGTATGCCTATATGTATGTATGTATGTATACTTATATGCATGTATGTATGTATGGTTGTATGTATGTATATATGTATGCATGTTTGTATATATGTATGTATGTATTTATGTGTGTATGCCTGTATGTATGTATATAAGGGTTTAGGGTTTAGGGTTTAAGGTCTAGGGTTGAGGGTTGAGGGATTAGGGATTAAGTAATAGGTAGAGGATAGAGGGTTGAGGGTTATAGTTGAGGGATAATATTCAAATTGTTGAGTGTATAAGATTAATTGTGTAAGGTATGGGGATTAGGGTTTAGGATATCGGGTTTAGGTTTTATGATATGGATTGAGGGTATATAAGGCATAGGGTGACTTGGGTTGAGAGTGTATGGTTTAGGTTTTAAGTATAGGGTTGAGGCACAATATTCAGGGTTTAGGTTATAAGAGTGAGGTTATAGGGTATAGGGATGAGGGTTTGTGGGTTTCAAAGTTTAAGGTATAGGGTTGAGGATTGAGGGATTAGGGCTTAAGTATATGGTTAAGGGTATAGGGTAGAGGGTTGAGAGTTTACAGTTGAGGGATAATGTTCAAGGTTGAGTGTCTAAGATATAGGGTTTAGGGTTTAAGGTTGAGGGTATAAGGCATATGGATGAGGGTTGAGGGTTTAGGGCATAAGTATAGGGTTGAGGGTATAGGGTAGAGGTTTGAAGGTTCGGGGATAATGTTCAAGGTTGAGTGTCCAAGGTTAAATGTATAGGGTATAGGGTTTAAGGGTATCTAGGGGTTGAGAGTTTAGGGTTTAAGGTTTGAGGGATCAAGGGTTTAAGGGTTGATAGTTTAAGGGTTGAGGGATTAGGGTTTAAGGCATAGTGTTGAGGGTAGAGGGTTTAGGGATAGGGTTAAGGGTTGAGGGTTGAGGCTTTAGGGTTGAGGGTTAAGGGATTAGGGTTTAAGGTATAGTGTCGAGGGTAGAGGGTTTAGGGATAGGGTTTAGGGTTTAAGGGTTGACGGTTGAGGCTTTAGGGATAGGGTTTAGGATTTAGGGTTAAGGGATTAAGGTTTAAGGTATACTGTCGAGGGTTGAGGGTTTAGGGATAGCTTTTAGGGTTAGGTGAGAGACCTAGATGGCTAAGGATAGATGGAGAGGAAGACAAGGAGTGATTGAGAGACATAGAGAGGGGAGAGGTAGAGAGGTGAGGGGGAGACAAAGGTGAGAGAGAATAAAATGAGAGAGTGAAGTTGAAAACTTGAGGGAAAGATGGTTAAGCAGGAGGGAGAGAGGTGGAGAGGAAGGGAATTATCTAGAGATCCTTGAGAGATATACAAGTGAGAGATGTACAATCTAGGGAGAGAGGAGTGAGAGAGATAGGGGAGAGATGGGGGTGAGGTAGATAAGGGAGGAGTGGTGTGGATAAGGGTCGAGGGTTTAAGGATTTAGGGTTTGAGGGTCAAGGGTTTAGGGTTTAAGGATTGAGGGATTAGGGTTTAAGGTATAGTTTTTAGGGTTGAGGGTTTAGGGATAGGGTTTAGGGTTGAGGGATTAGGGTTTAGGGTTGAGGGATTAGGGTTAGGGTTTAGGGTTTAGGGTTGAGGGATTAGGGTTTAGGTTTGAGGGATTAGGGTTTAAGGTTGAGGGTTGAGGGTTGAGGGTTTAGGGATAGGGTTTACGATTGAGGGATTAGGGTTTAGGGTTGATGGTTTAGCGATAAGGGATTAGGGTTTAAGGTATAGTGTCAAGGGTTGAGGGTTTATGAATAGGGATATCGTTTAGGGTTTAGGGTTGAGGGATTAGAGTTTAGGGTTGAGGGATTAGGGTTTAGGGTTGAGGGTTGAGGGATGAAGGTTTAGGGTTGAGGGATAAAGGTTTAAGGTTAAGGTTTGATGGTTGAGGGTTTAGGGATAGGGTTTAGAGCTTAGGTATAAGGGATTAGGGTTTAGGAACTTGAGGGATTAGGGTTGAGGGTTGAGGGATTAGGGTCAAGGTAGAGTGTTGAGGGTATAGGGATTAGGGATAGGGTTTAGGGTTGAGGGATTAGGGTTTAGGGTTTAGGGATAAGGGATTAGGGTTTAAGGTATAATGTTGAGGGTTGAGGGTTTAGGAATAGGGATAGCGTTTAGGGTTTAGGGTTGAGGGATTAGGGTTTACTGTTTAGGGATAAGGGATTAGGGTTCAGGGTTGAGGGATTAAGGTTTAGGGTTGAGGGTTGAGTGTTTAGGGATAGGGTTTAGAGTTTAGGGATAAGGGATTAGGGTTTAGGGTTTAGGGTTGAGGCTTTAGGGATAGCATTTAAGGTTGAGGGATTAGGGTTAAGGTAGAGTGTTGAGGGTAGAGCGATTAGGGATAGTGTTTAGGGTTGAGGGATTAAGGTTTAGGGTTGAGGGTTTAGGGATAACGGATTAGGATTTAAGGTATAGTGTCGAGGGTTGAGGGTTTAGGAATAGGGATAGCGTTTATGGTTTAGGGTTGAGGGATTAGGGTTTAGGGTTTAGGGATAAGGGATTAGGGTTTAGGGTTGAGGGATTAAGGTTTAGGGTTGAGGGATTAAGGTTTAAGGTTGAGGGTTTAGGGTTTAGGGATAGGGTGTAGAGTATAGGGATAAGGGATTAGGGTTTAGGACCTTGAGGGATTAGGGTTTAAGGATGAGGCTTTAGGGATAGTGTTTAGGGTTGACAGATTAGGGTTGAGGGTCAAGGGATTATGGTTAAGGTAGAGTGTTGAGGGTAGAGGGATTAGGGTTGAAGGTTTAAGGATTGATGGTTGAGGCTTTAGGGTGAGGGTTAAGGGATTAGGGTTTACGATATAGTGTTGAGGGTTGAGGGTTTAGGGATAGGTTTTAGGGTTTAAGGTTTAAGGGTTGGGGGTTTAGGGATAGGGTTTAGGGTTTAGGGATAAGGTATTAGGGTTTAACCTATATAGTGTTGAGGGTTTAGGCATAGGGATAGAATTTAGGGATTAGGGTTTGGGGTTGAGGGATTAGGGATTAGGGTTGAGGGTTGAGAGATTAGGGTTTAAGGTATAGTGTTGATAGTTGAGGATTTAGGTATAGGGTTTAGGGTTTAGGGATACAGGATTAGGGTTTAGGGTTGAGGGATTAGGGTTTAGGGTTTAGGGATAATAGATTAGTGTTTAAGGTTGAGGGATTAAGGTTTAGGGTTGAGGGATTAAGGTTTAAGGTTGAGGGTTGAGGGTTTAGGGATAAGGTTTAGAGTTTAGGGATAAGGGATTAGGGTTTAGGACCTTAAGGGATTAAGGTTTAGGGCTGAGGCTTTAGGGATAGTGTTTAGGGTTGAAGGATTAGGGTTGAGGGTCGAGGGATTAGGGTTAAGGTAGAGTATCGAGGGTAGAGGGTTTAGTGATAGGCTGTAGGGTTTAGGGTTGAGGAAATAGGGTTTAAGGTAAAGTGTTGAGGGTTTAGGGATAGGGTTTAGGATTTAAGGTTTAAGGGTTGAGGGTTGAGGCTTTAGGGTTTAGGGTTAAGTGAGAGACCTAGATGGCTAAGGATGGATGGAGAGGTAGACAAGGAGTGACTGAGAGATGTAGAGAGGGGAGAGGTAGAGAGGTGAGGGGGAGAGATAGGTGAGAGATAGAGAGGTGAGAGATAGAAGAAATACATGGAGAAATGAATAATATAGATTTTTCTATAGCAGGCCAAAATGCATTCACGTTATAACGCAAGCATGTTTTGGATTGCTCTACAAATGGTAAAAAGCCCTGGACCCTCGTTTTCTTCTGTTTATGCGCGTGTTTGGACAAAAAAAGTGTTTTCATGTTGTTGGGAAGTTCAGATGCACATTTTTCACATTCTACCACCTTTGCATGAACTTTCCACCACCTTTTTTCTTCTTTGCCAACTTAAGGAGGAAATAAAATAGTTATCACATCGAATTTAATATATATCAATTCAACTTTCAATTTTTGTAGTGTTGCAATGTTAATTGTGATTGAATTGTAGGAATTTAACATTATAGATTGGTTAATAGTATTTTTATTACTAATTCTATTTGAGTGTTATTCAATTTAACGTTGAAAAAAAAGCAAGTGGTGAAAAATTGAAATTGTTGAGGAGTTTGATGCAAGAAGAAAAAACACTACATAATTGGGTACTCTCTCCATTCGAATCTCTATTTTTTAGGTATGTGAAGTCTTTACATGCATGTTCTTTACATTTTCCTTAATTCTATTTGAATTACTTTATCATGCTTTATCATAAATGTTTATATCACTTGTATGGTTTCCTTTAAACCTACATAGATAGCCTTAAGTTAAATCTCTAGATTTTATTACTCAAGAATCCATAAGGTCTGCCTACAATCTCACATGGTGCCATGTATATTTTCTACACTTGGGCTCTTTAATAAGTATGTGCTATAATGAATTAAATATACCTTAACATACCGTGATGTCAAATTATTTGTAAGAATAAATCCTTACAACATATAAATATACAATCCCTTAAGCATAATAAAATGCTATTATCTTGTCATAACAAGTTAAAATACAAATGAATAGGTGCAAAGATCATAAAAGTAAATCTTAATATGCTTAATCCAATCATGATCCATGCTATGCTACATTATTCTTTATGTTAATAGTTCATACAAACCTTGTATACCAAATGTTTCCATTCCCATATCTATGACAATGTACCAAGTTAAATACTACAAATTGGTCACGTTGCCATGGAATTGATATAGGGTCTCAAGATAGTTCAGTCACAGTAAAGTGCAAAGTTCAACATGAGTGTCTCCATGAAAATCATAAGGCTTAAGGCTGATCCTCTTGGTTGTCATAATATGATAATGTCAAGATAAGGGACTGCTGTCACACATCTGAAAATTAGTCCTTACCTCATGCCCTAGTGTGATGTCTCCCATGATCTCAATCATCTGTCCTTTCATTTCTAGATGGTTATCAACAAGTGCTGGCCCATGAGATGTCTCCAAGTGAAAATCAAGTGTATCATGTGTCCTAAATTCTATCCCATGACTGCAAGCTAAATCTTCATGTGTGAGGAGATGATCTCTATCCGTAAGTAAGTGTAGGTAGTTTGATGCCACTAGCACCAAGGTCTCCCCCACATATTCAACCTTGTAGTCAACATGAAGTCCCATGTACTCTTCACTTGTAGCCTTAATAGGTGACTCTCCTTTGTACTTATCCTCATAGGATTGAAGTGAACTTTGTACCATAATGTTTTGTATGGCTGCAATAACATTGTGCAATAATGCTTTGTATGGCTGCAATAATGCTTTGTATGCTTTGTACCTATTTTTTTTGAGTGACATTTACTCTTCTACATGATGATTGTATGTACATTTTGTATGAAGGGTTGAATAACATATATTTCAGTTATTTGTATGGATTCATTTCTTAGGAACTAATATTTGTCTATTTATCATGCTATAGATAAATTCTCTATCATGTTGAGGAAACGATCAAGAATTAAACCAACACAGGAAGAGATAGAAGCTAAGAATGCAAAGAAAGAAGTAGCTATGAGGGAACTTCATGAGAAGAGGAAATTGGACACGATAACGAAGACATGCCAATTGAAGAGGAACCTCAACCATCAACAAGAGATATGTTATTGGCGGCACAAGGGGAATGAATGTAAAATCTTCGTGCTATGAGAGATTTGAATGCCGCAATTGGAGACACATCCTCTACTGCAAGTCAAGATGGAGGGACACCATCTACTGCATTTCAAGTTGAGAGTACATCATCACTCACATGTGAGGAAGGAGGTATGGCATCATTCCCACCTCAACCTCAAGTTATGCCATCTATTCCATCTCTGATCGAAGGTATGCCATCTTGCCCATCTCAGTTAAATATTGATGAAATTCCTAATGTTGAGATGAATTTACCTTTCTTAACACCACCTAGAATTATGCATAGAAAGCCAAAGTATTTGATTGATATTGATGAGAATATTTTGTAGCCAATGGAAGGTAAGATTCTAAACACACTTGTAGAAGATATGCTCATAAGATTTGGAGAGTGTTCTTTGAAAAGTTAAATGAGACCTCAAGATGTCAACTATTTGTTGAAATGATGTGAAGTATAAAGTATAGGTCCATCATGAAGATTCTTGGGTTGAGAACATCAGAGGTCCATCATTTGATTTTTCAAAAATAAACAACTATAACAACGAATGTAATTTGAAATTTACTAATTTGCCTCATACCCCCATCAAAGGCATGGAGCTATGAATCATAGAGGACACACCATGCTCCATTGCCCTATGAACTTTGGGAGGTGTCTTCGCAACCTGTATCATCTAAAAATAAAACAATATTATTCAATTACGAAAACTAGAATAGTGATGCAAGTCATGGCTCCTAACATACACACATGTTCACCTAAACATGGAAGTACACACAATAACACACACACGTCATATATGCATATATACAAATTAGATGAATATTCATGACTATTGTGTGGTATAAGGGTCAACAAAGGAGGGACCATAGTAGAATCAAATTTTAGGTTTAAGAAGTCAGAGAGGGAGTGAAGGTGTTAGTTTAGGTTTAGGTTGGTGGTAGGGTGGGGTAGGGTTGTGCGGTAGCATAACCATGACTTGCTAAATTGTTTAAAAAAAATTAAAAAAATAGTAGGATGAGAGATTCCACCTATTACTAAAAGTGATAAAAACACTGACTATGCGAAAAGGACTCCAACCAAGCAGATAAATGTAGAAGCGCTCCATCTAAATACATAGTTTATTGATGTTTAGACATAAATTACATGAACCTTTATTAGAGTGCAAGTTTGTAATAATCATGGTTCATTGGTGAAGTTATCAACCTATTAAGCAATTATTAAATTATAGGCTCGAAATTGGTGGTTCATTGGTGAAGATATTTGTGTCACAATAGTCAAGTTTCATTTATAAACATATCAAACTAATGAAAGATTATCAAGTTGTAGGAATGGAAATGGTCATGGTCCATTGTTAGAATATATTAGGCTCATGATTCAAGATTCCAGTAACACCTCTTTGCAGCTCAAAATGTCTCTATTTTGACTCTATCTCTAGGTTTTCCATCTCATGTGGTGGGTTTTTGAATTTCACTTCTCATTCTCATGCATTCTATGGTGAACTCTCTTGGCTCTTCAATTAGTTGTGAACTCTTGTGAAGATTTGGCTCTCTTGGTGATATACTATAGCTCTTTCTTATGCTTCCTCAAGTCTCCATTGTTGTTGTTCTCTTTTGGTACATGTTTATGTGAGTTCTTGGAGGATTTTGTACTCTCTTTCATCTCAAAGAATATAGTAGTATTAAATGAAGGGTCCTCATTAGACTTAGGTGGGTTAGATGTAGGATCAGAAGTAGGGATGGAAGAAATTGAGCCAATAGGATTGCCATAGTTTGTAGGGGAACGGGTTAATGTAGATTTGAAGATTTTGGTTAGGGGTGACTTGTTGCCCCCATAATTAATACCTAAAACCTAGATGATGTTGGAGTCAATCATATGCTATATAAGATGTCATAGGCTCATACCCCTCTCTGGTGTCATGTCCTAGGGTCTAATTGGTGGTAATTGGATGAGTTTATTAGAGAGAATTTGTTGAAGAATAGTGTGGAGGGGATCAACAAGCTTTGGTAGACATGTATGGAAAATGTGGTAGCATAGACAAGGCAGTGAACTATTTGAAAAGATGCCTCAAAGAAATGTGGTCTCATGGTGATGTCCTTGTCTCTGCATCTACTTGTCATGGCATTCCATGAGACCACATTTATTTGAGGCATTTTTTCAAATAACTATATTGTAATTAAAATTTTGTCATCTATCAACATCTAGTTATTAGTTATGCAATGTCTAGTAATGCTTTGACTTTGAAAGATGTGCAATGAAATGTAATCAACGATATCAATATAAAATACAAAAATTTAGTAAGTACAATTCATTAGTTAAACTATTTATTTTATTACCTCAATGAAGCTTTGAAGTCCACCACCATTGGCAGGTGTTGCTATGAAATCTCCAATATTAACCTATTCAACATCCAAAATCAGATATTAGAATACCATTCATGTAACAATGCTATTCACAAGTAATATTTATAATTGTTTACTAGTTACAAACCCCGGCAGTAGATGTCATAGTGTAATATGTAGGTGGAGAACCGCTGAAAACTGCATCAACTTTATGACCCTAAAATTTCATTAAAATCATCAAACTAAATTAGTTAATCTTGCATTTCAAAAATGAAATTTAATAAATTAAATTCAATGAACTTGCTAACAGTTACCTAAGTATCAAGGCCAAAAGTCTCACTCAGGAGGGTATATGTCATCACCATCTGCTCAACTGTAGATGTAGCCTGCGCACTTGCATCCTGACTATTCATGGGGTCATAACCATAGGCTAGCTCGCAAGCCTGACAAGTATGGGGTGAAACCCTACTCCTTGAACTTTCTCGCGGCCCACGCTATGTTGCAGGACTGGCATGCTCTATGATGCTCTGGGTCAAGGCACTAATGGACTGAAGTGTCTCGACCTCAGCACTCTCCTTCACAATGGAAGGGATAGACACGTGCTCATGGGCTGCTCTAGTGAGTGCTTGTCTCGTTGGCCACTGTGGGTCAACACATGCCTCTAGTCTATCCTGTGCTAACCCCCACCTCTACCCTAGAAGTCCCGCATATCAAAATAGTTTGGCACTTTATTTTTTACAAACTCATAGTAGAGTTTCCTCAAAATGTATTGTGGGACCTCATTATTGTTGCATGGAGGATGGTCAAAAGCCATTCACCACCTCTACCCAAAATTCTCCCTTATTGCTTGGTTGTTGCACCAATGGATAGGGAACCTCTTGCATGTAAGGGGTAGAGGTTGATTCTTTTGTGGGTCTATAAAAATGGAACACAAGTCCAATTTTGTAATTTATTCATTTTTGACTTACACATATGACAACTTGTCTGCATAGTACTATCTAAATTCTCTCCTCTTTTCAGACCAACTAGTTATTTGCTTGCTAATTGAATCTAAATTTGATAACATAGATTCAAGAGATTGAGCAAGCGTGGATCTATGTGAGGTTGAAGTTGTAGGATCTTTCAACCTTGCAATTATATCTTCAATTTGTTTTTTATTATTTTTAATTTGCCCCATTAGATTTTCTTGTGTTCTAGGGGCATGTCAAGGAATGGATGGAGGAGTTTGTTGTTCGGGTTGTTCTTTAGTAGGTATTTGTTGTTCAGGTGATTCAAGATTTTGTGGATTTTCAGGAGGAGGAGGAGGAGGTGCATTATCATTTCCTATCAATTAAGGAAATTTATATCAAAAATCAACTTAAACCTACCTATTTAGAAACAAATTCACACAAAAAATAAACATAACTCACTCCTTTGGCCTCCCCGATGTCGTGGTGGCATTTTGGCGATGAACCGATGAGATTTTGTTGTTGAATTTGGTCTTCAATAACATGAGCACACTCCTTAGGGTTTGCAGGCCGTGGGTGTAGAGAAAATTGAAGGAAAAAATGAGCACAAACACTAATTTTTTTTATAGTAAAACATAACACACTCACGTTATAACGTGAGCATGTTATGGTTTGGTGTCACCAAACCATAATGCAAGCGCATTATAATGCTGGTGCATTATAATGCGCTCACGTTATTTCTTAGAAGTATTAAAAAAAAATTGGCCACTTTTTGGCCCCCCAATTTTTTGCCCCTGTCCAAGCATTAAACAACACAATGGAAGGATCATACCATTTTGAACAAAGGAAAGAAAGTTGCAAACTATCAAGAGCTCAAATATGGTGTACAACTTCAAACCCCAACAAGAGAGGGAGTTCTCAATGAGCACCAAACAAATACAAAACCTCAAAGAGCCAATGAAGATGATACCAAACCATAAGGGAGCACAAAAATCTTTATAGCTACTATGGAGATTGAATTCACCAAGAGTTCCAAAAGTTGTAGAGACTGAGAGTATTGAGAGAAAATTATGTGAGTTTGAGAATGAATCAATTCAAAATCTAAGAATGACCACCAGAAGGAAGGAATCCTTGAAATATCATGCAAGGAGACATTTTGCACCTTGAAAGGGCATTACATGATAGTCTCATTGTCACTGAAGGAGTCTGGTAATGCCTAGGAATAGTCACTTGTTGCCAAATAGATACAGGATGCTAGTGCGTTGCACAAACATCCACACGTAGCGCTTGAGTACAGGTGATTTAAGTTCCTGGTTACACAGAACACCTTAGGATAATGTGGCCATCTAATCATTAAAATGAAATTTGATGAAAGTTAAGAGAAAGGGACTAGAATGAAACAAACCTTAGCCTATAATGTAGAAAGAAGATGCAAGCACTAAGGCGGTTTCCAAATGTAGCGTGAAATTGCAATGGTATGTAATTTTCAACGTTATAGGTAAATAGGTCTTCTTGGTGGTGGTGGATCTCTCGACTAAACATGTACATTTTTATGCACTACCTTACCCATACACTACTAGTATGGTTTCTAAATACTTCTTGGATTCAATTTTCAAACTCCATGGGATGCCTTGCTCTATTATTAGTGATTATGATCCATCCTTCACTAGCATATTCTAGCAAGAGTTGTTTAAGTTAGAAGACACTACTTTGAACATGAGTTCAACCTATCATCCTGAAACTGATGGACAAACAAAGATTGTTAATAAGTTCCTTGAGACTTATTTACATTATTTTGTGTCTAAGCAATAGTGATAGTGGTCCAAGTGGCTACCTCTAGCTAAGAAATTATACAAATGCTATTTATCATATAGTGATTTCAAAGTGACCCCTTATAATGCCCTCTATGGTACTTTCCCAACATCCTTGTGTACTTTTGTATAATTCCAATTATCATAGTGAAGTCACAAAGATGTTCTTGTGGTTGTCGTAGAACCCAACCAAAGATAACGATTTATATAAAATGAAACTTGTTTAACTTAATCTGGTGATGTATTTTTCATGGATTTTTTAGCCATGACTTAATATTGCATTTTCCTAAGACATTATCCTATTGGATACCTCATAGGTGCCAAGCCTAAATTCAATTCAAATGCATGATTTCAAATTCTTTTCCTCTCTCTAATTAATCTATAACAAACTAAAGTTTTAAGTGAAGCTTATACTAAGTCTTTTTTGATGCAGGAATCTCTCTTTCTCTCCCTCTCCCTCTCCCTTTCCTCTCAAGTTTACACTCACTCTACTCTACTCCCCATTATTCAATTCTTCCTTTCATATACACCATATTATTATTGTGCCCTTGATAAATCTAGAGATATTTATTTATTGTAACCTCATTGGGGGTCATTATACTTATAATTTTTTTATGGTTTATTACAATTTATTCTCTTATCTTCATCATAGATTTATGTGAGGTGGATTTGAATGCATCTACCCCATGTTCTATATCATACCAATCCAGTAGGTAAGGATTCCATTATTGGTGTCGTGACCGTCTTGAACTCTGGGTGTCACCATCAATGATGATGTGTTGGATAGGGGACGATGTCTAAATAATGCCATAAATGGGGACATTTTTGAAGAAATATAGAAGTGTTATACCACCATTCTTCTCGTGGTAGCCAATCTACCCATTAAAATTGCTTATCTAAAGTAAAATAATATAGATACCCTTCCAAGAACTTGTTGACCACCTTAGTTTGCCCATCTCATTGAGGATTGTATGAAGAGCTATGAGCCAATTAAATACCTAAAAAAGAAAATAAATTTGTTCAAATGTTACTAGTAAAGATAGAATCATGGTCACTAACAATAACCCTTGGGGTACCATGTAACTTTTGTATTTTCTCCACAATTTTTTATCCCACTGTACTTATTGTAAAGTGATGGGGTAATGCAATAAAATAGGCATATTTGGTGAGGTGATCCACCACTACCATGATGACACTCTTTCCTTTAGATCTTGAAAGGCATGTGATGAAATCCATAGAGATGTCTTCCCATCATTGGCTGGGGATAACTAAGGGTTGCAAAAGACTAGGTGCCTTAACTATCTCCCCTTTATTTATTTTCCATACCAAACATTCTACCAGAAAATTTTGAACATCACCTTTAAGACCTTCCCAAAATAAATTCTGCTTGATTTGATGATATGTCTTCAAAAATATTGAATGACCCCTAATTGCTGAACCATAGAGCTCTTTGAGAATCTTGTGCTTAATGGTGTAATTTTTGCATAGGTAGATTGTACCACAAAGAATCTCCCTTCCAACAAAACTTATCTAAACTAATAGGATCAATTTGCAACTATTGAATGAGATTTGTTTTAGTAACATCATTCTACTACTCTAATTTAGCTTATTCAAGCCAATCTACTTGTAATATTGAAATGGTGCACAATAATTCCTCATCCTTCTCACATAAATCAATGACTATATTCCCATTCCTTTCTTATAAATGATCTCAAAGTCATACCCCAACATCGTACTGACATATTTTTGTTTTCCTTTAGATGATAATCATCACCCTAGAAAATATTTTAGGCTATCATGATCTGTCTTAACTTTGAAGTGTCTCCCCATCAAATATGGCCTCAACTATTTCATTGCATGAATCATAGCTAGAATTTCCTTCTCATAAATGGGTTTTAGTTGATTCTTACCCTTTAATTGATGAATTTCAAAAGCAATGGGCCTATCTTCCTACATGAGAACTGCTCCTATACCATTTTCTAAAGAATCACACTCCATAATAAAATCCTTAGTGAAGTCTAGAGTGGTACATATACCCTCAGGTTCAATATCTCAAATGTTGTATTAGCTAATTCATTCCATTTAAAAGCATCCTTCTTCAAAAGAGTTGTAAGGGGTGCTGCTATTCGGTCACAGTTCTTCATAAATCTTCTTTAATATCTCATGATTCCTAGGAATGTCCTCAAGTTATCAATGGTTTTAGGAATAGGCCTGGTGCAGGAGCACCTACCTGACAGCTGGCCTCCATGAGGCAGTTAGTTTGTTTTGAGTCTTGTTAATGTTTCCAAGAAGGTCTGATAAGACCAATGCATGTAATAAGGTCATGTTGACCATGCTTTGCTATTTTTAGCTAGTTTGTTAAGACAGCTGTTATGCTGTAGGTCCGGTTGGATCTCCCAGCCGCCAGGAGAGATTTCCCAACCGCTTGGAGTCGGGTCAGTAGTACTCGCAAGAGATCCTATTTATGCATGAGGATCGGTTGGTTTTAGATCATCGAGCTAGATTGCAGAGAGTGAGGCAGAGGGAGAGACTGAGTACTGTAATTGCATCTTTTGAAATCAATAAAGATCCTGTTTGTGTTCATTTTCTGTTTGATCTCCATTGTGAAATCGATTTGCTGTTTTGGTGGTTTCATGGATTCGCTGATCCATTCCACCGGTTGATTCGTCGAATCGGTGGAATGGCCATGTACAGTAGTTTAGGATTTAGTCTGCATTTCGTGTTTGTTTGCATGCAGGTGTGCAGGATCGTAGTCGAAAGGTGTTGAGAACCCTAGCATGGGTATGTGCTAGGTCGTGCTGGTAGTTAGAGTCTGGAAAGTTGTCCAGGAAGTGGATCAGGTCATCCCAGGAGGTTCGGCGGATCGAAATTCGCTAAGGTTGGAAAATCCTTCGCAACGGCATCATCAGGATATTTCTGTGTATATCCTGCAGTTACTTCGGGCGTCATCCGAGTAAGTGGAGATGAGCATGATGCAGTCGATTGCATAAAGTGAATGTGTATTGGGGTGATCATCATCAGGTGTTGCCGAGGAGGAGCATATCAGCATAAGGTAGAAGATCGGGTTGACAATTCCTTCGCGGGCCGATAATGTTAAGTTTGGTCGACAGCAGGATATTGAAGGAACTGCATGTGACGTCATCGTCATCAGGATATTTGTCATCAGGATATCGAACATCAGGATATTGAAGGAACTGCATGTGACATCATTGTCATCAGGATAATCGTCATCAGGATATCGGGGTGACGTAAGCATCGAAGGAAAGGTGCAAGAGGTTGTCATCATCAGGATATATGGGAGGAACCGAATGTTCTATATCCTGCTGATGAACATGATGTTGAACATCATGATGATGAAGAAAGAGGTTGGCGGTAAGGTGAATAGTGAACATCAGGAGGATGTTCGCGCTTGCTGAATGTGATGATGCTGCCGATAGTCGGATATGATGATGCTGCTGATAGACGAAGAGTCGAAGGTTTGTCTGCAGGAGGATATCGGTCGGCGAGAGTAAATATGATGATGATGATGAAGGGTTGCGGACATCCATGCTGTATGTCAAGGTTTTAGTGTGGATGCCTCTGCATCATAGTGGTATCAGAGCTCAGCAAAAGGTCTGGGCTGTTGTGTGTTGATTCTGTCACCGAAAGGACAGAGGTAGAGGAGTGAGAGGTTGACAAAATGCCTCCGAAAGGTAGTGGTACTGCAAGGGAATTGCAGGAGATGAAGGAAAAACATGCCAGAGAGATGAGGAAGATGAAGGAGCTTGCTGAAGCACTTCAAGCCAGGCTTGTAGCCCTGGAAAAGAACAAAAAGAGGGAAGTGGAAGACAGTGAGTCTGAAGAAGATGAAGATACTATTGAAGAGTATGAAGAGGTAGCTGAAGAACTGGATGCTGAAGACCAGAAATTTGCAAAACTGTTAAAGGCAGTGCAGAGTGATAAACCTAAGGTAAAGGTTGATGTTTCCAAGTATAATGGAAGTTTGAATGAAGATGAGTTGCTGGATTGGATTGCTGCACTTGATAATCACTTTGAATGTGAAGATGTTGCTGAGGATCAGAGGGTAAAGATTGCAAAGACCAAGTTAGGAGGTCATGCTTTGGTATGGTGGGATTATGTACAATCCGAGAGAAGGAAACAAGGGAAGTCAAAGATCACTTCATGGGATAAAATGGTAGCAAGGATCAAAGGTAAATTCTTGCCTAGGGATTATGAAATTTAGATGTTTAAGAAGCTGCAATTTTTAAGGCAGAAGGAAATGGATGTGAAGGCATATACTGAGGAGTTTTATAAGTTGAGTATGAGATCTGGTCATCATGAGAATGAGGTAGAAAAGGTGGCTAGGTACTTGGCTGGTTTGAGATTGAACATACAGGATGAGTTAGTTTTAGCTAACCCTAAGAGTGTGGAGGATTGTTACCAAATGGCAATCAGGATTGAAGAAAAGATGAATAGAGGACAAGATAAGTCCATGAGAGGAAGAGGCAGTAATATGAGGGGAAGAGGATTAGCCCCTACAACAAGGCAAACCAATGAGGGTCAAGAAGACACTGGTAAAGGATAGGGACAGTCTGATTTCAGAGGTGGATGGAAAGGTAATAGAGGAAGATTTGGAGGTGGTAGAGGTTCTACTACATTTTCAGGAAAATGTTACACCTGTGGTGAGTTTGGTCATCCATTTTTCAAATGTCCAGAAAGCAAAGGTTCATCATCCAGAAATGATAGAACTAATGACAAGAGAGTACAACTTGTGCAAGAAGAGAAAGTAGAGCAAAGTGTGCAAAGTTCAAACACTTATCAAGGAGATAGAGTTCCTGACAATTATGCATATCCTGAGGATGGAGAAGCATTGATGCTAAGGAGAATTAGTTTGCAGGCATCAAAGGATATGATGCAAAGAAGAGCTCTTTTCAAGACCACATGTAAGAGCAAAGGTAAGGTATGTAAGGTTGTCATTGATACTGGTTCAACAGACAACATGGTATCTCAGGAAATGGTGGATAAACTGAATTTGGAAAGGATTCCACATCAACACCCTTACAAGGCATCTTGGGTGAGTGATAGTCAATCACTTTTTGTCTATGAACAGGCATATGTGGATTTTTAGATTGGAGCATATCATGATAGAGTTTTGTGTGACATTTTGCCCATGGAATGTTGTCACCTACTGTTGGGTAGACCATGGCAATTTGATAGGAGGGTACTGTATGATGGGTATGCTAATACCTACACCATCAAGAAAGATGGGAAAACTATTATGTTGATGCCATTACAGGAAGCAGCTGCAGCAAAGGGGGCAGCCAAAATCATTTTAGTGGGAAAGAAGGAATTTGTGCAGATGCCTATAGGAGCAAGCATAAAGGCAGTTGAGGACACTGCAGGGAACGAAGTTGTTAAGGACAACAGGTTGAAGAAAGTTTTAGTTGTGACTAACAGAGGTCAGCAGCAGGTGCAGAAACAGGTTTGCAAATAGCAACCAATTGAGAGGAATGACAAGGATGTTGTCATAGTTGGGACTATTGTTTGTCCTATAAAGGTTGAAAGGAAGACAGAGTTGAACATTGCAGAAGTTCAAGAGGCAGTTCAGACAGGGGTTCTGGTCAGACAACCTGACAAACACAAGGTATGTGAGAAAAGGGCCTACATTGACAGGCATGAGAATTTACTTGTAAGAAAGTAAGTTACAGTTCAGAAGTCTTGGAGCAGCCAAGAGCCAGCAGAGGATAAAGCTGGAACAGGTCAGAACACTGACATGACAAAGTGTAAAGGTGGAGGACTTCCACAACCAAACTCATGGGACATGAGTTCTTTTCTGTTGGGGAGTATGGTGCAGGAGCACCTACCTGACAGCTGGCCTCCATGAGGCAGTTAGTTTGTTTTGAGTCTTGTTAATGTTTCCAAGAAGGTCTAATAAGACCAATGCATGTAATAAGGTCATGTTGACCATGCTTTGCTATTTTTAGCTAGTTTGTTAAGACAGTTGTTATGCTGTAGGTCCGGTTGGATCTCCCAGCTGCCAGGAGAGATTTCCCAGCCGCTTGGAGTCAGGTCAGTAGTACTCATAAGAGATCCTATTTATGCATGAGGATCGGTTGGTTTTAGATCATCGAGCTAGATTGCAGAGAGTGAGGCAGAGGGAGAGACTGAGTACTATAATTGCATCTTTTGAAATCAATAAAGATCCTGTTTGTGTTCATTTTCTATTTGATCTCCATTGTGAAATCGATTTGCTGTTTTGGTGGTTTCATGGATTCGCTGATTCATTCTACCGATTGATTCGTTGAATCGGTGGAATGGCCATGTATAGTAGTTTAGGATTTAGTCTGCATTTCGTGTTTGTTTGCATGCAGGTGTGCAGGATCGCAGTCGAAAGGTGTTGAGAACCCTAGCATGGGTATGTGCTAGGTCGTGCTGGTAGTTAGAGTCTAGAAAGTTGTCCAGGAAGCAGATCGGGTCATCCCAGGAGGTTCGGCGGATCGAAATTCGCTAAGGTTGGAAAATCCTTTGCAACGACATCATCAAGATATTTCTGTGTATATCCTGCAGTTACTTCAGGCGTCATCCGAGTAAGTGGAGATGAGCATGATGCAGTCGATTACATAAAGTGAATGTGTATTGGGGTGATCATCATCAGGTGTTGCCGAGGAGGAGCGTATCGGCATAAGGTAGAAGATCGGGTTGACAATTCCTTCGCGGGCCAATAATGTTAAGTTTGGCCGACAGCAAGATATTGAAGGAACTGCATGTGACGTCATCGTCATCAGGATATTCGTCATCAGGATATCAGACATCAGGATATTGAAGGAACTGCATGTGACGTCATCGTCATCAGGATATCAGGGTGACGTAAGCATCGAAGGAAAGGTGCAAGAGGTTGTCATCATCAGGATATATGGGAGGAACCGGATGTTCTATATCCTGCTGATGAACATGATGTTGAACATCATGATGATGAAGAAAGAGGTTGGCGGTAAGGTGAATAGTGAACATCAGGAGGATGTTCGCGCTTGCCGAATGTGATGATGCTGCCGATAGTCGGATATGATGATGCTGCTGACAGACGAAGAGTCGAAGGTTTGTCTGCAAGAGGATATCGGTTGGCGAGAGTAAATATGATGATGATGATGAAGGGTTGCGGACATCCATGCTGTATGTCAAGGTTTTAGTGTGGATGCCTCTGCATCAAGGCCACTCTATTATAGCCTTGATTTTGTTAGGATCAACCTTTACTCCATGAGACACTATGTGACCCAAGTACTCCACCTCTTTGAGACCAAAAGCACACTTGGAAGGTTTAGCATATATTTGGTGATGTTTGAGAACTTATAATACTTAATCTACATGATACAAATGATCTTTCGATGTCTTTCTATAAATCAATATATCATAAAAAAACACTAATACAAACTTCCTCAAAAATGGCTTAAAAATGCATTCATCAAACTTTGAAAAGTAGAGGGAGCATTAGTAAGACCAAATGGCATCACTAGAAACTCATAATGACCCTCATGAGTCCTAAATATTGTCTTGGGAATATCTTCTTTCTCAATTTGATTTTGGTGATAACTTGATCTAAGATCATGTTTTGTTAAAAACATAGCTCCATTTAATTCATCTAGTAAATCATCAATGACCAAAATAGGCAACTTATCTTTGATGGTGTACTTGTTGAGCTCTCTATAGTTTAGGAACATGTGCCAAGTGTAATCCTTCTTATGCACCATCACCATAGGAGAGGAGTACTCACTCTAGCTTATGCCTAATAATACCTACCTCTAAAATCTCCTAAATCATCTTATTAATCTCACTTTTTTGTATATATGGGTACATGTAAGGCCCAATGTTGGGTGGTTGGCTCCTTGGTACTAGATGAATAGCATGATCTTGATTCCTTTTTAGAGTTTGGTATTGACCAATTTGATGAACTCCAAGACCATAATGCAATTAATTTCATGAAAAGGATTAGCATGGAAACATATTGGGTTATGATTGTTAGAGGATTATGCTTAGTTTACCAAAAGTAATTTTGTACTCTTTTTAAATTTAGAATTGGTCACAACATGAGTATATTTGTGATGTGGATTAGCATCCTTGGAGGATTATGTAGTAAACATTGTAATCTTGGAAATATTATTTAATTAAATTTTGAGGACTAAATGTCAGTTATGGACTTTTCCTCTGGATATTTATCCATCTTGATTAATGTCAAGATATCATGGTGAGATGATTAGGACATTCTTAAGCTATAGGCAGTGTTTTTCATTGTTTCATATAACAAAAATTTTACGGATCTATTTTAAAATTGTATGTGTTGAATTCTAGTGTATTTAGTACTTTCTATTTGATAGCTAGAGAGATGAGTCTAGACTAGTACCATTTATGGGAATTCAAAGAATGTAGGTTGTTCTACCTTGGAAAAGATGATGTGGCCATAGTTTGAAATCAATCATAAGTGTATTACTTGATTTATATTCTTTTCCATAACATGTTTATCAATGGACAGACACATTAGGTATATGTTGCATGAGCATATAGGTATGATAGGATGTCACTGATTCACATGATGCACCAGATTCCTTCATGCATGTCATGACATATTGCTAGATCCTTCATTATGGGTCAGGATTCTCAAGTGGAGTAGCATGGGGAAGCTTAATGCTTCATGGTAGGGTGGATATCACCTTGATGATGTTCTCTCTCTCCTTGAAGATTTTGGGTATGGCTTCAAGATGTGTGAACTTGTAGTAGTAATTGTAAATACAAATGTAAAACTATTTGAGTTTGTACTCATGGTTAACAAAAGTAGACAATCATTTGACTTGAATTTGGATAAACATTATGATCTTTTATTTAATTAATATATAATATAGTTTTTATTAAATTATTTTGGTTTGGCCAAATCTTACAAGTATAGAGGTTAATGTTCATCTTTCCTTGGTATCAATCTTTTTGTTGATATTAGACAAATGATTCCTACTTACATTGGGAAATTTGACCTCTATTGAATAATCCAATATTGAAATTTAGTGTGGGGTAACACAATTAATAGACTATCTTACATTGGGAAATTTCATATGAGCATATCAATAACACCTACAATATTTGCTACCATAACAAAGGATCTTAATATTTTTGCCAAATTTAAGATATATTTTGAGATACTAGAGGACCTATCTTAGTAAAATATTTAGAGATGGTCAAATTTCTTTTTGAAGAAATCTGAGGCAATTTGTCTTAAGGAAAAGACAATAGTTTAGGTCATGGGAGGATGTTGGTAGGCATGGAACTAGAAGAAAAACAAGACAAGACATAATTAATTAGATCTCAGCTCTATATTTTATTGCCAATATTAGTAATATAAAAAATATACATTCATTCATACAACACAAGAGTAGGGATAAAATGAAATAGTCACAACTTCTTATATTAGTATTTAGGAATCATACACATTTTTATAAAATAAAATGCTTGAAGCCCTAGACACATGAAACAAAGTCTAAGTTCCAAACTTAATAGATAGAGAAAATGTGAAAGAAGTTTTACAAAAAAAGGATTACTGGTAAGCATCATCCTATAAATTTCATCCTACAAAATGATCAAGAATCTCTTACTTATATAAGGAGGACGTAAAACTTAAACAAACTATGTAGTCAATGCCTTGGAAGTTGCACTTAATTTATTCATAGAAAATCATGGGAGACTAAAGATTTGGCTCTATAGATTATCCCATTGGTTGCACACAATTGCCTAAACTCATTTGAAGAATAGTTACATGTCCTAAATCTACAAATAGAGGATGGTCCTTTAATGCATTAATTGAGATTTGGTCTTCATAATCTAATCCTAACCAA